>CM054183.1:25763974-26363974 GCA_028829895.1 Sinotaia quadrata | reverse complement strand
TGCTTTACTTACAGTTAATAAATAGTATAGCACACACACACGACTATATACTTAGCATAAATTGTGACATTATTTCCTGTGACTTTTCCTATAACTTTTGTCTTGTGACTTTTTTTCTATAATCGATTGAAGAGAGGCCTAGCATGAGAGCTGATCGAAGAAAGGCCCAGCATCCGCGCTGGCTGAAGACAGGTTTACGTCTTCAGTTTTGGCTGAAAAGCGGCCCATTGTTTATTTGCTAACGTGACAGAGCACTGTGATTCTCTCCCCATTAATTTTAGTACAGGTTTGGGAGCAATGTTCCCTCTAAGGTGCGCGGCTCCGCAGCTCATTAGAAAATTCCGCGCAGCAGTTTCAAAATTCCGCGCACAAGTTTTGGTAGCAAGCTCAAACAAACGCCAGTTCCGCGCACGTATGAAAAATATTAGAGGGAACTTGGTTGGGAGTCGCTTCAAAGAATAACTACTTTTCCTGTCCTATTCTCTCCTTCACACACACACACACACACACACACACACAATCTTTCCAAACTTAATTTACCAGTTTAACTCCATATGAAAAAAGAAAGCCTTGACTTTCGGGGGAGGGGTGTTAGTCAGGAATTGTAATTCCGAATCAGCTTGAGATTACACTTTAAAATAAAAATCCGTTTGCTATTAGTCATCTAAATCGTGTTAAAACGGGGGGGGGGGGGCGGGAATTATCACACATGTGTTGATTTTGAGGTAAGATGAAATTAAAAGTCGCAAGTGCTGCTAATAACAGCGGAAAGTTTACTCCATTGTGCGGGGTTAATGAAAAAGTTTAGAAACTCTTGAAGGTCGCCACGTAGCTTTTCTCTCCACCCGCACCCCTTATTTTATTGTGTACTAACTAATTTCTTTTGTCTTTAAATTTACTTTACAAATGCCATACACTTTAAATTGTAAGGGCCTTTTTGCAAACTATAATCTTATTCATGACGTAAGCGAGCCTTTGACAGATGTATCCGCACGCACACCTGTTCGCTTTTAGTCCAGGAAACCCTCACCCATCTGTGTCAACGCTGGCTTGTCGCTTACGGTTTTCATTTCCAGGTTAAGCTGTACCCTTCTCCTTTCGGCTTTTACCCCGCCGCTTCGTTCCCACTCGCTAAGTACTTCCCGCTCATTCATAACCACAGATGCCGCCATTGACCCTGTTCCATTCATTTGTCGCGGCAGTGAGGGCAACAAAGCACAGTTATAGGCTATGTTCAAGAGCATGTTTGCACGCCCGACTCTAACCCAAAATTAGCAACCTGACTGGTGTCGGCGTAATGAGTGGATGGGCGTGAAGGAGTTTGTTAAACAGTAGTTGTGTGATGCCCCATACCTTTTACTACCTGTCGTCTTGACCTTCGGGCTGTAGACCGGGGTTAGAAACCGTTCGGGAAGTTGTGACAATATACGTAGTTTGTATTACGTAAGTTTTCTCCACTGGCCATTCCACAGTTTCGTCACTAGAATATTACTACGCAAGCATACTTAATGCAGTCTAATAATATTTACAAAGTATCAAGCACACGAGTTCCCATGCAATCAGAATTTGCAAAAGATAAAAATAGTTCCTCACAAAACTTAACTTATTTATCTACTTCTTATATTGAACACAGAACAATGCGACTGGTTTTTAAAAAAAAAAATTAAAAGGAATTATTTACTTATATATTTGATTTTCAGTGTCATAGTCTAACATGACGTCACAGAGTTAAGGAAGCACTGCACACGCAATAAAACTGTGGAAAAGTTGCAGATTTGCAATCTAATATCCACGACTTTCTTCAAATAGCACGCGCGAAGCCATAACTGTTATGAAAATATTTTTATGGTCAACTTCCGGTTTTCATTGCTCGCGTTATAATCTATCAACGAACCACTCGAATTTAATATTACATTGATTGTTTTTTAATAGGAACACATTGCGCCTGCGTTGATGTACACACAATTGGAGAAAATTAAAAGAGGCATTAAATCAATCTTGTTTTGAACATTTTTCAGTCATACGTTTTGATTGTCAATAAATTGCGCCCTTTGCTTTCTATTGAATGCCGTCTGAGTCAGAGCAGTCATTCTGCTACAGCTACATGCAGCTGTGAGCTATCTCCGATCTGGTCCATGCATGTGAGGAGATTGGACTTTTGACGAGTGCTCAAAACGGATTTTAAACATAGGAGTGTCTTTCTATGTGAGGAGATTGGACTTTTGACATGTGCTCTAAGCGTGACTCCTGAAAGACACAATAAACGTGTTTATGTTTTAATGGTAGGTCCTAACAACGCAAAAAAATATTCCTGATTAGCCAAAATTCACGATTCCTTCCAGACGCAATAAATGTGATTCCTGAAAGACACAATAAACGTGACTAGTGACGACGCGAGAGACTTGATTTCTGAAGAATGGAAAACAATAAAAACAAGAAAGAAGAACCATGATCCCTTACAGATGGAATAAATGTGACTCCTGGAAAACTCTTGACATACTATAAATATGATTTCTTGTACACACAAAGCAATGACTCCTGACATAATCTTGACATACTATAAATATGATTTCTTGTACACACAAAGCAATGACTCCTGACATAATCTTGACATACTATAAATATGATTTCTTGTACACACAAAGCAATGACTCCTGACATAATCTTGACATAGTATAAATATGATTTCTTGTACACACAAAGCAATGACTCCTGACATAATCTTGACAGGCGCAATTAACCTGACTTCCGACAGGCTGGTCAGACTATAAACATAACACCTAACAGAGACAATATAACTTCTAACAAATTCAATAAATATAACTCCTAACAGAGGAATAAACATGACTCCTGACAAATGCAATAAACATAACTCCTAACAAATGCAATAAACATAACTCCTGAGGCAATATACACGATCATTACAAATGCAATAAACATAACAGAGGCAAGAAACATGACTCCTAACAGAGGTAATAAACGTGACTTCTGACTCAATAAACATGACTACTAACAGAGGCAATAAAGATGACTTATGACTCAGTAAACATGACTCTCATAACAGACGCAATAAGCAGAACTCCTTTCAGAGGTAAACGTGACTTCTGATTCAGTAAACATGATTCCTGACACTGACTCATGACACAATCAATGCCACTCCCTACAGATTTTTGGCACACACTATAACTGTGACTCCCGACAGAAGCAATAAATGACTTCTAAAATATGCAATAAACCTTTCTCCTGACAGACTCAAGATAGACACAATACACGTGAATCCTGACAGACGCATTAATCGTGACCTTTTTCTTGTGTGGATGACAGTTGACTTTAAATTATAAATTATTTATTTTAATTTTAAGGAACCACTAATGGCTAGTATGCTCCAAGGGTCATTATAAATCTTCAAAGTAGTAATATTAAGATCTTAGTTAATTATAAACCCGATTTCTAGTCGCAGGAGAGCAAACCTGCCGCGTAGAATTTTGTACTCCAAATAGATTCAGCCATAAACTCTGGTGTTTATGTTACAAAAGTGTCGGTTCTTGCTCTCTAGTTCCAGACAATTAGCAGGGTGTAGTTGATATGCCAAATTAACAGAGAGCTCTACTATACAACTAACCTAGATCGCTTTGAAATACAGCCAAATGTTAAATAAACCACTTACATTTGGAAAGGCCTTCGACGGGATGTAAACAATATGCCACAATTTATTTTTCAAAGATCGTGGCCTTCATTACATTTAGTTTGGTTTTTTAGGTAAGGCGTTTTAGTTTTTTTTTTCATCTTTACAAAGTGAAATAAAAATAGCCGTAAAATTATCTCTCTTCGAATCTCATTTTATTCATTCCTCAAAATTTCATTTGTATGTTTACATCATTATTTGTCTTCGATGGGATGAAATAAAGTAAAAATAAATACTGGCTATACTTATTATTATAAAAATAAATTAAAAAAGCATTGCTGGCAAATTAAAAAATAATTATACTTGAAACTCGAAAGTAAATTAGATGTGTGTGTGTGTGTGTGTGTGTGTGTGTGAGAGAGAGAGAGAGAGAGAGAGAGAGAGAGAGAGAGAGAGAGAGAGAGAGAAGAACAGAGATAAAACGATGAAAGGATGGAGGGGGGGGGACGAAAGACAGAAGTAAAGTAGAGGGAGAGAAAAAAACGAGAAAAACAGCGAAAATTTAGCTAGAGTGAGTAAAAGGAAGAAGAGAAAGAGATGGAGAGAAAAGCGAAGAAAAGAAACAAAACAAACAAACAAACAAACAAGCGAGACATAAATATTAAATAAGAGAGCAGGAAGCTAGAGAGAGGGAAGGGGTGAAGTGAGAGAGAGAAGAGAAATTAAAAATCAAAGAAGTGAAAGATGGAAATCTTATACATGTTATTCTTCGAAAAAAATTACATCTAGAAAGAGAAATCTTACACAAGTTACTATTACAAAAATTAGATCTAGAAAGAGAAAATTTACACAAGTTACTATTACAAAAAGTTAGGTCTACAAAGAGAATTTTACACAAGTTACTCTTCAAAAATAATAGATGTACAAATAGAAATTTTACACCAACTACTCTTTAAAAAATTAGATCTGCAAATAGAAATCTTACAAAAGTTATTCTTCGAAATATTAGATCTAGCAAAGAGAAATCTTACACAAGTTACTCTGGAAAACATTAGGTCTACAAAGAGAAATCTTACACAATTTACTCTGGAAAACATTAGATCTACAAAGAGAAATCTTACACAAGTAACTCGTCAAAAACATTAGATCTACAAAGTGAAATCTTACACAAGTTACTCTGGAAAACATTATATCTACAAAGAGAAATCTTACACAAGTTACTCTTCAAAGTATTAGATTTACAAAGAGAAATCTTACACAAGTTATCCTTCGAAATATTAGATCTACAAAGAGAAATCTTACACAAGTTACTCTTGTAAATATTAGGTCTACAAAGAGAAATCTTACACAAGTTACTCATCAAAACATTAGGTCTACTTTTGAAAAGAGCGGGTATTGGGATAGAAATCTTACACGAGTGAACGCACACAAAAATAGCATGCACTCCTGATACCTTTATGACTAACAACACCGACTTACACTCTTTAGTCTAGGCCAAGCCAATATTGACTTGTACTCCTGAGACGTACGGCTACTAACAGCGACTTACACTCTTTAGACATGTACCGCTAACAAGTGTGGTTTTTCACTCATGGTACATCATAACATGATTTAAGGGGGAGGGGGACATTAAAAAAAAAAGTAAAATCTTTTTAAAAAATAGTGTGGATTTCATGTCCAGCTTTCGATGGTTTTCTTGTGGAACCTAGGTGTCCTGAGAAGTGTGCCTTAGGGCAGGGAGTCGCCTAATGCCTTGCCTACTCTTTCCTACTTTTAACTGCCAAAGAGATCGTAAACGTGCGTGGTCTGCGGGACTCTATCTTATCATCCCATCCGACAGACCAGATACAAAGCCACCCACCTTGAGCTAGTGGGGACCTTTAGGGACAACCCTCGAGCAAATCGAACCAGGGGCATGTGAGACCAGTGTTTTCCATCTGCGCTATCGCGTGTCCCCTTATGTACATTTACGGCTTACAACAATTCTGGTACCTGTTCGGCTTATAACAATTCTGGTACATGTCCGGCTTATAACAATTCTGGTACATGTTCGGTTTATGACAATTCCGGTACATCTACGGCTTTTAACAATTCTGGAACAGGTATGGCTTTAACAATTTTGGATCAGGTACGGCTTTTAACAATTCTGGAACAGGTACGACTTTTAACAATTCTGGTACCTGTTCGGCTTATAACAATTCTAACAATTCTGACACCTCCGGGCACCCTTCACTCGTTATGTTTATTATTTATTTGTTAATTAATAACACATAACTAATTACAAGTGATAGAGAATCTTAATTTATAGTTATTAATAATTCTCCCACAAGACCAATATGTCTCTCACTTGGCGGATTATAAGGGTGTCGTAAAACTCTACTTTTTACACAAAAAGTACTACATGTGCATTTTTCTGCAGGTGGAAACTTCTTACTAAAGGAGTAATAAAAATCCTTCTTTCATTTATATTTAACGAGCCTCCACCCACTCGCTATTACTCCAACATAAGATTTTAATGTACGTGCAAGAAAGTTAATAAATTTAACAATAAATTTATTAAAACAACAATCAAATTACAACACACGAAGAGCTTTGACATGTACCTCACTTCAAAACAATGTTCGATTAAATATTTGACACATTCAGTTTATGCTAGCATAGATATCAGTAGTCAAATTAACAGATAGATAGAGAGAGAGAGAGAGAGAGAGAGAGAGAGAGAGAGAGAGAGAGAGAGAGAGAGAGAGAGAGAGAGAGGGATAAATAGGTAGATAGAGAGAGAGAGAGAGATAAATAGATAGATAGAGAGATAGATAGAGAGATAAATAGATAGATAGAGAGAGATAAATAGATAAATAGAGAGATAGAGAGAGAGAGATAAATAGATAGATAAATAGATAGATAGATAGATAGATAGATAGATAGATAGATAGATAGATAGATAGATAGATAGATAGATAGATAGATAGATAGATAGATAGATATAATCAAGTTCATAGGTATAGTTTCATCATAGAAATGAGAGTGGAGTTTTAAAGAAATAATTATAGTCAATATACATATCCTTTTCACTGATTTGCAGCTGTCAGTTGCGCATGTTCACAGTCATGGAGTTTGCAACAAATCACTTTCTTTCTTATTAGATGACGGTCCAACCTATCCTTTTTAGGCACATTACACAACCGTTCCAGAATCTTCAATGCATTCACAAACTCACCGTGGAGAATTATCCAGAACTTTGGTTGCAGTATCAAAGCATACCACAAGGAGTGTTCCAGAACTTTCATGTGCGCTACTCAAGCATACCACTATGAATGTTCAAAAATCCTTCTTGAATTCTTGAGACCAAGCTCAAACTTTAATTTCTGCCGTATTGGCTCTGGAATGGAATTCACAGGAATCACATTACAGCAGTGGTGCACAAACTCCAGCCTGCAAATCCAGCCCGTGAAGAGTCGCTGCGTGGTCTGAGATGTCCAACAAAAAAGTCAAATATTTGGTGCACTACTCGATCAAATGGCTATAAAATATTTGCCTGGTAGTATTGCCATTAATTTTGCAGTGGTGCACATCACAAATTACCCGGTTTACTGGAAGCACCCGCCATATTTTCCATTGATTATTTTGATTATATTTTTGTGACAAAATGGCAGCTTATCATAAAAGAAAAGTTGACAACGAAAACCGGCAGTTTAATGATGACTGGACTCTACAATACTGTTTTGTTCAATAACAGACGAACGTGATTTGTCTGCTGTCCCGTTCAACAGTAGCAGTGGCGAAAGTTTCTAAATATAAAGCGTCATTATGAGACGAAGCATCAAGATTTCCACAACATTGTCGGTGATGAACGAACAGCTCAAATTGAATCTCTGAGGCATTTGCTGAATCGCCAACAGAACATTTTCTCAAAGCAGTCAGCAGATTTTAGTTTGAAGCTTGCATATGACATGCAGCACCATCCGTCACACTGACTTTGTGAAAGTTGACGTATCATTTTTAGAATGAATCTTAGTATGCAACTTCTTTGTCGTAATTATAGTCTTAATCGTTATTTGTGTGATCTTAGATGTGATGTCTATCTTGTGTGGGACGATTTTTATCTTAATTTTTTTGTGGCCCTGAAGGTTTTGACAAGTATGAAATTGGACGGGTACTTAAGACTGGGACCAGATATTTAAAGCACAACAAAGAGAATGGATTTTGTGCTTTATTTGGCAGTTGGCCAATGAAGACCATGGACAATTGAGTGGCAATCGGTTCTTTAAAAAATCTTGGCTAAAATGTTTTGAGCTTTTGTGAAGTTGGTTAATATAGCGCAATAGTTGAAGAGGGGAGAGAATTATAATGACCAACGCGAGTGAAGGCTACAGAACACATAGTCCCTAAAGAGGGGAGAGAATTATAATAACCAACGCGAGAGAGCGCTACAGAACACATAGTCCCTAAAGAGGGGAGAGAATTATAATAACCAACACAAGAGAGCGCTACAGAACACGTAGTCCCTAAAGAGGGGAGAGAACTATGTCAGTTGGAAAAGATCCAATGACCGTGACAAGGGTGGAGACGAACCCCGTAACCACTTCCTGCATGTGAAGTAAGCGTCTAGTGCTCTCAGCGTTTCCGCTCCCTAATTCCCTTAATTCAGATATGTCAGTCATTGACTTTAACATCTTATAGCGGAAGTATATTATAGTTCATATTAATTATTCCTTTTGTCGGTGTAAGAGTTTTCTTTCCTTTCCCTGTAAATAATATCCAAATTTAATATCTGGCTACCTGAGTACTCACTTCTTTCTCAGAATATTTTCTGTACTTATTTAAAAAATAATGTTTAAGAACGAAAAACATTAGCTTTTATTAAACAATAATACTATCTTGTAGGAAAATAAATTAGTCAACCACTTGTACAGTTACATAGATCATATACCACTAGTACAGTTACATAGATCATATACCACTAGTACAGTTACATAGATCATATACCACTAGTACAGTTACATAGATCTTATACCACTACTACAGTTACATAGATATTATACCACTAGTACAGTTACATAAATATTATTCCACTAGTATAGTTACATAGATCTTATACCACTAGTACAGTTACATAGATCATATACCACTAGTACAGTTACATAGATCATATACCACTAGTACTGTTACATAGATCTTATACCACTATGTACAATTACATAGATCTGATGAGATAATTATTTTTTTTAGCCAGTATAAAGTTGTAGCTTTTTAATAATAATGGCACAGCACTTTTAGTTTAAAATATTTATAATGCTAGTTGTAAATTATAGAATCATATCTAATGAATTTTATTAGACATTTCTTGTAACTATTTTATTTTTAATATTTAGAAGTAAAAAAATATATTTTAAGTGATCAAATTAAGCTTTCTTGAAATTATTTGCAGTATAAAATCGCCTAATAGTTAATGTTATCACATTTAAGAAAACTCTTTGTGAACAAAATATTTAAACAATTCCAGTCACATTTAAAAAAATATATAATTTGTATATATTTAAGAGGGTATTTTGTACTTTTCAAAATCAAAGCAAATACTACGTACTATTTATGGTGACATTGATCATAACGGGCATGGAAAGGTAATACACAAAACTAGCAAAATATATCAGAATACAGACACTAGCAGTTGAGAAAATGCTGATGTAAACAGTATATGAAAATGGTTTATTCTGAACATGGATGAATTTTGGCAGCATTAATGTAGAGTTAGTTCTCAGTAATGGTATTCTTTCATAAATACTAATTAAAAACCTCTTCAGTAGCTCGAATTCTACACCCTTCAATGCACAGTTTAACAATAACTACAATGTAGCTCGAACTCTACACCCTTCAATGCACAGTTTAACAATAACTACAATGTAGAGCGAACTCTACACCCTTCAATGCACAGTTTAACAATAACTACAATGTAGAGCGAACTCTACACCCTTCAATGCACAGTTTAACAATAACTACAATGTAAAGAAGTGAGCTGGATCGATTCGATTTGTCAAATTCAGACAAGTATAGCAAGTACAATGTACACTTGATTTAAACAATTTCCCCAAATCTTTCTTAAATATAGAATTCTTAAGGAGACCGAGTAAAATTTTTAATCGCTTTACACGTTTACATTTCATTGATGTGACCTATGCACTCTGGGGTGACTTTGTAATAATAAATCATATAAATATTAGCATTTAGTTATGATACGAAACATCTACAGTGGCCCATGCAGAGTATGGACACTGTTATATATATATATATCTGCAATTGTTACTCTTATACGAGTGCACCGACTCACCCCCCACACACACACACCCACACCCCCCCACTTAAACCGAGAAATAGATTTTATACCATAGGCACATAAATAAATGAGAGCCGGGCAGAGAAAAGGATATAATCATGAGACTATCACTACAAGTTACAATAAAGTACAAGCAGACTTCTACTGTTCAAAAATAAACTCTGTGACTTTAACAAGTATACATCTCTATTTTACCCTCTAGGCAACAGCACCCCTTTCTTGGAGTAATGTTCTCTATTCATTTCTAGCAGGCAGTAAAGTATCACAGAAACATACACATTAACCATCACATTTTCCAGAAATGTCATGTAGCTGGTATCGGTGTGGCCTCAGACAAGGAAGTCTGGCTCTCTCCTATTTGACCTGTGATGTCTGAAACAAGTCTAATTAACCGAATTCCCCAAGAGGCAATAGTCATTCGATGAGTTTCATTCTACTGTTATTTCAAGAGGCATGTTAAATAATATATAAGGAAAAATAGGTCCAACACAGTCTGTACTGATTTCATTTCTAACCCGCTAACATCTTTCAAATCTCTCTCTTTCTGTAATTCACACGCGCACACACAAATAGATAGATAAATAGATAGACACACAGATAGATAGATAGATAGATAGATAGATAGATAGATAGATAGATAGATAGATAGATAGATAGATAGATAGATAGATAGATAGATAGATAGATAGATAGATAGACAGACAGACAGTTCGATAGAGTAGAACTGTAGCAAATAATCTATTAAAGGTTTGGTGATGGCAGTTTTTACTTTTTACCAGCACAAGTAAAATAAAAGTAGACGTATATCAAACTCATATGTAGATAGAAATTATATTTCATGAATAAGTTCCTGTAAAGGAAGAATTGTGTAACATATACATTCTTACGTCAAGTGGCTTGCTCTTTCTATATGTGAGCTTTTGTGCACTTTCCTCTTTAAGTACAAATTACACAATTTAAAGAGAAATATTTGATTGACTTTAGATTCATTTATGAACATGTCAATGATGATAAACGTACTACAGATTGTCTAACTGATGAGTAATGTGTCATATGTCATATAATTTTGACTAAGACAGTACCTGTGCATATATAGCCTTAGGTGACAGAATTTCGTAATCAGGCAAGCAGTTACAAATAATAAATGTCATTCAAACAAAGACATGTGACCGCATAACTGCATTTGTTAACCGGAAATAAATGCAGTGACTTAAGCTGTCCAGAAATGATACTCTCAACATTATTAAGAAAATGCATTTGTGATCAAATATAAAAGAAATGAACAATGTACGGAAATGTTGTTACAGATAGGAACATATGTCCTCAAAAAGTATGGGGGTGGTGTGGGGAACAGAAAATAGTTCATATTTTCGAACATTTAAAAGGAACACTAGAAAAGCCGTTTCTCCCACCGCAATATAGCAGCAGTAAACGTCACAGTACTCCTGTTGATACTGTTATGAGATCGATATTTGTTCTGTTGAAACAATAGTTTAGTGACTGATAAAACAAACAAGGCAAATCCTATGTGCAGTTAAGCAGTTAAACAAGGTTAGGAGAACGCTGGAGAACTAACAAGAACGCTGGAGAACTAACAAGAACGCTGGAGAACTAACAAGAACACTGGAGAACTAACAAGAACGCTGGAGAACTAACAAGAACACTGGAGAACTAACAAGAACGTTAGTGAACACTGAACTTGTCTCGATGTTTGTATTTTTCTTAGGATATTCAGAACTTCTCTAGATATAAAAGGAAGTCTTTTCGTGTTGACTCTGACAAATTTTGATTGGCAGTGACTTCAAAGACTTCAATGATTGGATCACAAGGCACCCATACTTTCTTTCTTTGAAAGCTCACTTTAAAAAGAATGTTTGCCTCTGAAATGCTCGGTAGCCTGTTTGTTGTATTAATTCACAGGGAGTTATTAATTCACAGGGAGTTATTAATTCACTTTATGGTTAACTGCAGGTCTGAGTTCTGCTCACTGTGTTTTCATAAAGCAAGTAAAGTTCTTTCACTCTTAACTCTCATTAGCAAATAGTATGCACTCACTCACATATATAGATAGTTACATATACGTAATTGCATACCCATACACACAGATACAAAAGTACACACGCATGTACAAGACGGAAATTGCACAAAAACGAGATGCATACACCACACACACACATACACATATACACACACTCCCACAGACACACGAAGGCGTATAGTCAGAGACTTAAAGATATAGACACTCAAACAGTCACGTACAAACATCTTTCATACTCGCAAGAATACGCAGATATCTATCACACACACAGACATACATACACTAGCTGGCTAGCATAATCCATCTGCAATTCTACACCCTTTCGCTTTAAACGACTGACATCGATCTCTGTGTTCCACACATTCCACGCAGGCATCTCAGAAGTATGAAGATTTCATAGCTTTTCTTCCCTTTTATTACCCCTCACACACACACACACACACACACACACACACACACACACACACACACACACACACACACACACACACACACACCCACGCACACACACACCCACATACTCACACACATACACACACGCACACACATACACACACATACACACACACACATATATCACACGCATGCACACACACCAATTTCACATACATTGCTTTCGCGCCACCTTCATGTGTTTAAGGGGATGGATGGGTGATGTTTATTGTTTTGTTGGAGTCTATTTTTTTTCTTTTTGAACCTCTCAATCCGACATGCATTCTTGCTTGCCGAAGACGCCAACTCTGCGAGTCTCTGGCCTTAGCGCCAAAGTATGATACACGCTTCCAGGCGCCATATCCTGCCTGGTATTAAAAAAAAGATCAAAGCTTTCATTCAGTTTTGCCCTCCTGCCCACCCACGATGAATCTGCGTTTGGCCCGGATGTGACGTACATGTATAGGTCTTGGCATGAATCGGAAGTGCAGCAGAAGAGAGGTAAAGTACGTGTGTAAATATATAAACCTTGCGTTTTTATCTATCAGAACCTTTTCCTTTCATTCCTCTCTCTTCCTTTTTTTTAAGGAGGGAGTCAGAAGGAAATGGAAAAGGGCTGTGAGTACAATGAATCCAACGACATAGCTGAAGACGAATTTCTTTGTAGTGTCATGGTAAAAGTGACAAGTCATGAAATCTAATAACGTATCAGTCTGTATGACGGCTCACTTCCCCCCCCCCTCCACCCCTCCACACAACCTGTCGTACACTTAGCCTCCGGAGTTATTAAACCAGCAACCTTAGTAAGGCGTGACGTGAATCAGTCAAGCAGGTCATGGTCAGACGAGGGGGGGAGAGGAGGGCGGAGGCGGGAGCAGATACGTGAAGGATGAAGTTTGAGGAAAAAGTCGGTTTATGAACAATAAATGAGATGAGAGGACTTACAGCTAGAAGAGTAATTTTTCACCTCACTCCTTTACCCATAAAAAATATGGGATTTTTTTAAAAATAGTGGGTGGTTTAACAGTTGTATTGAACACACAATAGTCTATATTATGTACTTTGAAACGCTGTTATCGTGACGTCATTACGCACTAGTATGAAAAGATTGGTTGTTATTGGATTTGGTTTCATATCTGCCTCCAAATTTTGCTGATTTTGCAGACGGATTTGAAAGAGCTCAACAAAGCTCCAGAGTATATTTTCATTTCACTTGGCTAGAGAGTTCTTTGATAGTATGAGATCTTGAACATCAGTATGAAGTAATATGACAAGGACAATACAACTCACCCAAGGGCGAAGATAGGTAGATAGACAGATAGATAGACAGATAGACAGTGTAAAGGTATAAAATTTCATCCCTTTAGTAATCTAATTATGCATTCAATATTTTATTGAATTTTCATATTGTTCGAACCTTGTAATTGTGGTTAGTACTTGTTATTTTGAAAACGCGTGTGTGAACTTTTAATGAGCTGCTGATGTTAGCAAGCGAAATCTCTATTGTAACCAGTTATTTGAACCTTCTTTGATGGCTGTATGTAATGGCGTGTGAGCTTGAAGTTTTGCAGAGTAGAGAGCATGTCGAGAACATCGTCCAGGTATATTTTAGGCCATATTTGTTTACAATATGCCTTATCTCAGTGGTCACGGATTAAGATTATGTCGGGCGCCAGAGACACACTTGTTCATCCATATTTGTTTACAATATGCCTTATCTCAGTGGTCACGGATTAAGATTATGTCGGGCGCCAGAGACACACTTGTTCATCCATATTTGTTTACAATATGCCTTATCTCAGTAGTCATGGATTAATGAGTTCATGGGATATTGATGTCAAGTAATTGATTTCATTGTAATTGTAATATGTATATTTGATTGATGATTCATTAAATTTATTGACCTTCTAACGCATATTGATAATCTATGTTGGAGGAATATTTATATAAATAAATTGAGATTCTCATCACCTTTTATGAAAAATTAATTAATAATAATAATCTTTTTCATTACCTAAGTGGAGTGCCCATCACTCTCAGGTTAACTATAAGTAGCAGAACAGTTTTTTTCAGTGTGCACATGGAGCTGGCATAATAAAGCTGACAATAACTTGTGTCGTTGTTGTTAAAGCTCATGGAAGGACTACTGAGACAGCAGTTAACAAGGTTATGTAAAAAAAAAAACAACCCTACTATCACTTATCTCTAAAAAAAAAAAATCCATTTCTGTTCTCTCATAAAACCATCCTGTGATTTTTTTTTATTGACATTAGTATTTCATTGTATTTGAAGCGAAAGGCTGAGAATTACAGAAATTATTCAATTGTGGTTTCATGAAATATTTTATGTCAAGTAATCTATTTCATTGTATTTGTCAGTTGTATATATGATTGTTGATTTAATAACTTTATTGTTAAATTTATTGACCTTTTTCGACATATTGATAACTTATGTTGGAGAAGAAAGTGGGTGGATGGGGGCTTTATATAAATATACAGAAGACGGATTTGTCTTCTCCTTTAGTAAAAATTCTACCTACGGAAATATTGTGTGACAGTAAATATTTATCTTTAATTTTGTGGAAGAGATTAAATATTTACAGTGCCCGTATATCCGCCAAGTGAGAGGCAAGTGGTGTCTGCTGGAAGATCATTAATAAAATAAATTAAGATTCTCATGACTTGTATTTACTTTTGGAATTTTTATTTTAATAATAATAATATCCGTTAAGTGGCGTTGGCGTCACACTCTCCAAAAAATTACTCAGTAAAATGTTACAGCAGACTGACATTTCTTTATAAAAAAAACAAAATCATTAAATAAATTGAGACTACATATCGTCAGCCATTTATTCGAACTATGATACAAATAATCTGTTCAAGAATGACATGGAGAAAGAACTGTTTACCGTTCATCTCTCCACTCCAGAAGTCTATGGTTGTGAAGTACGTGGAAGCTTAAGATTTCGTTACAAAGTTCATGTGACATGTTGAAGTCGTGATAGAAAAAACATGAGAGATTTTAATGCTTTTGAAAACAACAGTGAAAGTTAAACTCCTTACTACACACACCAAACAAGCTTAAATCCTACTATGAATGAGATAACAAGCCATTTAGGAACAAAGTAAAGGGTTAAAATCCTACTACGAATGAGAGGAACAGTAACAAGTCATTTAGGAACAATGCGAAGGGTCAAAATCCTACAACAAGTGAGAGAACATTAAAAAGTGAAGGGTTAAAATCTTACTATGAATGAGAGGAACAGTAAAAAGTCATTTAGGAACAAAGTGAAGGGTTAAAATCTTACTATGAATGAGAGGAACAGTAACAAGTCATTTCGAAACAAAGTGAATAGTTAAAATCCTATTAAAAACAACATGAAAGATTTAGAATAACGCGAAATGTCAATAACAAAGCGATAAAATCCCTCTGTGCTCTCTGATCATGAAAGGAATATATAAACGTCATCTATCAGTAAGCACGAGCGTCACAATTCATTTTTTCTGTCCCACTGACGTCAAAATGCAGCACATACTTTGGGCGCTTTAACTCATTTTAGAATAAACTAGAATGACGGATTATAAAATTTTAAAAAATCTCTTATATTGCCAAGAGAATTACTCTCTCCCTACTCCAAGTCGACATTACTTGCTGGGCTTGGATGATATCGTTTTGTTAGGCCCCGCCCCATAGATTTGCTTTCTTCAGTCGCTTAGAGAGGTCTCTGTACACATGTTCTTTGCTATTTCCTGTCACAGGGCACATTTTCTTGATTCAAAGGGGAGCTTACCCACATTTCTATTTCTGGTTACGTAGCAAAACTCTTTAAGATGTGCTTACTTTCCGTTTTGAATTTAGACAATACTCAAAATGAATATCCATATATCCACGCACGTACATTGCATACTCACTCACTCACTCACTCACTCACTCTCATACATATACATGTATAAGCGATGGTAATGAACGTGAGTTTTATTGCCATTCCAAACCTGTCAAATCTGACTTGCATTTCGAGAAAATAGACTGATACTCACGAATTTGTGTTATTTAAAAATGATGTTAACTGTTGTTTTTTTTTTTAAAGCCTCTGCCTCCCACCACAGCCTCACTCCCCATCCCTTTCAATCTAGTTTTAAGTATGATTACCAGCACATATTAAAATATAGCGGTAATTTCTAACGTTTATTGCGCTGTAACTGTCAACAGAAAACGAAAGATGATTCTCAGAAGATGAATTATTGTTAGATAGTATCATGCGTCATTATAAACGTCTGGCTTAAATGTTGGGTACGAAATAAGTAGATAATTTATGTCCCCACTATTCCTGTCTTCCCTTTCATTCCTCTCCCCTCACCCCCCTCTCAAATAAGTAGATCATATGACGTCTTCACTGTCCCTGTCTTTCTCTCCCCCACCCCCTCTCGCTTTTCTTCTGGCTCTCTCACCAAGTTCTCTCCCGTATTTTTAGTTTTATTGCACAGTTGTCTCTTTTGTTGGTTCCATCCGTGTACTTTCAACCAGAACGATGATCGCGTCACTGTCTTCGACTGACAGGCGTTACGATGGCATCAGTTCAATGTCATAAAACATTATCTTGTTTGTCGACAAGAAAGGTGATTTATGTATTATTTACATGAAAAAAAAAAGAATTTCTTCAACCCATTTTAATGAAAACTTTCCAGTATGTTTAATATCTGTACTTCAGGTTTCTTAAAAGCCATACTTCATTTTGAGCATCTTCTTCTTTGTGCTTATGAGAATGTCTCCAACTCATGTTTATTATCTCTACTTCATGTAAATAATTCTATTTCTTCTTTAACATCTTTGCTACATATTTAATATCTCTATTATAGCATCTCTTCAAATTCACGAACCTGCTTACACGTATTAAATATTTCATTGCTACAAAAAATTAAACTAAGAATAAAAACTCCTTTACTATTCTCATTCATCAAAAGAACGGATCGTGATTGAAATTTATGTAAGTGTAAACATTATGTCCATATACGTGTAAACGTTGTGTCAATAAATTTACGTAAAACTCCGTGTTAAAGTTGTGCCCATAAAATTTATTTCAAACCCGTGTAAACGTTGTGGCCATGCAATTTACATACAACTCCGTGTAAACGTTGTGCTCATAATTTACATACAATTCCGTGTAAACGTTGTGTTCATAATTTACATACAACTCCGGGTAAACGTTGTGCTCATAATTTACATACAACTCCGGGTAAACGTTGTGCTCATAATTTACATACAACTCCGGGTAAACGTTGTGCTCATAATTTACATACAACTCCGGGAAAACGTTGTGCTTATAATTTACATACAACTCCTGGTAAATGTTGTGCTCATAATTTACATACAACTCCGTGTAAACGTTGTTCCATGCAATTTCTCATTTAAACCGCTCTTTATGTGATTTGGAATTTTAAATGCTGTCCCTGATTGCGCAGTCGGGCGCAAGTGCCAATTGGAATCTTTTGTTTCCTTGTCCTGTAAGGATAGACAGTGTCATGAGTGGAGAGAGTGAACGTTTGAGTGGGCGTGTTGTATAGACTGTCTACCTACAATATTTTTCTTTTTATTATTACCGGCCAACAAAGCCATCTACTTATTCTTTCCAATTTTACACTGTCACAGAATCGTTACCATACATACACATGGAACCACGCCATCTCATAAATTATACACAAAGCCTAAAAGGTGGTTAATGGTCGGCTGTAATCATCATCGTTGTCGTCATGACAGTCATTATCACTAGGATTTAAACTTCGATCACTTGATCGAGAGGCCAGAAGTTGGTGTCCTACTTTCTGGCGGTGTTGAGGCCTGAACGCCATTCCACAAGACACTACTTTCTGGTGTTGTTGAGGCCTGAACGCCATTCCACATTTTCATCTATTCGCGAGTGTTGCGTGAAAAAAAGTATTTGAACTTTGCTAAACTGAACTTGCGTTGACTTCTTTCACATCTGAAACCGTATACAGCTAGAAAATAAATCATCTTACGAAAAAAATTAACGAGAGGTAAATCAGGGTATAGAAACAGTCAGCTGATTGTTCTTTCTGGGTTTCTTTTCTTGTTTTTTTTTTTGGTAAGCTTTTCCTAGATCACATCAGAGCTTGGATCCATTCGTGATCATAACTCCCATGCTGAAATGTCATTTCGTTTGGTACGAATCACTCCAGCCCGCAGTGCCACGTTACTGACAGTACCTGTCTCCACAATGCACGTGTTATGTCACAGTCGTAAGGGAAGCTCATCTCCTGCAACTGCCTCCAGCCATGCGTTGCCCCACTCAGGAGGGTCTTGACAATGGCTGGCAGAGATAAGATGTAGTATCATCACCTTATCATAAGGGAGATAACTGCGTGAGCTGTTGAATATAACGCCACTGTCCAGGTATTATGAGACCCAATTATAACCTAATCTCCCTCCAATCCCTTTCCCTCCAGTCCCACTTCTCATTCACACACCTGGCAGAGTGAAAAATGTGAAACAGACCTCTCATCCGCCTCGCAACCTGACACCCAGAAATCTGGCTGTGCGCTTGCTCAAGTCTTTCTTTCGCACTGACATCGCATTCCATTCCTTTACCTGTAAACTTGTACTTTAGCTGTGTGCCACATTTTGGACAAATATTGGTAACTGATTTGTTTAGACCTGTCAAGCCAGTTTTACGTTTCTCGTTGATAGCATATTCGCGAAGGTATTCCTTGACCAAAAGAATTAGATTAATTTCCCATTTTCTAGCAACACAATTATTTGTACATATTTTCATTCAGTCATTTACAGCGACAGTGGCTGAGAGGTGAACAGTGAAATAGTGATAACGAAATATGCATTTATATACCCATTTACACACACACACACACACACACACACACACACACACACACACACACACACACACACACACACACACAGACAATACACTTAATAGTGATTTAGATAGTATAATCGATAGTGGTCGAGAGACTTTTTTTTATAATTTTGGTTACACCGAGGTTGCTGAGATATTTTACCTTATTTTTGTTGTTGTTGGAATCTTCTTTGATGTCGGAAGAAATAAAGCAAATAAAATATTCTTCAAGTCAATAGCTGAGTATTCTGGAAATATAAGTACTAATTTGTGCTCGAAGCAATTATAGAGCAAGCACAAACGTAAAGTTATAGTGTTTCAGGAGATTTTTTTTTATTTCCTTAAACTCTCCTCCCAAATTCCTTTCCCATTTCAGTATTCTAGTGAAATTCCACTAGAAAACACTTGCGACCCCTGAATTCCCAAAGCCACGTGTGTGCACTGAAGTCGGTCATTGCGCGTGATCAGTTTGACTGCTAGGTAGGCCCCAATGTCGCTTAGCATTCAAGACAGCACTTGTCTGATGTCAGAACGCCCGTCAGCAAAATGAGCGAACATTGGAAGCGGACGTAATAGCCAATCCCTCTGCCCCCCCCCCCCTCGGGTTAATAGCAATCAAGGGCAATTTATTTCTATCATTACTAAAGTACATTTTCGACCACACCTGGCTGGGCAATGTTCCTTTGTAGTGATAACCATCTTATCTAATTGCAGTGACGAACTGGGAGCGTAGAAATAATTATATTAGCATAAGCTTTAAGGTCGCCATTTCAAAGTTATTAAAAGAAGATTTTAATCTGATTCAAAATTCCCTTTTGTGAGTCAGACCCTCTATCATTCTTATCGTGATGACAAACAAAATTTCTGCAAAAATTATTGACGATTAAACCAGATCAACTGATTATTAATGAAACTTTGCATCGTTTCTCGGTATGACACAAATCACTAATGGTAGACCGCAAAATGTATCCAGATTTTTCAAGACTGCTTTTGTACTATTGTTACAGTGTGTACATTCCTATGTCGCTGTATAACTGTGTTGCAGTCACTCTGACTAGTTGAACTCAGTGTAACCATTAAAAGAACATTACATACATTTCCACCAGTTTTACCATACTAATTATTCTATCGTTCAAAACCCATTCCCGACTCACAAATTTAACCCCATTGATTGATCATTAGACTATTACTCAAAAGAAACAAAATTGTATAGTCTCAATTAAACCTCATTAATTATCTATCGCTCAAATGATATTACAAATAGTCCCTCCAATTTAACTTCATTAATTAATGTATCACTAAAAAAAAATTACACTGCATTCCCACCAGTTTAACTTCATAAATTAGCCTATCAAGCCAACATTATATTGCCATCAAAGTAGTTTCATTGATACGTTTATCTCTGGAAGAATATTTTAAAATATTCTCACCTATTTGACCTCATTAGTTAGTCTTTCGCTCAAAGAACATTGGATATATTCCCACCAGCGTTATCTTCTTAGTTAGCCTATCACTCAAAGAACACAACTTTTCTGCTAATTTAACCTCATTAACTTTATCAATTAGTCCAGGAGACTTACTACATCTTCACTTTTGCCTTTTCGCTCTAATGCATAAACAGCTCAAAAACGTTTCTGTTGTGTATGAAGTGCGCACACTGCACACACCATACATAATAGACAGGAGTTTGGTGTGAGATTTTGTGTGCACACACCATACATAACAGATAGGAGTTTGGTGTGAGATTTTGTGTGCACACCATACATAACAGATAAGAGTTTGGTGTGAGATTTTGTGTGCACACCATACATAACAGATAAGAGTTTGGCGTGGGATTTTGTGTGCACACTGCATACATAACAGACAGGAGTTTGGTGTGAGATTTTATGCACACACCATACATAACAGATAAGAGTTTGTCGCGAGAGATGTTTGGTGTGAGAGATTTGAGCGCACAATTCAACCATTTTAATCAACCTATCCACTCAAAGAACACAACTTTTCCACTAACCTCTTTAACCTCATTAATTAGCCCAGCAGACTAACTGCATTTTCACTCCTACCATTTCATTCTAATACATAAGCAGCCATCTTCTGTTAGTGAGTTGTTTATGTAGTAAAATATTTGTTACTTCTTCTGTCATGCCTTACTAGTGAAAGTAAATTAAATAAAGCGATGTCGCATTTCGCTCTAGGAAGAGAACGCACTTTCCATGAATGTTTCTTTTGACATTCGCAGACCTCACTTGAGTCCACTTGGGGGTGGGGGAGAGATTTTCTTAATACTTGTCCTTGAACTGGTAATGTCTGAGTACATTTGCCTAGGACTGCCAGAACATAAACTTTATGTATCCCACCTGGACTTACAGCTGTTCATAAGTTAAAATAAAATGCACTCGAGGCTCCATGTAGCCAGGGTTCCATTCCACAGAAACAATGCACACATGAAATTCACTCAGCTGAAATTATTGCATCTATAAATGATTTTGCATATTTAAATATATAAATTGCATGAGTTCATGTAGATAAGAAGTGATTGCTGAGTAAAAATATCAGTAAATGAACTTATTAAAATTTGAAGGAATTTTGATTTACATCCGTGCGGTGGCTGCAAAGCGCGATGGCAGAAGCTGTACCGATTTGTGGCGGATGGAGCCGGTTCTTGCCGAGCGCCAAGTGCAGTGCATTGTTATTGACTCCAGTTGATGTCATCGAAAATTGTTGATGTCATCGAAAATTACTTAACTTTTGTCGCGCATGTTCTCTGTGCATGGTTAATTTGCATATTGATGGAATGGCAAGAGCGTACTTAGTTTACGAATATTTGAATTTGGGTTAACGTACAAAGAAAAAAAAATAGTGAGCATGAACTCGTTTGCATATTCGATTTCTCGCCAATGGGAATCGAGAAAATATTGAGTGTAGTGCATTGAACTACAAATGTGCTGGTGTATGAATACACCATTAAAAATGCAAGAATATATTGCATAATTAATACAATTTAAAATATACTGGTTGTTTAAATGTTGTGTTTTGATGATTAGAAAACTATTGTAGGTGTATTGGTTGTTTAAAAGTTGTTTTGACGATTAGAAAACTATTGTAGGTGTATTGGTTGTTTAAAAATTGTTTTGACGATTAGAAAACTATTATAGGTGTATTGGTTGTTTAAAAGTTGTCTGGATGGTTAGAAAACTATTAATGAATGCACAAACTAAAATTGCATAATTTGCATCTGCACCCCACAAACAATGCTCACCACAGAGAAGGGTGCTGAAAAGTAAACGAAGGAAGGAGAAAGGATAAACGAAATTAATTATCTTCGGAATGCTTCCATAGTTAATTTTTTTTTTAAGTTAGCGTACAATTTTCGAGCCAATAAACAGTATCCAAAGGTCACGCGCCCCACTTATGTTTTGCTCGTTCATGAGACATATGAAAAATAAGTCTTGTACCGCGAGCGCTGATTGGATGTGTATTAGTACTCTTGACCCTATTAACAGTCCTTGTATATTAATTATGAGTTGCTGTAGGACTCTGGGTGTCATTTACTTTTAATAGCTGTCTTAGGTCCGTAGAGGTACTTGAATATATAATATTCTTGGCCCCATTGGCGATGTTCATACCTGTGTCATCAGCTTAGGCTATTGATTGTGCTTGAACATATTATAGCAGTCTTGGTTCTGTCTGTGGTGTTTGTAATATGTAACATCATCTAGAACTCCAATGACGGCGCTTGTACGTATAGTGACACTCGCGTTCCCTGTAGCGGTGTTCATATATGTAATATCGGCCTAGGCCCCACTGATGGTGCTTGTACATATGGTAAGAGGCGTGACTCCCATAGGGGTGTACGTATATGTACATATAATATCAGCCTAGGCCCCACTAATGGTGCTTGTACAAACAGTAACATTCGTGGCCCCAATTGCGGTGTTCTTATATGCAAAATCACCGAGGCCCCACTTTTGGTGATTGTACATGCAATAGCTATCATGCCCCACCCCCCTCCCCGAGCGATGTTCGTACATTTGTAATTGCAGTACTGGCACATGAATCGTTAAGTCTTTGAAAATCGCATCTACACCTCCCGCGTACGTCGGAAAATAAATTACAAATTGCGTATTAAACTTCTATTATGTTCTTATGCGTTCCTAAAACGGCTTCTTGCCTTTAGGAGCTAATTGAGCCGAAGTGGAGAGAGTTATCTGAAACAATCTGTATTATAAGTAATGCGTATTGTCTGCTTCAAGGTATGCGTTTGATGCTGACCTCATTTAAAACATGGTAATTATTTCCATCAGTAATCTTTAGAAAAAAGTTATCAGTATTTTTGGATCTCATTTTCTTTAGACACAAGCATGCTTGCTACTGATTATGATGATATAACTGGATAATGGCTCATTTAAACAGTTTTACTATTTCTTTGATTTTGCTGATTCATTCGGGTAATTTAAATCAAAATATACCGATTTTAAACAGTGGCTGACATATCCAAACCAGAAATCCTCAAATAAATTGACCTCGGCATCTGGGCGAAAGCTAGAATTTTTGTGATTACTAAAGGGGGAAATGTATATGTATTGATGAAACTAAATTAAGTTTTGACGTCATCGTCAGCATACCTCATCATTATACGTCATATTTCCCTTACATTTATGATGAATGCCTTCATGATTAGTCGCCCCTTAGCTGATTTGGCCTCACTAATTAATGATGCAAAGAATGTGAAGTATTAGCTAGACTTGACCCAATTAATGGTGCTTTGAACATCAAGTGGCAGCTAACCTCGATCCAATTATTGGTGCATGAACATGAACTAGCAGCTAGTCTTGGCCTCATTAACGGTGCGTATACATAAAGTAACAGTTATCATTGATCCCAGTAATGTTACTTGAATGTACTTGCAATCTTGGGCCCGTTATTGGCACTTGTAGAAGTAGTTGCAGTCTAGGGCCCATTGATGATAGTGTGATGTCTGGTGGAGTGGGTGGTCACGAAAAGTGGTAGTTAGTGTGAACTCTATTCCTTGGATTAATTAAAATTACAGGCAGAGTCCATATTCCAGGATTGGACTGCAGAATAACAATGAATGATGTAATGGATTTAAGATGCTGGAATGATTAGCTGTAGCATTATTATAGATGTCCCATGCTGACGTCTGTGGTAAAGGGGTCACGTACTGGAGTTCATTATCGACACAAATGACTACAGGTCTCTGACTACAGGACTCTCTCTCTCTTTATCTACATGACAGCCTTTGGTCAACACAAAAGGTCATTCAGGAGAAGTGACCTGAAAGGATGTGTGACAAGACACTAGCTGATATGATATGACACTCCTCACATCATTACACCAGCCAATTAAATGCACAGCACCCAAACACATGTACAGCACCCAAACACATGTACAGCACCCAAACACATGTACAGCACCCAAACACATGTACAGCACCCAAACACAAGTACAGCACTCAAACACATGTACAGCACACAAACACATGTACAGCACTCAAACACATGTACAGCACTCAAACACAATCGGCAGTTTTATTAATATTATTAAAAGTACATGAATTAGCAAAAGATAGTCATTGTGTGTAAGACCGTTTACATAATCAATAAGATAGTCATTGTGTGTAAGACAGTTTACAGTTATCAATAACATAGGTTGACCACATTAATCACTCAATGAAACAAGCAATCAACATCGATCCAACAACTGCTGGAACAAATTTCATGACTGGAACGATTTGGGGCCTTTTAATGGTACTTATACAAGTAATTGCAATTATGGTCCGCAGGTATCTGTATGCTCTGGTACATGTAGTTAGAGATGCAATGATCACTAATGAAGGTCATTCATTTCAGTATGTTTTTTTTCTGAACAATCCAGATTTTAGTGGAAGTCATATTTTTTCCCCAGATGTAACATTTTACAACTCGAATATTCAAACCATACATCGATAACACAATCAATAGTTGTGTTCCCTCGCTGATCCGCAATAGTAGTAACATTAACGTTCAAGACGGAAATAGACATCACTGTGTCTCAGAACGGTAAACTGAGAGCATCTACAACTTTCCTGAACAAGAACGGTTAACTGAGAGCATCTACAACTTTCCTGAACAAGAACGGTTAACTGAGAGCATCTACAACTTTCCTGAACAAGAACGGTAAACTGAGAGCATCTACAACTTTCCTGAACAAGAACGGTTAACTGAGAGCATCTACAACTTTCCTGAACAAGAACGGTTAACTGAGAGCATCTACAACTTTCCTGAACAAGAACGGTTAACTGAGAGCATCTACAACTTTCCTGAACAAGAACGGTTAACTGAACGTATCTACAACTTTCCTGAACATATAGGTCAAGTAGAACGCTGGCTGCTACAACTCTTGTTAAAATAGATTTTATGGTCAACGTCTGGTTTTCATTACTCACGTTACAATGTTGCATTGAATCACTTGCATTTAATTTTGTTTTCTTAAGCTACAAAGCATAGATAGAAGCACTGAAATGCACTGTGCAGTGCGTGGCTGTACATACAACTGGAGAAAATTAAAGAAAGTGTTGTATCAATCTTGTTTTGAACAGTTTCCAATCCAACATTATGACTGTCAGTGTGATGCACCCTTCGCTTGTATAGCATGCCATCGGAGCCAAACCTCAAGAGACAGTGGTTGTCTGCTTTGAAGTTAAAAACTCTTCCACAGAGCATTTATGTGTGTTCTTTTCCTTTCACTGATAAACTGCGTACCGCTAACAATTCTATACCAGAATTGCATATTAAAGAAAAGCATATCGAGCGCCAATGTCATCTGCTGCAAATACATGTACAAGCATCCCAGTCAAACTTGGACAAATAAAAAATATCTGCTTACCAATGCAGCTTTTCTAATCCATCTGGTCGTCTTTTAACATATGTTTATAGTGAACCCACCTTACTTTCAGATTCTAAATATGATTAACTTCTAACGAACTCCTCAAAGTGAATATACTTTCTCAGAATCAAATTCACAGTACCCGGAAGTTGACCACAAAAACTTTGAGGATTTACAAAGATCGCTGACGGTGGCACTTATTTTAAGGTCGAGAAAGTTGTGGTAAATATGGGTGTGGAGGGTAAACATTTTTAAAGCTTCTGATAGCGGCTTTTTGGCATATAGAGAATTTTTTTTAAACACACACACACACATACACACACACACACCACACACACACGCACGCACACATGCACACACACACACAAATACAAAACAAAAGTAGGTACAAGGGAAATAATTATCTTAAATATTTGCTCTCTTCATAACTACTGCCTCGTTCAATTGTTCCTTTTGAGGCGATAGTGCCTTTAAGTAACCAGTCATTGCTCTACTGAAGGTATGTTTATTTATCTGCAATCGGACATTGTTCATGACGATTTCTTATCAATTACATTTATTGTCTAGTGTGAAAAGCAATGTCAAAACCGTAGTCGCTGACAATTGTGCACACCAACTTTACTACGGGCAAATGGTAATTTCGAAATGAAGGAAAGAAATAAGTGAGAAACATACACTCTGGGTTAGGGTGGGGGTGAGGGTAAGGAGTGGCACTGGTAGAAATTCAGTCAAACAGACAAAGGGCGATGAGTAAACAAGTTCACTCTGTGAAGAAGTCTGTCTAGCCGGCAGCTGCACCACTCCATTCATCCTACGCCTGCCAGATTCTCTCCCTTTCCCATGCTCAAAGATAGTTCCAAAGGAAAAAAAAAATAGACGTTCTTTCCTCTCTCTCTTCCCGCTTAACTTCTCTCTCCTTCCTCCCTCCCTCTCTCTTTCTTTTTCTGTCTTTTTTTCGTACGTCTCTTATCCCTCTTCCCAGAATTATTCTCTCTCCCTCCTTCTCTCTCTCATTATTCTTCCCCCATCATTCTCTCTCATCTCTCTTTTATGAAGAGTCGGTGATAAAAGACGATAGGTATAGATGAAAAACCGCTTGGTCGTGATGTGACGCCATGACTTGTTACCGTTAATTCTTCGTTATTTTGTTCTAGCTCTCCAACCTACCTTCCTTCCACCTCCTCGGCGGGCTCCCAGACTGTTGTAGAACTCGGGAGTTTTCTTTTTATTTAATTATATTTCATTCTCTGATGTTCACTACATCTGTGTTTGCAGGGTTTGAATTTTAGAGAGAGAGAGGGAGAGAGGGAGAAAGATAAAATGTGTGCAAAGAATTGAGAGAATGGCCTGCTTTTTTAACGTTATATAATGTTCTATGTGTTAGCAGCCATTCCGTCTCATCCTAACGGTTGGACAAAGCAATAAGCTTCCCACGTCTTTAATGATCAAATGAACACGGAAACGTACGAGACAAGATGGATGAATTGATCACTACTTATGTAAAGGGCTGTATAGTTAATTAGACTTTTTGGGGCTCCATAAGCCACCCAGGAGAAAGGGGTTGCATAGTGTGGTGGATTAAACCTGTTTGTCTCTACTTTAAAAATTAATTATTACATGGTTTGTTAAACATCGATGTGACATGAGCTTCAGACACTGCACATGACTATATTTTTTGTAAGTACCAAAGTTAAAATAAAGATTATGCTAGAATTTGCTGATGTAATCCAAACCAGTCCAGAGTGGATGAGTATTTTTTGCTATCCGATAGTTTAAGGTTTACAAGTAATGAACTAGCCAATGTCTAGAGATGGAAACTTACCTGTTGAATAAAGTTCTATATTTAATCAGTTTGAATTTGACATAACTCTCAAGTCCAATCATGAAAAGGTGATTATTAAATTATGGTGAGTAAACTGATTGATTGAGAGACTATGGACTTTGGAATATTTTGTACACTTCACTATTAATATATTATACTTGTTAATTTCATGTAAAGATGTATTATTTGAATATACTATTATTTCCACAATTGTGAATTATGATATTTGTATATAATATGTTAATCAATGACATTGTTTCTAGCAGAAACACGTTCGTAATTGATTATGTTGTATTTATTATGTTGCATGACTATCAGGCTAATGAATACTGTTGCAGGAAATGTAAGTAGAGAATGATTGTAAGAAAGATTGGAGAGTAGAGATGATTAAACTTGGAACTTAGTGTTGCTTCTGATGTGATGTTTTCAGAAAGCAGCAAGCATTCCCTTCCCCCCTTTTTTCTTTGTATTCTTGTTGTGGATTCGAGAAGTTTCCACCCTTGAGTGTGGCAGTTGTACTGATTCACTGCACCCTGTTTGTGTGTGTTGGCAAGTGTGTCCGACTCCACTTTGGAGCTTTCTAGCAAAGGAAATGCTAGAAATTCATTATTGTGATTGTCCACACTAGAGGCTAATATGGCGAACATATGCCTAAATTAGGATCTAAAGTGTTGAAACATTCTACAATGTGCCTAGCAGAGCATGTGGAAGATTGACTATTCTATTGTTGAACAATAAACTTTTGACATTGTTACAAGCACAAGTGAAGGACTGTAGCAGTTACGTCACCTAACAGGTTATGCACAAGCTAATATCACATCACTCCATAACTCCTTTAGAAAATAGATGTTTCTAGGAAGCAGTCTTATTTATTTATAGTCCTATCTCGAACTTTGTCATGCTCTCTCTATCCTTTTTATTTGTGTGTGAAATTTTTATAACTTTTTTTTCATTGATGATTATTGATTTTTTTGTATTGAGGCATGAATTTACAAGTTTCTATTGATGTGTAGAAGAAATTGTATTGTTTATACTGTTGTTTATTTTAAGTAATTAGATTCAGTATTTTACTAGTTGTTGAGTATGTGATTGTGTAGATACTTTGTAAAATCAGATAGCTCACCAGTACACTAAGTTGCACGTAGTTATGCAGTAGTTATTTTTGTGATTATAAAATGGAGATACTTGGGAAGAGAGAAAGAGGTGGATGCAGGAAGTGAACATGGAAGCCATTGATTCAGGCCTGTTGGGAAGTGAACTATGTGGATAAGAAAGAAAGGTTAAAGACAAAAATGGAGGTTAATGAAAAAAGATTACTGGTTGTGGAGTACGATTGTTGGTGAATCCAAAACTAGTGAAAGAGAATGACTAGACTGGCAAGTTTAGAACCATTGCTCTGGCCAGTGGTATATAGACTACACTACCCATTGTGATGGTAGACAGAGAAAATAAATAAATAAGTGGATGCATACCAGTAGTGTGTCACGTTCGCCCTCACTACTAACTGCTTCCGGTATGTCTTGCATACCCTCACACATGTATGACAGGGGACATCATTCGTTACTGTCATTCATTTGATATCTGTCAGCGAGAGATATCAGCGAGAGAAAGACAGAAAGGTCGGTTACTGGGTGAAACCTCTACGATTGACATTCCTTTAAGGTGTGTGGCCATCGATCTTATTGGAGAATTCATGCCCTCATCGGGTTGAGGATACAAGTGAATTCTCACCATCATTGATTGTGCTGTGCGATACACTGAAGGGGTTGCTCTTACCTCAATTAGTACCACATTAGTAGCAAATTAATGCTCTGTTTACCATTTTTTTTCGCAGGTAGGATTTCAGAAGAAATCTTGTTCGATACAAGGACACAATGCACGAGGGAGTGAAAGAGATTAATCAACTTTTGATTGTAAAGCAGTTTACAACTACTCCTTACCACCCTATGTGTAACAGTTTAGTCAAATATCTGAATGCTACTCTTACCAAGTCCTTGAGAGAAGTGTGCGAGAAAAGACCACGTGATTGGGATGTGTATTTGCCAGCACTTTTGTTTGTGTTGCGTGAAGTACTGCAATATTCAACTCTTTTTTCACCCTTTGAACTTTTATGCGGTAGGACCGTTAGGGAACCCGTGTCTATATTATGAGGATTTATTATTGTTATTTATTATTATTGAAGATGAGAAAAGGCAAGTCTGAGGTAGTGATTTGGAACGAGGAATGTGAAGCTCATAAGCTCCTATCCTGGATTTGCCTGATTTCAATAAAGAATTTGTACTTAGAAGAGATCCAAACAATGCTGAGCTAGAATAGCCTTGTGGTTTATGTTGATACTAATCTGACCTCTGAACTGTGTGGTAGAATATAAGATTGAATAGGTATCGAAATTATATGAAAGTTGTTTCATGGAAAGGTAATGTCAAATAATCTTTTCATTGTATTTGTCATAGGTGTATTTGATAGTTGATTTAATAAGTTTATCGTTAAATGTATAACATTCTTGTACATATTATTTAACTATATATTGAAGTAACTCTTCTTTATATCAGTCAATGAATGAATCAATCATTTCAGAAAACTTGAACACTCACTATATGGTGATGAGAGGAAGAACTCAAGAGAATATATAAAGAACCCAAACCTTAACAATATTTACCTATCTCTTCCTTCTGATGCCTCTGCTATTCCAGCCTTTAGATATATTTAATATAAATTATTTTTAATTTACGTGCGCAAATGTACTGCATTGACCAATTTCAATATCCTTTAAAATACTTCAAATAAACATAGTAGGCGCTGACCACTAACATCACATTCACTTCACACCCATCCAGTTAAAAAACGCCAGTTAAAAAAACGGTTTGTTGGTTACTTTTCAAATTACTCTTTCCCTCTCTCTCTCTTTTACACTCACATTTGACAATCCTGTAAAATCCATAATATTTTGGTCATTTTCTATTGGTCTTCCCTTTCTCTCTAATCTGGATGCGTCGAGGATATTCTGGACAATGATTTGGACAACTTTGTCTTTTACAAAGACAACTTAGTCACCTGATCCATTCATACATCTAATTTTCAACAACTTTGTCACCTAATCCATTCATACCTCTAATTTACAAAGACAACTTTGTCACCTGATCCATTCATACCTCTAATTTACAAAGACAACTTTGTCACCGGATCCATTCATACCTCTAATTTACAAAGACAACTTTGTCACCGGATCCATTCATACCTCTAATTTACAAAGACAACTTTGTCACCGGATCCATTCATACCTCTAATTTACAAAGACAACTTTGTTACCTGATCTATTCATACCTCTAATTACAAAGACAACTTTGTCACCTGATCGATTCATACCTCTAATTTACAAAGACAACTTTGTCACGTGACCCATACATATCTGTAATTTACAAGGAAAGCTTTTCACATGACCCATATATATCTCTAATTTATAAAGACAACTTTGTCAAATGACCCATACATACCTCTAATTTACAAAGACAACTTTGTCAAGTGACCCATATATACCTCTAATTTATAAAAATAACTTTGTCAAGTGACCCATATATACCTCTAATTTACAAAGACAACTTTGTCAAGTGACCCATATATATATATACCTTTGATTTACAAAGACAACTTTGTCAAGTGACCAATATATACCTCTGATTTACAAAGACATCTTACTTCCGTGGTCCATACTTCATCCCATTTCCTAATGTTTCTACAGGTGAGAATTGCCTTAAGATTTTGCTGTTAAACATAGATCCGCGTGCGTGCTCATATCACAACCAGACGTCATTTCACGCAATTTCTTCGTTATCACAGTATGATGTGTGTGACTAATTCTAAATTCATCTGGCGCCATTCTGCTTCTGATAGTCATCAATCGATCATAGTTCATAGCAATTTCTTTTTGTTAAATTAACTATTAGTAATGATATCAAAGCTGCTTTTTACAGAGTCTCATTATAAAGTCCCATTTTCAGTTGGTAGTATGACCAAACTACCTAACGAGTGATTTGTTTATGAAAAAAACAACAAAAACTTAGAAAATTTGTAAGTATTGCTTGCAACTTTTTAACCTACAGTGTTTCTACTACATATAACTCTATTTGATAGGTATGGGCTAAATTAAATGTTACAATGACCTGGGTGATCATGACATATATAATATGAGGTTGCCTAATGACGTTGTCTAGGTTTTAGACTGTGACGTTCAGACGTCAGACTGTGACGTTTAGAGACCCACAATGATATCTTCTATGTCAAGCTTAGAGACTCAGTATGCAAATGTCCAATTCCATGATGTCATTGCCTCGACTATAGACTGTTTCTATATTTGGAGACTTAATAAAAATCGTTCTTTCTATAGATTGTTTCTAACTGCCATTTTATGTGTGAAATCAGTGTGAAATTATATAGGCCATAATGTTTTTATAATTGCCAGGTTTAGAGACTCAATCTGAAATTTTCAAAGCCATAGACCATTTCTACAACTGCCAGTTTTAGACACTCCATATAACATTGTATTGGCTGTAGACTGTTTCTATAACTGCCATATATAGAGATACAGTATGACATTGTATTGGCTATAGATTGCTTCTATAACGTTTATATAGAGAGACTCAGTATAGTATTGTATGGGCTATAGACTGTTTCTATAACTTCCATATATAGTGACAGTATGACATTGTATTGGCTGTGGACTGTTTCTATAACTGCAACGTGTAGTGATTGGATATTAAATTATCTTGGCCATAGACATTTTCTATAACTGCCATGTTTAGATACTTGATATGATATTGTATTCGCTATACACTGCTTCTACATCTGGCATTTTTAAAGACTCGATATGACATTGTATTTGCTATAGACTGCTTCTACAAATGCCGTGTTTAGAGACTCGATATGACATTCTTTTACTTAATGCTACACATGAATCTGTTCATCCCGTTTGTCAGACTTCATGCACAAGTTTCTAACGTTCTGTCCAATGCTTAATTCACGAGTAGACCACCGGCATTAGCACAGTATGTGTAAATTACTTTATGATTACATACACACAAAGACACACACACGGACTTAGGATTTTGGTTTGATAATCAAATTAAAGGAAATATAAAGATGTTAAGATGCGCGCGACCTATTACCAATCAGTTCGACTTGTGGACAGGACTTCGGAAACACAGGTAAGTGTTTAGTATAGACACATCACAATGAGTTATCGCACGATTCAAATAATTTCACCTGTGAGAATGATTAACATTTAACCTACGACCGTTTCATTACCTATACACACCCACGAAAGCCTGTTGGGTTGACCTAATCGAAAAAGCGGTACGCACTTAAAGAGAGGGCGGGTGGGTGGAAGAGGGAGACCCATGCACGGGCGTGTCTATCATTCCTCAAGACTGCACGTGGGAAATTTTCACATCCGTGTTTTCGTTCCCAGATCCCAGACTGTCTTATGGTTGGGACGCGGAGCGTGGAACCGACCCCAAAGAACGACAGCTGACAGCTCTCAAGTGGGTGCGCGACAGCCGCTCGGCGGTAAGCTTCAGTTTGATGCGAATTCTGAATGCTTGCCCAAGCAGTGGAGTGGTGCAAGTATGTGTAAGGTTGATGTTCGAATCCTTGCTAGGCTAAAAGTCATACACTTCTAAAGTGTGTGTCTGTGTGCTGATGGATGCATGTGTTTATTTATTTTTTCTTGATTTATTGAATAGTCTGTGCCAGTGGTATTGCTTCAGAGAAGTGGATAATTTAAGCTGATGCGAGAAGGGTAAACGTGGGCGTGTGTGAAATAAATCGGGTGGCAATTAAAGAAGTAGCAGACATTTCACGGAAAAATTATAAAGGTATGTCTTATCAAGGTTATTCTGACCTGACCATTGGCAGTCAGGAAATATATTTAATGTTGGATCGAAGGAGGTGGGTCATCTGTTCAGCTGCAGACACAACGAAGAGGTGAAAAGTCGTAAGAGACTAAATGTGTGGAAGGAATCTCTCGCTGATCAGTTTTGCTGCAGTCGTTCTAAAATTTGTATGCATACTTCTTTTCCGTTCACGGTTTTAACGGGTATGCAATGTAAACAAATAAAGAAAAGAAACGCTCAATTATTCCCGAAACACACACACACACACACACAATTAACACTAGTATGTACGTATCGTTGCTTCATGCAAGTCAACAGTCACGATATTATATAAGTCTGACTAGAAACAGAAGATACCCCTTGTATCAATAATCTATCTATCTACCTACCTACCTATCTATCTACCTACCTACCTATCTATCTACCTACCTACCTATCTATCTACCTACCTACCTACCTATCTACCTACCTACCTACCTATCTATCTATCTATCTATATATATATCCATTCATCCATCCATCCATCCACCCACCCACCCACCCATCCATCTATCTATCTATCTGTCTGTGGCAGAGTAAATATGCCTACCCCTATTTCTATACTTAATAATTATATCTTTGTTGTCAATATTTACGTGACCCGTCCTTGAGCACTGCTTATGATGCTAATTTTTTATAAGTGTCAGATTTGGAGTAAACGACTCAGGTAAAGAATGTTTTAGAACTTCCGGTGTAATCTAAACCAATTCCAAGCAGGGAAGTAGATTTATTGCCCAGTGGTTAAGATTTCCAAAGAACGAGACCAGTCAATGGGCTGAGATCAAAGTGCACTTGTTGAAAAGAGTTGTATTCTCTAATCATTTTGAATTTGGTGTGGCAAAAAGTCCAGTCATGAAAAGCAGCCATTAGCTTAAAGGTGAATTAACTGACTGATTGAGAGAGATAGTTAGAAATATTTCATGCATTTTTGCTATTGATAAATTATACTTACATTTTCTGTAGAGATGTATTATGTGAGTAAACTGTTACTTCTACAGTTGTGAATTATGATGCTTGTATGTTATATGTTACACATGTGACATTGTTTTTAGTGAACACATTCATAAATTATGTTGTATTTATTTTACTGTATGCATTATGTATGCTAATAAATACTGTTGCAGGACACTGTAAGTAGAGACTTTAATGTATAAAGAATGGAATAGAGATGAATAAACTGGAAACTTAGCATTTGTTCCCTGATTATTTTTTTTCAGGGAAGAAGCAGCTTTTTTCCCTAGAAGTTCTGGTATTTCTAGAATTTCCTGGTTTATTGTTTTATAAACTGCTACGATTGTGATAGATTTGAGAAGTGTCTACCCAAAGTCTGTTGTGTAATGATACTCTGCACTCTGTTGATGCATGACAGCAAAGAATGCTTGACTACATCATAGAATTTCTAGCGTAAGGAAGTTACTGGAAATTGCTACATTGTTGATCTGCTTGAGGGAACTAATATGGCGAAGGAGCACTCAGATTAACTCTAACTCAAGAGAACAGAGGCTCATTTAATTTTCTACAGCATGCTAGAGAAACACTTGAAGAATTGACTATTGTGAACAATGAACTTGTGGCTTTGTTATGAAAGCACAAGAAAGACTATTGCAGCATCGTCTAGACAAGGTTATGTACAATCTATTATCGCTTATCTCTCTACAACGTAATTTCAGTTCTGTGATAAGAATTATCTTGTGATTTATATTGACACTAATCAGCTGAATTAGGATATAAGACTGTATATGCATGTCACAGTCTGATAAAAATGTCCGACTTGGTGACCCACTTGTCCTGTTTACTTCAAATTTGAATTTTGAAACCCTTGACTCCTTTGTTCAAAGCTCCCCTTTTCGAGATGCTTCTAAAACAGGTCAAGATGTTATGTAACTTTAGGACCATTGTCCAGTTCTCGAACCAACTACATGCTTCGCGAACAGTCACGTGATACGCATTATGCTTTTCTATATATATGACCACGCGCTTCCGCTCCGTCACTGCGAGCACATTAGCTAGGTCCATTCAGCTAACTCGAGTCAGGAGGCCGCCGACAAGCCGTTGAGAATCAAGATACCCTTCGACTTCTCATAAAAAGGTATCATTTTATCTAATAGTATTTTGCATATATTGTTTAAGTATGTATTTGTGCTATGTATTATATGACTTCCATATATGCTTGAGCATGGTCCAGAGAAATGGCTGAAAAACCTATAAGTTACGGAATATAAATTTATTGTAACTCTTTTTCCATTTTGTACTTTAATTTATATTGTTTTAATTCACTAAGAGCCAGAATGCTGCGCTCGATATGAATTTCTCATGTAATTCAATTATTGCGTGTAATTTTAATTGTAAATTGTGAAGCGCTCTGTTGGGTTGAATTACCCCTTTGTATGAACATTAAATTAACTTGTAACTATTTTTATTGCTTCATACGTCACGCTGTTAAATGGAACACGTGTGAGACGATTACATTTTTTCTAAATCTAATTGTAAAACGACGCGAGGTCGAAACTCTTATTCAGCGCATTTTAAACTGGGTCATGCTTTAGTAGGAACGTGTTAGATTGAAAATTATATCCGAGCACGTTGCTTCTACAGATCGGCTCGTGCCTCACCCATGCCTTATCGTGCCTTACCCATGCCTTACCTTGCTTTGGCTTACTGGTACAAGCTGGTTGAGTTCTACGAGAGGACTTTGCTCTGAGGGTCCATGCCACTAAAATTCAAGTTCCCTAGCTACATAAAAGAGGAGCACCTTTTCCTAGGCACCACGTGCGTCGCTAGAGGGGGACTGTGAAAATAAACTGGCATGACTGAGTAATGAGACCAGGCTGATACAGGCAATCCAGCTAAGTACAACTCATTGTACAAATCTCTAAGGAACAAATTGATGGCAGTTCGTTAGTTGACTGAATAAGCATGTACGCGCAGGGAATAGAGAAATAGACTATTCGCGATCGTATTTTGATTATTGTTAACTTGTTAAAACTTTATTAAATCTTATTTTCTTTGTTAATACCTCTTAGTAGTTGATTTCTATGCACAATAGACCAATAGATTTCTTAGATTGAATGGGGGCGGATGAGCAGGATGTTGATAACGAGTGCATATTAATTTAGAGGGATTTAACGGTTTTCAATCTAGCTAAAAGTTCGCAATTTATTAGTTTGTAAATTTGTCGTCTGACTACAAGACACACTTTTAATTAGTCAAATAGTAAATTGAGCAACCAGTCTGCATAGGATATGAGAGAAAGAATTAATTATATTTAAAGTCTTTTAATTATTCTAAGCAGGGTCTTTAAATAAATACTGGAAACGTAACAATGCATTGAAATTATTCTAACATGGTTTTTTGTAGAATTTATGTCAAATAATCTTTTCATTATATTTCTTATATGTGTATTTGATTGTTGATGTAATACATTTATAGTTAAATTTATTGACTTTCTTACACATATTGATAGCCATATGTTGAAGAGATAGTGGATGGATGGGGACTCACTAAATATAGATTAAAGATGGATTTAACTTCTACTTTGGTAAGAAGTTTTCCAGTTATGGAAATATTGTGACAGTAAAAGTTTGCTTTTAATGTTGTTGAAGAGAAAAAACGGTTACAGCACCCGCATTTCGGCCAAGTGAAAGAGAGGAGTGGTTTCTTCTGGAGAATTATTTATAACATAAATTATGATTATCATCACTTGTAATTAGTTATGGATGACTAATAATAATAATAATAATCTAAACCAATAACTAGAGTGGCATTGTGTCAAACTATCTATCTATCTGTCTGTCTGTTTGTCTGTCTGTCTGTCTGTCCAATACAGATGGTCATCTGAAAATGCGTTTTGAGGCTCTCCTTCAGTTACAGGAAGTACCGGGTGATAACTGCATCTTCTTCTGCAGCACAAAACAAGATTTACAGATAAAATATGCTATTATATCACTGTTGTAGGTCATACGCACACATACACCCATATGCACACACATACACAAGCTAATTATTATTATATACTCACTCAACTAAAACGACACCAACTAAAGAAAACAAACTTCTCTGTAGTGCATGTAAGTTAAATCAGGCGGACAACGGAGTTGATGATGGGGTAGTGGTGGTGGTAGTGGTGTCAGTACATATATGACACAGTTATTCCGGTTAACGTTGGGTAGAAAGAGGGGAGGGGAGCGGGTGCGTTTGGGGTGGGCTGGGGTGGAAGAAATGTGCAGAACACATCAGCCATGTGTAGACATGCAACGTATGACACCTTTGATATTCCTCTGCAGTGTGTTAGTCTACATCTGTGCGCCAGGGCGCGAGACGCAAGGTATCTTGGTAGAGCTCCTTCATATGTTGTTCGCACATGCTGTTTGAAGAGAACTTGACTCAGTGACTGACAGTTGTCGTTCTTATTGTGTTTGAACGATTTGTTGTTACAAGCAGGGTTGTTAAATAGAGCGTGAGTCTAAGTCTCTGACAGTTGTCGTTCTTGTTGTTTTGAGCGATTTTGCTGTTATATGTTGTTGCAACCAGTGCACGACTCTATGACTGACAGTTGTCGTTCTTGTTGCTTTGAGCGATTTGTTGTTGCGTGCGTTAGTGTCTTTGACAGGTGCCATTGTACACTATTTGCTGCACATAACTTGTGTGGGAATCTCTACTTCATGAAGTGGGTGGGAATCTGTACTTAATGAAGTGGGTGGAATCTGTACTTCTTATCTATTGATCTATTTGTCTGGGAGAATAGAAAAGCAGCGGGCTAAGCACTAGTTTATTGCACTAAATTGTATATGCAAGCACTGGTTCCAATCAAGGCCAGCCCTCACTACATTATATATGCAAGAACTGGTTCCAATCAAGGCTAGACCTCACTACATTATATATGCAAGAACTGGTTCCAATCAAGGCCAGCCCTCACTACATTATATATGCAAGAACTGGTTCCAATCAAGGATAGACCTCACTACATTATATATGCAAGAATTGGTTCCAATCAAGGCTAGACCTCACTACATTATATATGCAAGAATTGGTTCCAATCAAGGCTAGACCTCACTACATTATATATGCAAGAATTGGTTCCAATCAAGGCTAGACTTCACTACACTGTATATGCAAGCACTGGTTCCAATCAAGACTAGACCTAACCACATAAACAGTAAAAAAAAAAACCAGCAACAAAGAAAGAAAGAAAGAAATGTAGCGATTTTTATCCGCATCTTGCAATAACTCAACAAACAATTGCAAAAGAACTTTTGTAATTATAAATAAAAACTGTCAGCAAATCTTTTTGAAAAAATACTGAACAGTCTAGAAAGTTATAAAACTGAAGATCTATCTATCCATCTACCTGTTTGACTGTCTGCTCTTTTGTCTATCTCTCACGATACGTTCGTTAAGCAGTTATGGTCACATACATATAAATAGATTCATGTAGAGACCAAGATGATTATTAAGTTGAAAGAAATGTAGAAGACTCGTGTACAGCGTGGGAACGAGAATTAGAAGAATCTTAGACAAACGATTTTTCTGCATGCGTTTGAAATGGAATTCTTTCTCTGTGTGTGTGTGTGTGTGTGTGTGTGTGTGTGTGTGTGTGTGTGTGTGTGTGTGTGTGTGTGTGTGTGTGTGTGTGTGTGTGTGTGATGTCAGTCTTTTTCACTCTTTCTTTTGGGATGTGTTATGTGGTTTCTCAGACCGCGAAATGTCAAAACCTGTCCCTTTAGTTTGTGAACGTTTCCTTACAATATTTTAAATTCCACATTTAGACTTTTTTTTTAAATTGCGGGAATTGACTAACAACCTGTCCTGTCTTGTTTTGGAAGAATTTTTTTACATTACGTTCACACCAGGCAGTGTGTTTCTGTGCATTGTCATCCCTGTAACGTGTCTGCTTTATTGTTAATTCCTGCACGCTCGCTTCTCAACCGACTTTTGTCGACTAAACACTCTGAAGTAGAATAAAGACCTAAGTGTTGAAACATTTATCACTTATAGTTTTCCATTTCACGATAAGCCTCATTACATATCTAAAATATATAAATTGAAAATTCACCAATCAACTGACTGTAAACAACGCCATTAATGTAGTCTTACTAATTAACTCTATTTCGCCTTTACCTGAGAATAATGTTAAAGTAACATTCAGACCACTAAAATATCTTTTATATAAAAAAAAATTGACCTACAAATGTAAATATACCCATAATCTTCTGGATCAGATTTTCTTAGGGCTGGCTTGTTACTCAATAGATAGATAGATAGATAGATAGATAGATAGATAGATAGATAGATAGATAGATAGATAGATAGATAGATAGATAGATAGATAGATAGATAGATAGATAGATAGATAGATACTGCTTTGTCTTATTTGTTTAATTGAATAAACCCATCGATGAACAATAGAAGCAGAAGCGTCAATGTGTTAGCCAGAAGAAATGAAAGATTCACTTAAATTCAACAAAAGCAATCGTGTTCACCAAGGTTATCAACTTGTCTTCGAAGAACTAGAATGAAACTACAGAAGGCGATGCCTCGCCATATGGATCTGTAGCTACCTATTGTAGCCCGATATCTAACAACAATGGCTTGAATTCAGGAATTAATTACAATTATTTGTCACCTTAACCTAGATGCTAGTTCCTGGATATATATCAACTGTAGAGTGATTATGATTTTCTATTGGCTCTTTACGCTCACGTGATAATCAAATATTGACAGTTAATGACAAGGACACTTACTATAATTATATAGACACTACATTACTATCCGATACATTTAGCAATAATAGGTGTGGGTAAGTGGGTGAGGGAGGCAGAATAGATCTTAACAACAATATTCAATACTTGACAATTTCATAAAAATCAAATCACTAAATTGTATCTACAACTTACCAATCTCAGCACTGATTTAATTATGTAATGTTTTCTATGAATTGAATATATTTCCTGTTGTAATCATTGCTAGTTTTATCTGTGCTTTCATCAGTTAATAGTTCTATGTGTGCGTACAACTTTATATTTCCCTGTCTGAGTACTGCTGAATAGTTCCCTCTATGCGTACTACTTAATAGTTCCACGAATGCGTACTACTTAAGAGTTCCATGAATGCGTACTATTTAATAATTCCCTATATGCATACTACTTAATAGTTCATGAATGCGTACTACTTAATAGTTCTATGAATGAGTACTACTTAATAGTTCTATGAATGAGTATTACTTAATAGTTCTATGAATGAGTAAAACATAATAGTTCTATGAATGAGTAATACTTAATAGTTATATGAATGAGTAATACGAGTAATACTTAATAGTTCTATGAATGAGTAATACTTAATAGTTTTATGAATTTGCTTATCAATGATGGTGTACTTAACTCTTATCATGTCAAATGTTGGTGTCGTTAATTCTTTGCATGTCAACACTGGTTTTTAATTCTTTGCGTATAATTTGCAGGTATACTGAATTGCAAACAAAGGCTGGTTGATCTAGGAAAGCAAATACCCCAACAAAGTTCTGTCTATGAAAAAGCCGCCTGGTGATGTATTAGAAGCTATTAATAAGATTAATCAAGTGACTTTCCTAGTAGCCAGGCATTCTTGGAGCTCGTAGTACAGTCGAAGTGAGTGGAAGTATTCGTTGTCCTTACATCAGCTATCCAGAGCTAATGGTTGGTGTCAGTACGTCAGCTGTTCTTAACTAATGGTTGGTGTCAGTACGTCAGCTCTCCAGAGGTAATGGTTGGTGTCAGTATGTCAGCTCTCCAGAGGTAATGGTTGGTGTCAGTAGGTCAGCTATTCTGAACTAATGGTTGGTGTCTGTACGTCTGTTCGTGCGAGGGCAGCGTTAGGCAGTCACTTATAAATCAACATACAAGGCAGTGTTTAGTAATCACTTATAAATCAACCAACTTAGAGGGCAGAGTTTGGTAGTCACGAATAAATCAACCAACTTGAGGGCAGAGTTTGGTAATCAAATATAAATCAACCAACTTAGAGGGCAGAGTTTGGTAGTCACGAATAAATCAACCAACTTAGAGGGCAGAGTTTGGTAGTCACGAATAAATCAACCAACTTGAGGGCAGAGTTAGGTAATCAAATATAAATCAACCAACTTAGAGGGCAGAGTTTGGCAGTCACGTACATCAGATACAAATCAACCAGTCTAGCGGGCAGAGCCTGATCAGTCAGGTGCAGACCAACCATCTTGAAAGGCATGATGAAAGGTTGTTTCCAAATAACACTACCAAAGCTGCATGGTAGAGAGAAAATGCGATTAGCTTCAGTCACGGTCTTGAACGCAATCCCTGTTTTCTTGACCTTGATCTCCTGATCTTCGCGTATAGCACGGCTTCATTAATTTTAACTTACAAGATTTAAACTAAACGATGTGAGGACTGTTAACACTTGTTAAAAACTTGGTGAGACGCCAAACGCCACTTAGTTAACGGACATGATTATTATTAATTAATTAATCATCCAAACTTATCACAAGTGATGAGAATCTTAATTTTATTTTATTAATGATCCTCCAGCAGACACCACTCGTCTCTCTCACTTGGAAGATATGCAGTGCTGTCAATATTTTCTCTCTTCCATTACAATAAAGATAAATATTTACTGTCACACATTGTTCCGTAGGTAGAAAACGTCTTACTAAAGTAGCCGACAAATCCGATTTTAATCGATATTTAGCGAGCCCTCACCCACCCACTTTCTTCTCCAACATAAGATTATCAATATGCATAAGAAGTTCAAAAAATTTAAGAATAAATTTATTAAATCAATAATTAAATGTACAAATGACAAATACAATAAAATAGATTAATTGACATCGATATTTCTAAAAACCCACGTTCAGATAACTTTATGTTTACAGTCTTATGTGTAAAATACAATTCAACAATAGAGTCATTACAAATCATGGGATAGTCTTATCAGAGAACAAAAATGGAGTTATTAGAGATAAACAACAATAGTCTTTTTCAGTGAGGTCTTAACAGTCCTTTGCGTGCTTTGCCAGTGTCACAAATTACAATTCAGTTCAATTTCCATGTTTCTGTCCTCATGTTGAAACAGAATTCGCCGCTCATTCTCACAAAGTCAACCTGGGCCCTTTTCTGCCTTATCAGTTCATTCAAGCAGAACAGCAATCGTAGTAATTTCCAGTACTCCCCCATACAGGAAATTTTCTCAAAGTAGTGAGCATACTTTGCCAACATACATAAAAATAGTGTGTAGTGTATCCTCTTTACACTTACACACCACAGCAGATGATTCTTGTATCTCCCTGGTCTCAGTGGCCCACAGTCAGTAAACCAGTAGACTCAAACAACACATGAAAATAGACATCTGGAAAGACTGCTTGTTCACTGCAAAATATAAGAGCAAACAGAAAGCTTCCAGTTTATCGCTTTGCAACTCCATTCTTTCTTACATTCTGGTCTCAACTTACAGTTTCCTGCAACGTTATTTATTAGCGATACATGCACACAGCATAATAAATACAGCATATGAAAATAATGACAAGTGTCAGCACACTAAATGCGAGCAGTTTAGTTAAAATATTTGTAGAATATCTCACATCTCGACATAGTATAAAACACAAGTATAACATATCAATAGCAAAAGTATATGAAATATTTCTATTCTCTCTCAACCAGTCAGCTAACTTCTTCTTGCCACTCCATATTCAAAGTGATCAGAGAATAGAATTTCCTACAGCAAGTAAACTTTTTAATCTCAGCTCATTGGCTGGGCTCGTTCTCGTAAGTCATAACCGTTGGATAATAAAAATTCCTCACTAGTTTGCAGTACATCAGAAAATTCTAGCACATTTTCGCCTCAAGCATTTATTTCAACACAGACATTTTCAACAATACTATCACAAGGAGTGCCCAAGGTAGGGTCACTGACAATTTAACAACTTATTTAACAATTAAATTTTAAAATAGGGAGAGGCAAATTTACTCCACCACAATTGGGTGTTTTATTTAAAAAAGAAAGAAAGCATCTAGAAAAGAAAACAATAAAAATTATATCCACATGATAAGGGGTGGGGAAATGTATTTGCAACCAAAATATAAACCCCAATTATTCACACACACACACACACACATATGCATACATACATACATACACATATACACACAGACAAATACACACACGTCAGAGTATTCATAATTTTATTTCTCGATATTAGTGCCGGTACAATATGACTTTTGATCTATGGATTGGTGATGGAGCTGGACGTATTAGCGCAGTTTCTGTGGACGATGATTGAACTGTAAGAATTCGACTTATTTTCACTCAGTCGTTTTACACATTCATTCAGTGTCGCCTACAACGTCCAATGCACACTCGCCCAATCCGCTGGACAAAGTCAATGATGTCAAGTAACTGCAAGGCAAAACCATTATCATGGGTGTTTGATTAGTGAAATAGCTGATCTTATGTGTAGTCTGACTTGTCCTACGTCAGCACATTGTCATAAGGTGTTCCTGGCAGACTCGTTCCACTTTCCACACTGGTAATTTTCTTTTAATATCAGTGGATACTGCTGCTAACATATTTTTAATTTCTTGTTAATTTCCGGTGCTCATACATTGGACTGATGCTCTAGACATTATCACATCTCGCTGCTCAGCACATTTCCAGTTTCCTCTGTAACGGAAGCTACAAGCTGGAGCTCATGAAAAACTGCATTGCCAAAGGTCAAAGGTTCTCTTAATGAACACTCGTCGACGCCACTTGGCATTTTTTTCATTTTATTTTACGTATGTCAATTGAACAGATGTGCGTGCTTACATCAACGGCCAGGCCCTTTTAACCATTTGTCTGCTAAAACTTTTCACGATAATGTTGAAAGAAATATTCATTCCTAGCACAGGTTCCATCAAAGTCCTATTGTCTGTTGTGTATGTATGTGTGTATGTTACTGTTTCTATATATATATGTGCATATATCTATCATAATAGGTTTTTTTAAGTACAACTGTAGGTTCGTCGATAAGTTGGCAGATATATAGATAGATTAAAAAAACACGAGAGAAATTACTTTAATAGACATATACCAGTGACATCTAGGCTTGGTAGAATAAATACGATAGTGTAAAGCAGACGAAGTCTTTATATGGATTATAATGAAAATAATTCCACATGTAATACACACGTATACATACATACACATATATATATTACACAAACTGTTATTGAAATGGACCATAATTTATTACTTAAAGAAACTGTGGTGGAGTAAATTTGCCTATCCATATTTCTAAAACTAATTGTTATATAAATTGTTAAATGTCAAAGTGATTCGACCTTGGGAACTGCTTATGATGATATTTTTACAAGTACCAAGAGTTGGAGTAAACAACTCAGATGGAGAATGTGCTAGACTTGCTGATGCTGTCTAAACTGGTTTTCGGTGGATGAGTAGTTTTTATTATCCAATGGTTAAGATTTACAGGAAGGAAACCAGCCAATGGGCTCAGATCAAAGTTTACCAAGTTGAAAACAATTTATTTTCTAATCACGTTAAATTCAGTGTGGCAGAGTCTGGTAACGAAATGTAGCCATTAGCTCAATGGATACTTAACTGGTGATTGAGAGAGAATGAAGTTAGAAATATTTCGTGAATTTTGCTATTGATATGTTATACATACATTTTACATAGAGATGTATTATGTGAGTAGACTATTATTTCTACAAATTGTGAACTATGGTGCTTGTATGTAGTATGATAAACACTTGACATTGTTTCTAGTGAATCCGTTCATGAAAATTGTTGTGTTGTATTTATTATGTGGTACGCTTGTATCGGGCTAATAAATACTGTTGCAAGAAACTGTAAGTTGAGACTTGAATATAAGAATGAATGGAGTTAGGGATAAATAAACTGGAAACTTAGTAATTGTTCCCGGATTATATTTTACAGGGAAGAAGCAGCCTTTTTGATTTTACCAGAATCTCCTGGTTTACTAATTTATAAACCGCTACAACTGTAGTAGATTCGAGAAGCCTTTACCCCCAGTGTTTAAGTGTAAGGATACACTGCACTCTGTTGGTGTATGGTGGTATACGTATACTCGACCACACTCTGGAATTTCTGTTTTTAAAAAAAATACTGGAAATTGGTGCATTGTTGTTTTCCTTGAGGGAACTATTACGATGAAGGAGCAAACAGGTTAGTCTTGAGAGAACAAGGCTCATCAGTGTTTACAGAGTGCAAGAGAAACACGTGAACAACTATGTGGAACACAGAGAGAGAGAGAGTGCTTGTGTGTGTGTGTGTGTGTGTGTGTGTGTGTGTGTGTGTGTGTGTGTGTGTGTGTGTGTGTGTGTGTGTGTGTGTGTGTGTGTGTGTGTGTGTGTGTGTGTAAGTAGAAATTGGTGGGGAAATTTAACATTTTTTCAGGGGTGGGTGGGGAGCATTCAGGATTACAATAGTGGTTAATTTAGACTGTCATAGTTCATTATGCTTAATTGCAAATATATCGTAATTCATTATATCCTAGATTGTACACATATAGTAGTTCATAATATGTTACACTGTAAATATATCATAGCTCTTTATATGTTAGACTAAATATATCATAGTTAATTATGTTAAACTATAAATATGTCATAGGTCATTCGCAATAGACTGTAAATATTAGACTGTAAATATTTTAGTAGTTTATTATGTATTAGTGTGGGGAAATAAATTTACTATCCCCATTTATAGACTTAATTGTTATATAAATTGTTAAATTGTCAAAGTGACCCGACCTTGGGCACTCCTTTTAATATTTTTGTAAGTGTCAGAGTTGGAGTAAACAACTCGAGTTGAGAATATGCTAGAAATTGCTAATACAATCCAAACCAGTTTCAAATGGTTGAGTAGTTTTATTATCCAATAGTTAAGATTTACGGGAACGAGACCAGTCAATGGGCTGAGATCAAAAGTTTATATGCTGTAGAGAATTCTATTGGCAAGAAGTCTGGTCATGAAAGGCGGCCGTTAGCTTAATGGTGAGTTATAAATATTTCGTGCATTTTTCTAATGATATGTTATGCTTGTGTTTAAGTAGAGATGTATTATTTGAGTACACTATTATTTCTACAATTTTTTGAACTAAGATGCTCGTATATAGTATGCTAAACACTTTGACATTGTTTCTAGTGAGTGTGATCATAAAACTGGTGTATTTATTATGTTGTGTGCATGTATTGGGCTAATAAATACTGTTGCAAGAAACTAAGTTGAGACTTGAATATAAGAGAGAATGAAGTTAATGATTAATAAACTGGAAACTTAGCTTTTGTTCCCTGATTATATTTACAGGAAGTAAGCAGCCTATCCTTGTTTTACCTGAATCACCTGGTTCACTGATTATAAACATCTACGACCAAGGTAAATGCAATAAGTAGCCACTGAAGTGTGTAAATGTAAGGAACATACTGCACTCTGTTGATGTATGGTGGCAAAGTATGCTGACTGCAGTTAGCAATTTCTGGTATGAGGAAGTTACTGGAAATTGCTACAACTGTTGTTCTCCCTGAGGAAAGTAATACGGAAGAACAGCAGATGGCCTCGAGAGAATAGGAGCTGGTCAGTCTTCTACAACAGAAGAATTAAACACATGGAATTGATAGTAATAACGCGAACAATAAACGTGTGACTTTGTTATGAAAAGTGCACAAAAAGACTAATGCGGCTTCACCTAGACAAGGTTACATAGAAATTATTATTGCTTATCTCTAATAACTCCATTTCTGTTCCGTGATAAGGACTATCCTGTGATTTGTTTTGACACTAATCTGCTGAATTGTGTTTTAGGATATAAGACTGTATAGGTGTTAAAATTATTTGAACATGGTTTTGTAGAAATATTGATGTCAAGTAATCTTTTTCATTGTATTTGTTATATGTATATTTGATTGTTGATTTAATAGATTTATTGTTAAATTTACAAACTGTCTTACACATTTTGATAACCTTATGTTGGAGAAGAAAATGGGTGGATGTGGGCTCTCTAAGGATAGATTAAAAGACGGATTTGTCTTCTCCTTTAATAAAACGTTTTCCACCTGCGGAAATAGTGTGATGGTAAATGTTTTTGTTTTTAATGTTATGGAAGAGAGAAAATGGTTACAGCGCCCAAATATCCACAAAGGGAGGGAGACGATTGGTGTTTGCAGGAGAATTATTATTAACATAAATTAAAAATTAATATTCTCACCACTTGTAATTATTTATAGATGATTAATTAATAATAATTATAAACATTAACTAGTAGCTTAGACGTCACAATTACACTGTAAATTTATCGTAGTTCATTATATATTAGACTAAAAATGTATAGTAGTTCATTATAGATTAGACAGTAAATATTTCAGTAGTTCATTATATATTAGACTGTAAATATTTCAGTAGTTCATTATATATTAGACTGTAAATATTTTCAGTAGTTCATTATATGTTAGACTGTAAATATTTCAGTAGTTCATTATATATTAGACTGTAAATATTTCAGTAGTTCATTATATACTAGAATGTGAATTTATCGTAGTTCATTATATATTAGACTATAACTGTATAGTAGTTCATTATATAATAGACTGTACATGTATCGTAGTGCATAAGGACAGAAACTAGCCAATCTTGCATAAAAATTAAGATAAAATACAGGAAAGGGGAGTGTACAAAAAAGAGGGGGTGCTAAAACATTGGTAAAAAAAATCTATCAAGTATCAGTAAAAAATTTTCTTCAAAGTTTGAATAACTTTTAACCCATACAGTCTAATTATTCGTGATATTTAAAATAAATGTAGAAATGCTCAAGGGCGAAAAATAAAGATAAAGATGCAGTGATACACACCGCTAAAAGATCGAATTAATTATTTTCATATAAGCGCAAAAATAGGGCATAAGACGACGCTTCCTTACACGTGGAGTAGAGAAAGGGTTAAAAGACTGAAGAGTCACACGTGCAGAACTGATGTGCAAACAGAAGCCACAGATGTTAACAGAGAGCACATGGTGACGTGAAGTTAAAGTTTGGAACTCGACAGAATGACGTCATGTTGACGTCAAACACAATAGAGATAAAAGCCTACAACACACACACACAAAAAGAAACAAAATATTTTTAACCAGCGGGGGTGGGGGGTGGGAGAAAGAAGTCTGATGTTACCTAAGAAAAGTCTTTATCGCCAAATTGAAAGTAAACGGTATAATGTCACAGATTCGCACTACATACTAGACAAATAGATTAATCAGACATTGCATTCGAATCGTCTCCGAAATCAAAGCAAAAATAAATCTGCGGTGGTACAAATGTCAGTGACGTACATAACGATATTTGAATATTAATTTATAAACATTCAGTTCCGTTACACACAATCGATTACTCCTAGAACAGGAAGTGAGTCTGCAAGATGGACTTTGTACGGTTAACTTATACTGAGTCTATTACAGTTGTATTTAAAAATTAATTGCATGAGCATGGATGAAATTCTGAGCTAGAACTTGATTTATTGGAACAGATGGTTGGTTGTATTTGTCGTACTGGGAGGAGGGGGGGGGGGCGTATGTAGTTCCTAATTTATCACATCCCATGATTTTTCACAAAGCGCTAAAAGTTTTAATTTTTCTCATAGCATAATAATCCAGCAGGACATGGCCTTCTCAAATAGTAGATTAAGACAGTCTTATAAAAATTTTAAAAAATACAGCAGACAATGTCTGTCTGCGTTCGTGTGGACGTGCGTCCTTAATTCACGTCCACACAGACAAACAGAGAGAAAGACAAGAAGCTGATATTTTCCTCGGGACGGACATACTCGTAGCAAAATGGCGGGTGGGGTAATTTTCCGGTCTTCGGCACCTAGGGTGCTCCTACTACCCGCATATACAACACGAACTGTTAATAGGATAGAGAATTAGAAAGTAGAGATTTTGAATGGTATGGTGGTGGTTACCCTCCGCCAAAACGGACGAGGAATGGTCAGATCCGACCTAAACCCCCAGGGCATCCTAAACCATTAAATTATTTATAACAATTGTTTTCTAAGCCCAGTGAAAAATGTGTTTTTAACATAATAGTTTAATAATTTTTTTAAAAAATTGTTAATGTAAATAATGTAAATGATTGTCTTCATTCATAACATATATTCAGGGGACGCAACTCTATATGTAGATATACAGACAGAAAGGTTGATAAGTGTAAGTAGAATGGGCAGATGAATATAAAGGTGAGTAGGTAACTTTAGTACACCTTTACTCTGAATTTTATGGTTGAAACCTGACAGTTAAAAACTAACAGGATTTTTTTTTTAAAAAAAACAAACACCCCCACAAAAGAATGCATATTAAAAGAATAGCTATGTGAATATTTAAGAATATTTTTCTTTTACTCTGACATTTCCTAGGGACAACTTGCCCCATTTTTTTAAATGTGTTGGGGGGAGGGGTAGCGGGATAGAAAATGAGGAAACAGACTGTACAGAAGTTGGAGTGGAAATAACTCAGGGAATATTTTTTGTCTATTTAAAAAAAAATTCTTCGGTGTAGCATTATTTCGGGAGCTGGATCCGAACAACAACGAATGAATGATTGATTTTTCTTAGATTAAGTAGAACAACCGGAAATAAGTACAGTCTACTGAAACTGGGTCAACGGTGCATGCCTACTGTGTGAAGGGGAAAGAGGTTTCACTTCGGAAGAAAAGCGCGGTTCTTTCTTTTTGATTGGTGGGGGTGAGGTTACGAGGCTTTGGGGGAGGGGGATAAGGTAGAGGGTGCTGGGAAAGGGTGTTTGTGAAAGAAACTGGGTCAGTGGAGTGAAAGTCATGTCGCATGTGGTGGCAGTAAAGAGATCTTGTACGGATTCAACAGTCCAACCTTCTCGCTTCCACTACCGAGAAAGGGTTCATAGTATTGCTTACATTGTGACGTCACTTTCCCACGCTCCCGACCCGACCCGTGAATGAAAATCGATTAAAAACAAACTTCTACCAAGGCCAGCTTCGGGCCAACTATGACGACCTCGGGAGGATAAAATCCCGCATTTTAAACCAAATTTGAAAGAGATGATTTCTTATGTTCTTTACTTTTCTTAAAATAATTTTCATCTTTAAAACAGTTGTATAAGGGTCTTGTTTGAATTTGATCATATTAGATGAAGTGTGAAAGATGACTGTGAACACTTGAACAGAATGGCGAAAGTGTGAAAGATGACTTGGCAAACATCACGATATGACGTCATTCTCCAATACCATCTCGCACGGCGATCATATCGAGGCAAAGTGACGTCAGAGTTGGATATAGAGTAAATACGTGTACTGTACGCCCAGTTATCTAATTGTATCCAGTTGATGACATTTCAAAATTAAATTTAAAAACTATAACAAAAATGGAGTCCTACAGTTATCTAATTGTATCCAGTTGATGACATTTCAAAATTAAATTTAAAAACAACAACAAAAATGCCGTCCTATAATTATCTCATTGTATCCAGTTGATGACATTTCAAACTTAAATTTAAAAACAATAACAAAAATAGCGTCCTACAGTTTACATCTTATTGGAAGAGTGAGTGCTCCTTAATTAAAACTAAGCAATTTTTTTTGTATTTTTGAAAAACTATTATAGATTCAGAATATAATGATTATTAATTTAAACATCTCGAGAACACAACAAAAGTGTTCAATGTAAATTAAGTCAGAGTCGGCATCTACATCTAATGTCACTGAGTCTATTTGCAAAGAAATCAAAATAGGACTGACCTTTTGAAAAAATCACTGATTTTTCTTGCCATGTTTCTACACCTTTGCACTGTAATGTTGTTCAAACAGCCTAACGAGGAGGCACTGTCCTCAACCCCACCCCAACCCTTTCCCAAAGAGATGACATGACACGGTCGAGTGCCGGATACAACAAATTTCAACGTTAGTTTCTTCGCAAGCGTGATTTTATTTATACAGACTAAGTCGTTGTCTTGTGGTATAAAGTAGGTCACATGATAAACTGAATCTGTCTTGACTGACTTTGCCTGGTTTTCGTGAAAGTAGAGCAAACGGCGAATAAGGTCACTTGAGAACAGACAATGTCTCCGGCTTTGCCTGGTTTTCGTGAAAGTAGAACAAAGCGAATGAGGTCACGTGACAATATCTTTGGCTTTGCCTGGTTTTCGTGAAAGTAGAACAAAGCGAATGAGGTCACGTGACAATATCTTATGGTTTTGCCTGGTTTTCATAAAAGTAGAGCAAAGCAAATGAGGTCACGTGACAATATCTTTGGCTTTGCCTGGTTTTCATAAAAGTAGAACAAAGCAAATGAGGTCACGTGACAATATATTTGGCTTTGCCTGGTTTTCGTGAAAGTAGAACAAAGCGAATGAGGTCACGTGACAATAACTTTGGCTTTGCCTGGTTTTCATGAAAGTAGAGCAAAGCGAATGTCGTAAAAAAGCCGCATGAAGGAATATGCTCTGCTTGCTGTAGTGCATAATTTTTAATTTATTTTGTTTTTGTGTTGTATCTTCTTTCTCATCTTCTAAAACACACGCACGCACGTATTTCACAAAGACCCAACTATTGGGTCTGCAGGAGCCCAAGGCAGGACGCTCTTAGCGGAGCCCTGATGGGGTCGGAGGCGAACAGTCAATTTGCTCTCTCTTTCATTAGCTCAGGGTCCCTCCCTTTCCTCTCCATTACAAAGCGTTGGGGCCCAAGGCGGTTGCCTTGCTCGCCTTGACCTAGGGTCGGATCTGGTTCCACACACACACCTTCGCATCTCTGCCACAGAGGATGGAGATCCAGACATGTAAAGTCAGGCCGTCTCCATACAATGAACGAGTATGTATAGATGTTATGAGAAGTGTTTGCAATTATGATAATCATTACGTACTCACTTTCTAATGCAAGTGTGCATAAGCCAAACTGTCCCTGTGAAAAGTTTCAAAATTGTTAGCTGTCCACGCCAATGTAATCATCTATTTCTGAGACACAGCCACACCTGTTTCCGTCTTGTGAACGTTAATGCCACTGTTCTGATTGATGCGGAATAGAGTAAACAGCTCTGTGATGCATACAATTCCTCAACAGTCTGGTTTCATTTTTTACCTCAATTTGGATTGCATGATGAAATAAATCCACCCTATTAAAATTATTACTTGCATTATTAATGTATCAAATGTTGAGAAATCAATAATATTTAGTATGCTCATGCAGACCATAATATTTTTTAATCTTATTTCTTTGTATAACTTGATAACTTGTGGTTTTGGAATTGGGGACTGGTTTGTTTTTTTACTTTTGCTTAAACTTGGAAACCTTTGTTCCATTTCATTTCCTTTGTATTCTCTCTGCTAGATATTTAATTTGTTCCATTCTCTTCCTTTCTATATAAGATTTTGGAATTTAGAATTCATCCTGCTGACACGCTATTAAAAGTATTCCGATCTCAATCATAAAATTTAGCTAGGCACTGAGTGGATGAGTGATTTCTAAGGGTGGTCACTCATTGTCTCTTTAGATGCAAAACGGTACATGATTTTAGCAATTCTGGTAACTTCACTGCACCAGAATTCTCCAGAATGTACTAGCTTATTTTGCTCTGATACAACAATAGTGCACAGTGTACTCCCTTATGCTTACACAACTGCAACACACTCTGCAAGTTTCCTGCATTTCCCCTGTCACTCAAGCCACAACCAATGAACAAACAAAAGGTAGCTGGGAACTTGAAAGTTGAACTTGATACACCACACTCAAGACTCAAGTTGAAAGTCAAAAGCAGGCACTTGTTCACTGTAACATATAATTAAGGAGAATGCCTAAGTTTCCTATTCATCACAATATAACTCCACTCTATCTTACATTCCATCCTCAAACTTACAATTCCTGCAACAGTATTCATTAACCCCATGCACACACATGGTAGGATAAACGGAGTGTATCAAACAATGTCACATATTAATACATCACACGGGTGCAGCTTAGTTCAAACATTTTCAGTATAAGTTAATTCACATAGTACATTTCTATTAAACACAAGTATAAATTATCATAGCACAATGCATGAATTTTTTCTAAGTCCATTCTCTCTCAATCTGTCAATTAAACTCAATCATCAAGCTAATGACTGCCTTCAAGTGGGACTTCTCTCTTTATCACTCAAATTCAAATGATTAGGGTGTAAAATTCTCTACAGCAAGTGAACTCCTTAACCTCAGCCATTGGCTAGTCTCATTCTAATAAATCATAATCATTGGATGATAGGAAACTGCTCACTCAGTTTCCATTAGGTCAGCAAATCTAGAATATTCTTGCCTTGGGCTGTTTACTTCAGACTTAGACACTTTCAAAATAACACCATAAGAAGTGCCCAAGGTCGGGTCACTCTGACAATTTTAGCAACTTATATAATGGTTAAATTTTAAAATATGGAGGGGGTAAATTTACTGTCTCACACACACACACACACACACACACACACACACACACACACACACACACACACACACACACACACACACACACACACACACACACATATATATATATACAAGCAACTGCGTACTTCAAAATGAAAAATACATATACAGTAAACAGCATATTGCAAAATGTATATACAATGAACAGCGAAATGTAAAATATAGAATATATATCCAATGATCAGCGTACTGCAAAATGTATAATACATATAAGTGGACAGCTTAATATTGAATGTAAAATATATATAGAATGATCAGCTTACTGCAAACTATGGAATACATATACAATGGACAGTGTAAAGTAAACTATAAAATATACATTCAATGAAAAGCGTAATGTAAAATACAGAATGTATATACAATGAAAAGAGCAATGTAAAATGTAGAATATACCCACATTGGTCAGCGTAATGTAAAATGTACAATATAACTACATTGGACAGCGTAATGTCAAATGTAGAATATACATACAATGTACAGCGTAATGTCAAATGTAGGTAACATATACAGTGAACAGTGTAATTATCAAAATATATTCAATGAACAGTGTATTGTAAAATGTAGAATAATAAACAATTTTACATCATAATGTAAAATTAGAATACTTATACAGTGAACTATTATAATGTCAAATGTACAACACGTATACAATGAACAGTGTACTGCAAAACTAGAATACATGTACAGCAAACAGCGTAATATCAAATATGGAGTATATATATATATATACAATAAACAGAGTAATATCAAATGTGAAGTATATATATATATATACAATAAACAGCGTGATATCAAATATGGAGTATATATATCATATACAATAAACAGCGTAATGTTAAATATGAAGTATATATATACAATAAACATCATAATGTCAAATGTGGAATATATATATATACAATAAAGAGCGTAATGTAAAATGTGGTGTGTGTATATATACAATAAACAGCGTAATGTCAAATTTTTTTATCTATATATATACAATAAACAGCGTAATGTCAAATTTGGAGTAAAATACAATAAGCAGCGTAATGTCAATTGTGAAGTATATATATATATAAAACAGCGTAATGTCAAATGTGGAGTATATATATATACACAATAAACAACTTAATGTCAAATGTGGAGTATATATATATACAATAAACAGCGTGATGTCAAATGTGGAGTATATATACAATAAACAGCGTAATGTCAAATGTAGAAAATATTTATACAATAAGCAGCGTAATGTCAAATGTGGAGTCTATAAGAGCAGAGCGCCGAACTTGATGAAAGATGTAGTACAAGCCTAAGGTTGTTAAAATCAGAATGCTAGTCGCCCGGATGTCCATATAATAATAATAATTCGAACGGTGTTCAAATGCTTAATGCCTGAGCACATCTTGAGCCGCGTGTTGTGCAAAACATGTCGAAAATCAACTCAATCACAACACTCACCTCACAACTTGTGTCGCGCATACCTCACAACTACTAATGAGGCCTGTATCCATATCGCACATACCTCACAACTACTAATGAGGCCTGTATCCATATCGCTTACACCGTTTAAGTGCACAGCGCAACTTAAAAATAGGTATTTATATGCCATACACACACAAACATACACATGCGCGCACAGACACATCGCACACGCGCGCGCATGCACACATTATAGTTCAAACCACGCTATCGTAAGAGGAGTGTTGACGAGCACTTGCTGGTTCTCTCTCTCTCTCTCTCTTTCTCTCTCTCTCGTTGCAATCATGTCGCCGCCTAGGGCGGGTCAGTGTAGTTTGGGTCGCGTGCCAATCTCCTTAATCTGCAGCCTTACGTCTTGTCACCCGGAACCCTAATCCCCAACCGTCACAGTCGTAATGGCTTATTGTGTGGGGCGTGATAAGTGTGGCTTATTCACTTGCAGGTTGAGCCAGCAAGTGGTACTAGGCGTCAAGTGGTACGATTGACAAGGCCAGTTCGTTTGAGCTGGCGGGAATTGTTTTGTTAACATTTTGACTTCTCGGCGCACAGCTTGGCTGTAAGACGCTTTAATCTCGTGTTGCCAGACTGTATGTAAGTACCTAAGCGTAATACATACCATAAAGGAAATCACCAACTTCAAATTCACAATAATAGATAGGCACCTTGAGGCGGAATAACTCACCCACAAGAAATTTTACAATAGGTAACTTGGCAACTATCAACTCACCAAATCGATAATAGGAAATGAAAACTAACGATTTCCAAAAATGTAGGTCACAATACTAGGTAACTTGGCATATAGCAACTTATCAAATTAAAAAATCACTGCAATATATAAATTGATGCATATTAATTCTCAACAAATGTGAGTCACAGCAATAGGTACCTTGAACCATAACAATTCATTAAATCTAAAGATTATGGTGTAGCAAATAGGCAAATAGAACCTCACGAAAACAATCGTCACAATAGCAGAAAATTTGATAAGTACAAATTCACAAAACTATAGATCACAGTACCTTGACTCAAGACAATCCACCTCAGTAGATCACAGTAAATTAACATATAACTTTAAAATGCGTGGATCAAAATACATTATTAACACATTAAAGACTCATGCGTGGATCACAGAAACTTAACACATAACTCACTAATGCGTGGATCACAGTGTGAATGGGTATGGTGTCTCTGATTGCTTAATGTGTGACAATATTCATATTTTGATAATTATTTCTCCACATTCAATTGATTCACTCATACAATCATATACCATAGCCACGACAGGGTATTTGTCCTTCGCGGTCTGGGAGTGACTAAGTCAAGCCCTGGGGTACGTCACTAATTACCTCCTTCCCCAAGTGTTACTTGTCCAAGATAACCGGTCCTAGCTGAACTATCTCGTCCATCTAAGAGTCGTAATCTCAGCCCTCACATTTCCTCCCAATTCGATGACGGGCCTAGCCTAAGAAAGGTGTTTTTAGACCGTCTTTGTCGTCGTTATTACATTATTGGCAGAGCCCCCACCGTCATCTACACATTTACCCCTCTTTAGAAATAACGATAGTGGATAGGTAAAATAATAACAATTTATTAAAAGAAAAGAAAACAATAATAAATCATTTTACAGATAGAATAACAACTGAATTACACTCAAGGCAAGATAAAGTTTTAACAAAGTTCTGTCCCTAATATAAAACCCTAAGTTGCACCCTACATCGGTCGGATTGGTCAAAGTTTGTACTCAGTCTTTGGTCACTGGTCAACTTGTAGATTCTACTAACTCTATTACCTGTCAATCAGATATATATATATATCTGATACGCCTGTGCCCAGTCTAATATTCCTAATAAACACCTGCCTTTAGTCCTAATCATAACTTGCCTTGAACTCATTATGACGTAATGCTTCCCAAAGTCTCTCTAAAGTCTAAACTCACACAACTTAGTCTTATGCTCTCTCAACAATTAGGCATTTACTGGAGAGAAAATCCACACCTTTAAATTCTTTTATTATTCTTTTATTAAAAATAATACAGGATATATAATAATTAATATATAATCAAATCAAAACCTTCAGTTCTATAAAAATATTTTTCACAATTCTGTAGAACTTACGAGCTCTCTGCCACATGGCAGCATTGATCCCACAATACATGGCATTAAAAAATGGTCCGTACTGGAACTAACACATTCATTTCTTTATCATTTGTTAAGTACTACACGCTTTATAACTACACTTTTGTGAATGTGGTATTGTCCACAGTCTTGAACTGCATTGCATCATGAAAGCATGGAACATCTTGGAAGCTTGAAGACATATGAGTTTAGTCTATTGTTCAAAACTTCATACAGAATTAAAGGTACAAGCTACAAATACCAATCTCATGCTGGTAGTTTGGCAAACCATTACTTACCTAAATCATACTGTCACCTGTCAGACGGCTGCTTGGAAGTCACCCTGTACAACACAGTGTCTGAAAACTTTGATCAAAAGGAAGTACTGCACTTGTAATTACCTGCTCTCAACATTACTTGTAATCAAGAAGAGCAAAGGCCCCTTGGTTACATGAGTGTTTAATTACATAGATAAAGCATAAGTCTGTTGCATTGATTTTAATCGTTGCTTTATTGATTCCCCTTAAGTTCAAAATTTCTTTACAGCAAATCTACACTTTGCCTGCTTATTAATGTCACTAATTCATTTATCAGACTCACTGTTTAAGCTTTCCTGTCTGTATCACTTTAGGAATCACTGAGTGTGACTGGATGCATATCCGTTTGTCAGTCTGGGGTTTAGCCAATCACATCATTTGTGGCCTTGCTTCGTAAGGGGTGTAAAAGGAAAAGCATTGTACTCACACGAAAGAGTGCTGAAATATATTTGTTTTGAATAAATTATGACTTCATCATCATAGGGTGAATACATCAATTGTGATGTAAGTGACAGAGTTTTGCTGAATGCATTAAAGAAGTTTTACTCAATGCACTTATAACTTTCTGAAGGACACTTCTTCATTACTAACATCAAAGCATGACGGTGTAGTGTCTACGTCATATTTGTAAACTTTGGTAAGGAACTTGTTGTTTAATGAAAAATGGCATCTGTGCTAGACAAAGTGTGCGTAAATTTTAAATGTGTCGCATTGTATGAGCAGGTGAATTTGCTTTGCTATAATTATGGTAGCAGCTGCACCAGAGAATGCATTAAAAAAATAAATTCAAGTGTGTACCAAATGTTCAGGTAGTTTATTTTACAATGTATGTGGCAGCTATTCTAAACTGTGCGTAACTTTTATATATATAGATCCAAAATTCTGGAATTTTACTGAGTAAGGATGTCCTTTAATAACATATGATGGCAACAACCAGCGTGTAAGTAAATTTTTATTTCTAGCAAAGTATGCAAGAGAAGTGTAAGTAAATTTTTATTTCTAGCAAAGTATGCAAGAGAAGTGTAAGTAAATTTTTATTTCTAGCAAAGTATGCAAGAGAAGTGTAAGTAAATTTTTATTTCTAGCAAAGTATGCAAGAGAAGTGTAAGTAAATTTTTATTTCTAGCAAAGTGTGCAAGAGAAGTGTAAGTAAATTTTTATTTCTAGCAAAGTGTGCAAGAGAAGTGTAAGTAAATTTTTATTTCTAGCAAAGTGTGCAAGAGAAGTGTAAGTAAATTTTTATTTCTAGCAAAGTGTGCAAGAGAAGTGTAAGTAAATTTTTATTTCTAGCAAAGTGTGCAAGAGAAGTGTAAGTAAATTTTTATTTCTAGCAAAGTGTGCAAGAGAAGTGTAAGTAAATTTTTATTTCTAGCAAAGTATGCAAGAGAAGTGTCAGTAAATTTTTATTTCTAGCAAAGTATGCAAGAGAAGTGTTTGGGGAGCGAGATCGTCTAAGCCTCCAAGGTACTATTCCAGAAAAATTGGTGAGATATTACAAAGAATTGTTACGAATAATATTATTTATATATTTGTTTCCAACTTTCAATAAATATGATTGTTTTTACCTTGATCTGTATTGTTTATGTCTTATTAGTACCTTTCGCTTTCATGCTTATTCGCAAGGGAGGGGAGATAACTTGTTTGAAAGTAATGTTTTCTTCTCCGGGATGTACAGCTGTCAGTTACTGTAATTCCATTTCACTAACAAAAAAAAAAAAAAGGTCAATTCTGTTTCATACGTACAAAATAATTACTAGATTTAAAAGCAAATTATGTGTAATACTAATGTGTACTTATGGAAATAATTAGTAGATTTAAAACAAATCATGTGTAATACTAATGTGTACTTATGGAAACAGTCAGTTAAACATTTTAAATGCGATAATGGACTTGAATATTAAAATTATAATTCAACACCGAAGACATCTTAGTTGTCAGATAATGTAAAATAAATAAATAATACCTTTAAGATCTCTAAGATACTGCTAATATTTTAGTCGGACCAGTTGCATAAAAATCTACTTGTTTTTATTGTTTTGTTTTGTTATGTTTTGTTCAATTCTTTCTTTCTTTCTTTCTTTCCCATAGATAAGTTTAAATTTTTTTTCAAAGCAACAAAGCATTTATCATATAAGTTTGTTTTCCTTTATCATGCAATTTAAGAATAAACAGTAATTGTGTATGGTAACTGAGAACAAGTGAATGAGTGAATAAATGAGCGTGTGGATGGGGAGGGGGGGATTGTACAGAGAATGTCAAATGACAAGTTTCCACCTTTGCACTTCACCCAACCAGTCATACCTCCCCAGCTATTATCGATGAGAGCAACAAGTATCTCCTTCTCTTTTCGTCCTCTATTTTAGAGGACGGTGTACGTGTACACACACATTTTCGGTGATGAAATACTAGAACACCTGCCACAAGCGATCAACATTATCTTCTGCTTTCGACATGTCCACATGCAGAACCTGTTCGCCATATGTGCATCGAGGTCACGTGATCGCGGAACGCAAATGGCTGACACCTTACCTACACCTGCAGAAAGTGATGGTTTAAGATTCACCCCACCCCACCCCCGGCTTCAGGTTGGTGGAGATTAGACAGAAAACATGTTTGTTTTCAGTTTCTCTGTGCGTTTCAATATTACTATTTGGTTTATTCAATGATCTGTTTCTTTTTAACATTTATAAAGTAAGTGTCAAAATATTCACAAGCGTGTGGGGGGTGAGGGGGAACAAACACAAACAAAAGGACACTTCTCGAGCATATTCAACTGAAAATATAATATATTCTAGCATATTGACTTCTCTAAAATGTAGTCTACTACAACTGAGAGTCCCTTTCACCACCCACCCACTCCTTTCTAACTCGACGTTATACGAGCACTTTTAACGTGTTTCAAATGAAACCGGAAGTGACTATTTCAAAGGACCAGTTGATGAAAGTTATGAAACCCCCCGCATTAAACATTCTATTATGCTAGTCTTTAAGTAGGTTTTGTGACGACTTGAATAATAGTTTTTCTTTCCCCTTTGCCTCACGCCCCTCTTCTTCTCCCCCTCTTCTCCCTCTCTCTTTTCTTCCTCCCTCCTTCTCTGTGTCGTATGCTGCTTGGGGTGATTCGTATTAATGCTGATTAGCTCAGATCTATTTCAGCTGGCGCACTAATCCATCTGCGAATGCCGATACAAACAAGACTTGGTATGGGGCGACGATCTGACCTATTTACTTGACTCATCAGCCCCCAGCAGAATAACTGCAGAACTAATAATTAATAACAATATATAACAATGACGCTCACTTACAAGAGACACTACACTACAATGGTGACGCGAATTTACAGTACATCAACAGCTACATTTAACATTAAATAAGACCTAAGAAGTGTGAACAATTAACAATAAAACTTTAATTTAAAGAAGAAAAAAAGTAATGATTATGCATACAATTTATCTACACGTGTTTTTTCTTAAGTCTCTCTTCATTGATCGATTTGTCCAAATTATCGCTAGTAACTGTTCAATTTTTATTGTTTCTTTGATCTAGGAACAACCAAGGAAGACAAGGGCCACAATTCCTCTTTCGTTTAACTTAACTGTAGCAGTTCAATGAAGCTCTGGCCACGCCCAGATTGCGCCACAAGCTTCTAACGAAAGTGTACTTGTACTTTTGCACACCAAATCTCCTTTCTCATTGAGTCCCTGAAATTAATAATTAAGCAGCCCTAAGTCCTTTCCTCAAGACTAGATACGTTTATCCTATTTAAACATACCGATCTCTGACTATCATTTCAATATTACATCAATACAATAAAATCTATAATTAAAATCTACATTCATTCACCAGTCATTTATTTACCTTCAAAAAGGGTTTTTTCTCCAGCTTTCTCCCAAGCTATAGGGGACAACGGCCAATCTCCTAGCTTCGTCTAGTAGGCACATTTGTAATGGTCAATGGCACAGAAAGGTATTTATACCATCACAACACCCACGCATCTTTCTAAAAATGAGATAACTTGACCCTGCCTATGCTGCTTTGATTTCCGCCCTGTACCTAGATGTTTTGTTTTATGCCCATGCAAATGCCCAACAACCCCCATCCCTCTCTACTCTTCCCGGAAGTTCGCACTTCCGACTAAGGACACATTCACACTGAATACTTTATTTAATTATTTACTTCCAATTTAAGTCAACAATGATGAAAACTCATTTCATGACACTCTGGTACCCCTTTATCTCTCCTAAATACTCTGCAAAGAAATGCCCGGATATACTAAATATTAGTGATACTTGCCCGAACTCTTTGTACTCGTTTTCAAATTGCCGAGTCCGATGTAAGAACGCGCAACTTAGAACACATCACAAGAAGCAAATATAGAAACCACCGCTTCCCCTTCCCGTGGTTACGAAGTAGATTCCGAAACTCACTTGTCGACTGGCCAGCACACAGTGATCCGCATGCAACACGGAAGTCGGACGTTTGTTTTTCCAACAGTTCTGCAGACAACCAACCCAGAGGTGATTTGTTGTTATTATTGTTGAGGCTGCTGCTGCTATTTTCAACAAACACAGAACACATTTCTTCTCACTTTATTTGCAGAGAATCGTTCGAGATTGTAAATGCCAGTGAGTTATTAATTTCTTCCCTTCTTGTTAGATGTATTTTTTCAAGGTCTACTTGTTTATTAAATATAAACACAAACTGTAAGACTATTTCTCTCCTCACTGTCTTAATAAATATAGGTTTACAATATACAAGCTGTTTCACTGTTACAACAATTGAACGATGTGATGTGATGTGATGTGATATAAGGAAACGCAATGATAACGATGGCAATGAATGAACAGGAGTCATTAAGTAGCACTTAACTAAAGGCTTATATTGACAATGACTTGGACAAAAGTCATTAAGTAGCACTTAACTAAAGGCTTACATTGAGAATGACTTGGACAAAAGTCATTAAGTAGTACTTAACTAAAGGCTGACATTGAGAATGACTTGGACAAAAGTCATTAAGTAGCACTTAACTAAAGGCTTACATTGAGAATGACTTGGACAAAAGTCATTAAGTAGCATTAACTAAAAACTGACATTGAGAATGACTTGGACAAAAGTCATTAAGTAGCATTAACTAAAAACTGACATTGAGAATGACTTGGACAAAAGTCATTAAGTAGCATTAACTAAAAACTGACATTGAGAATGACTTGGACAAAAGTCATTAAGTAGCACTTAACTGAAGGCGGACAATGAGAACAGTGAACAGAGGTAATTATCTAGCACTTATCTGACGAGTTACAATCTCCGTAAGTGAACAAAAGTGAATAAATAGTACTAGTGACCGATACAGTATATTCATCTTGCTCGAGGCCACCACCTATGTTAGTCATTGGGCAATACAGAACAGAAAGCTAGAGAGCCAATGGTACATAAATACTCCAAGCAATTAAAACCCAGAGAGGTCGGACCTCCATGCCTTAGACAAGGTCGATAGTCCAGCAGCACTTTACTAAACCTAAGTACCTGGCTACTCATCATGAGAGAATCCTAGTTCTTACAGATATCTCTTTGCAGAAAACCCCAGAAAAAAAGTCAGAATGTTACTATTTAAAGATATCAATTTACACAAACAATTACTTCTAAAATCTCTTATTAGCGTTCAGCGGCACTGAAACAGTGAAACGCTTGCTGGTAAAGAATAAACAACTTTTCACACCCTCTAGTTTATTCAACTGTAAATGTAATATTTATTATTAATGTTTAAATAGCATTACTAGTGTTAGCAAACTAGAAGATTTCATTAAAGATTAAATTATATATTTTTTCTTAACCGTTTGTCTAATTGGGAATCATGACTGTATCGTGGTTGTATTATTTTGCTTTTAATATCCACCTGTGGTGCTCATAAACAGCTTACTAAACATTCATAAGTCTTTTGCTATTTTCATTATTACTAAGCAACATCTAGTGTTGCATTAATTGACTAGTCTTTAGAGCAGGGGTCACCAACCTTTTTGATACTGAGAACTTCTTCATGGGTACTGAGTCATACGAAGGGCTACCTGTTTGATACACTCTTCTAGTTTGCCTTTAAACATTATTAATAATGTGAAGTCTTAGGAAAAAGCCTACGGGCGACCTGGTGCCCGCGGGCACCGTGTTGGTGACCCCTGCTTTAGAGTATAGAAGGAAAGCACTTATCGTTCAAAAGTGAAATGGAATAAAATTGCTCGCTGCTTATCAATACATGAATGTGATAACCATGCAAGTGACTAATTCGTTTATTTCTTTATTTTATACAAATAATACTCTTGTCTGTTTTATCTCGCTCTTAACATTATTGCTGTCAACATTACTACGACTTGTAACAAAATCTACGCCACTTAACGCAGTTAGAGAGGGTTGGTGGGGTGTGTTTTTTTTTCTCCCCCCTCCAAGGTAATAGGCCAATGCCTTGCGGTCAGCGTTGTGTATCTGACTACTGGTCGGATCTCTGCCTGACTGGTGTGATCTTTCGAGATGACTGGTGTGACCTTTTATGCTGAGTAGGGCTCAGTTAACCGCCAGCAATCAGTCAATCCTGCTGACGGCAGTTGTGTGATAGTAACCCCCGGGACCTTCTCTGCGATCGCTTTTCTCTTTGTAACGAAGACAGGAAACTGTTTTCAACTGAAATGCTAGGTCAGGGCGGGATTTGTGGGTCGTAATGGCAAAGTGCAGGAAATGCGCTCGATGTTTATTTATTTTTACTTTCATCATCATTATCATCATTTTTTTTTTCCCTGATGAGAAAATGACCTTCCATGGGTTTTTCATGTGGATTCAGAAGACAGGAAAGCACAGACTGGCACAAACCCATCTTCACTTTGGCTGGCAAAAACCAACAATCACTGAAACTGTGGCTAGCAAGCTGCGTGCACCCCTCGACCCTAACCAGTTAGTCCCACCCACTCACACCCACACCCATCTTTCAACATTATTTCTTTTAGCTAGAAATCCAGACAAGAGAAGAAGAAAAAAAATCCTCCCAGGTCATTCCCAATCTTTACCAGCAGTACGAAGTAGAACTGCATTGACGTCAGAATCTCCAAGGCGACCATCTGTGAGTAAACTTTTCGAGTGAAGCACGTGTCCTGATTTTTCAAACCTTAATTACAGTTTCTTCTTTCAGTCCGTTTAATTAAAGCAGGGTCCAATCGATGGTTCTTGTAGGTGGTGGAATTTATCATCTGAATGTTGTAATACAACTTGTGGTTAGATGGTGAGCGTTAGTTATTTAATATTTGTTACTATATTTAAAAATATTTTTTATCTATTCAAAACAAATCAAAGAAAATGTATCCATGAGTGCAGAATTGTTTTTCGTTATATTATAACAAAGCCATCACTTGTTTAGATAGTTATGATTATGTTAATATAATTTACTTGTAATTTCTTCATTCAGTGATTAATCGTCTTTATTAATCATGTGAATTTGATTGTGAATATTGAATTGTTTCAATGTGAAGATGTCCGCGAGAAATACATTGTTTGAATGTGAACATGTCTTTGAATAATGTATTGTTTGAATATATTTTGCATAATAAAGTCTGGTGGAGTGAATTTGCCTATCCCTATTTTAAAACTTAATTGTTATATTAATTGTTAAATTGTCAAAGTGACCCGACCTTGAGCACTCATTATGATGGCATTTTTTCGTAAGTGTCAGAGTTAGAAGTAAACAACTCAATTTGAAAATATGCTAGGGAATTACTGACGCAATCTAAATCAGTTCCAACTGGATAAGTAGTTTTTCTGACTAATAGTATCACTTGTTCATAACAAACTCATCCAACGGGGATGGACCGAAAGTTTCTTTATTGAATAAGTACTCTATTCTAATCACTATGAATGTGAACATTACTCGAGTTCTGACATAATGGCGATCATTAACTTATGGTAAGTTAACTGAATGATAAAGGAACAATGGACTTAAAATATTTTGTACATGTTTGCTATTGATTTATGATTTGTATTAGAGAATGATTTATGTAATTGAACCATTCTTTCTATGTTCACTAATTTGATTACATTGTAATTATACTTGGGAGTTTTGATCGATGCTATATTTCTTATGCTGCATGTGTATCGGGTTGACGAAATTGGAGCAGGATTTGCAAGTTTGAGAATGTCTGTAAGAAAGAAAAGAGTTTAGAGGTGAACTATGCCTGAAATTTAGTGCTGCCTTAATTTGACTTTTGCAGAAGAGCAGGCCTTTGAGTTTTACTTTTGTCACCCCCTTCCTTGCTATTGTTTGTATATATTATATAACATGCAGACCCTCTTTTGATTACTGTAAGCCGTTTGCATCGCGACGCGGGGGGCGCAAGCGTGATAATTACGTCACCGTTCGTGATGCCTGTGCAAATACGTCGGTTATCAAAGGAACGAAGAAACTCCAAGAAGTTTAACATGACAATAATAACAAAGTAATTTCCTAGATATGAGGTCAGGTTTAATTTGTCCTTGACTTCGTTACACATTTGCAGGCTGTACGGACGGCTAACTAGCAAGAAATTTGGCTACCGGACCCCCAAGCTCAAACCCAAACCTGACACAGGGATAGACAATACCGATGATTAAGGAATTAAAAGTAAATACTGCAAAATGTTTTGAGATATATATTTGATTTATAAAAAAAAAAATACGTCATGGGCTCCAGAAAAACAGCCGAGTTTAAAATCTACAATCACTAAGTGATTGCAGAGTTGTTTGCTCTTCCTTCTTCAGCGTGACGAATATGGAGCACGTCCGTGACGAGCGTCTCACTTGACAGCAGGCATCACAAACGTGACGGCAGGCGATAGGAGTGGTCTGTGCGATCCTTCAGGCAGTTAGAAATTGTATAGTTGTCACAAACGACCCCGAGCTGAAGTTAGAGATGCAAGGGGTGAAGTCTATTTTTGGCCTGCTCCGGTGCACCTCCAAGAAAAGCCCGTGTGACGTGTGCCAGTACTACGTCGTGTCAGGTTGTTACATAGACACACATGACATACACCATTGATGTTTGGGTGGGGCCCAGTTTATTAGTGTCATGCCAAGGAACGTTTTATTGGCGGTGTGTGTTGTGAGTGTGTATCATAAATGTGAATAAATGGACGAACAGACAAACGGTGCAAAACAATAGTACAAATTCTTTCGTCCCTCTCAAAAACTATGAATAACAAAAGAGTTGAAAGATGTTTAAATCAGGTTATTTATTTCCCGATTTAAAAGGGGCACTACTCTTTCACACAGTGATTAATCATTCATTCAACTTTCCAATGTCATACACTCTGTGGGAAATAAGGGGAGATGAAAGTGATGAAATTCAAAATATAAAATAAAGATTAATTACACAATTCTTAAGCGGCAAATGGGGCCGCTTTAACAATAGTTGACATATAGAATAAGCATTAATTTTAACATTACAGTTCGAATTTCACAAATGATATAATAGTGTTCATTTTCTTAGAGTCCTAGAGTTAAGTATGTGCGCGTTAGCCGTGCTAATTATTACTCACTATTAATGTCAGAGTTCCAAGGAGATGACGTAAGCTCACACGTCACTTATAAGGGGCACTTCAAAGTGAAGACCACGACGCAATTGAGGCGTCGCATTACAGGTGAAGATTCTGCAGAATCTAGGCACCACTTTCAGATTATCACGGGGGAGAAATCTGAAATTTAGCTGACTGTTGTCAGCCTCGATAACTGTCGTTGTTTCTTGGTTGTCGTGGAAACGGACACCCCAAAGACGTTTAGTATTATCGGATGGAGTCGTCCAGTGGGATGTGTCGTCGCATTACATTGAGTGTAGAAATCCGGATATCTGTAAGATTTATCTCGGCGCTAGCCTTCTCAATTTGCGGGATAGACTGCCAAACGAACTCAGACAGGGGGGAAAAACAAATTGGTCCCTCGTGTCGTTAACTGCATACAACCAGCGTCGCATGCATCGGGTTTTTCGTGGCAGTGAACTTTCCACTTTGCCAAAAATTATACTGAGTAATTTTGCCTCGTTACTCAATATATGGCATCAGACGGATGGAAAACGGATGGAAAGAGATTTTTGCAGCTTTCCTTTATGAAATCTCTGTACATGAGATAATTCATACGTGAAGTTAGACTGGCTTCAGACGAATCGACGTTTTCAACATTGAGAGTAAAATCTTCATTTTGCCTCTTATATAGCTTTCACTGAAGGTTTCCAAAACTTCCAGAAGCTATGTCCTGTGACATGATTTTTGCCTTGGATATATAGTGGTAATCGTGATGCACGCTTTTCTGTGGTCAATTCTAATGCGCACTGGCCATTTCTCTCGTCAACAACATGTGACTAGTATTGCGCAGTTGTCCCAATTGTTCAATATACATATCTTTCACAAACTAATATATATATTCAATATGATAACTGACACACACTGCGTCACGAACGTCTGTCTACTAAAGAGATCTTAGGTGACCGTTACTGGAAGTTACATGCTACATATGAAAATAACAAAACTCGGGTTACTTCAACTAGTTTTGTTAGCGGTTTTTTAAAATGAAATAAAATATAATTTCTGTCCCTCATTTCCTGTGACAATAGTCGTGCATCATTAAGTTGTGCATGAGTGGTGCAGCATAAATTGCTGAATCTATACAAAGAAACATAACTCTTTTCCTTAAGTACCAAGGGAAAGAAAGGTACTTGAATTACGTCATTCATAAGATGAGATAGACAATTAAAGATGACATACACTAGCTGCACAGTAAGATTAAATAGAATGAAATTAGTAAGATGAATAAGATTATTATTATTATTATTTAGGGTAAACCTGACTGATCTCTCTCGGGAGGAATTCGAGGCAGGGTTACTGTCTGTCGAATTATTCTGGCTTTTGTACCAGTTGTGTTTTGGAAAAGTGTTGCAGTGTATCTGGTTTTCGAGAGTGAAAACAACTCTCTAGTGTCTGGCACATAATGGGCGCGCTAACTAACGCAAGCGTGCTCAGATAGGTCAATGGGTCAGCTATTCACGCTTGCTAAAAATTTGATTAATTATGACCACGACCAATAGTGGAAGCTCGGGTAGGGAGTTCTGGGCACGTATATAATTAGAAAGACCAAAGCACCTGCTCCCTTACGTTAAATAAGATACGTTAAGTACGAGTAGGCTCCCTTCCTACAGTTACAGAGTGTTAGTTTGATTAGTGATTCATTTAGCTTATGTCTAACAAGGACCGTCTTAAAAGACACACTCATCTGTCCTTCATCTGAATGATGAAAAATACATGGAGCCGAGCTAATAATGAATGTCATTTTACATCTAATAAAATGTTGTAATTTGAGAAGACCATTAGGGAGAGAAAAAGGAAGTATTTCAGAATCATTTCCTGGTCATTTATCTGCTGGACACTAACACAAACGAATGGTTAAAGAGATCACTTTTGTCTTACCTTCGTTGTGACCTTCATTTAATAATCAGAACTGCCATTCAGTATTGTCGATCATAACGGTCTGGTTTACTAGGCATTAACTTCAACCTGAGAAATAATTATGTTTTTATTTAAAATTAGTCGGTCTCGAAACGCATGAGGATAGGAATAGTCTATTTAAGTTCATATTCAGTGAATGCTATTAAAACTTTGGCTTTGGACAATGTGTTACGACTTCACAGTAAGTGATTATTTTTTCTATCAATTAATGGTTTGAATAATGGGTTAAATTATACACCTACCTTTGCAAATAAAAACAAATTAATTCTGGCCGTGACCTTTGCACTGCAAAAGTTAAGGTAAGGAATCATTCTAGTGCAAGATGTATTGAAAATTTGATCTGTATCAAGGAGCAATGATGGACAGCAGCAAACGAAATATCACATCTACTGATACTGAAATATGAAACATACTTTTCACTCTAGCAGTCTAGCTCGACCAAAGGCAACAATAGCTCACCTACTTCCTCTACACGAAATGTAATTTAAACATTATTTGACAATTAAACTTCAGATGTCAATGATGACAGTATGTCAAATATATTTATTTCTGTCAGTCTATAAAAAAAAAAGTACTTTAAATGTAATTTAGTGCAGTCATTACAAATGAACGTAAAGCTTGCCATCCTGTTGAGCCTTTCCAAGGGAAATAATTTCATAAGTTCAAAATTAAATAAATGTTCTTTGCAAACACCCGTTATATAATAAATGTCTTCTAAATGACGCAGAGTTGGGTTAGAGCGAAAATTCCTTATTTTTGGTATCAGCTGATTGTGGTTTAGTCTGGTTGAAGTATTTGTGGCTCAGTCTTGATCTTGATTGTTTCAAACCAGTAAGAAAAATAACCAGTGGTGGAGAACTGAGAGTGGTCAGTTGTGGAGAACTGAGAGGAGTCAATAGTGGGAAAATGAGAGTCAGTGGATGTGTTTGAACCAAAAATCAGAGTAGGTGCTGCGAATGGGATGACGCCCCACCCCCACCCCCACCCCCGGATCATGGTAAAGAGTTACTAAGGGGTATGCTACTTAGCAATGAGTATTTAGCAAACTTAACCCCACCGTGAGTAGTCTTGTTACAATAACAACAGCAGTTCACTGCCACTTTCTTCACAATACTCACTGATAACATTAATATTTCTTCTACTTTCATATGCTACTTATTAATCATTCTTCTTAATGGGGTGGGGCACTTCCGGTTCCGCCGCTTTCGCGCATTATTAATTATATTTTACATTTCTGATATATAAGCTAGTTATAAATATTTCGTTTATGCGTTTATTTGATGATTTGCTTGTTGTACGGAACCTTACCTGCTATTGAAGTGTGATCGTTGTTAAGGCGTGGGTGCGGGGGTAGTGGTGGTGTGAAATTACCTTTTAATGCTCTGTGCTCACCGAAATTGTTTCTTCCGACGGTAAGCAGCGCACCCACTCAGGCGTTAAGTCGATTATGGTTGTGCGCGCGTTCTGAGGACGGCGAGTGGTAATCCTTCTGACAGGTGTGCCTGACTTTCCCCAGTTCACTCTCAGGGAATCGCCACTTGACCAGACATTCCATCTGTCCACTTCTTTCACATAATCAAGATTTACGGGCGTCAACGGAACTAATTGCTGATCTTCAATCACGTCGCAAATGAGTTTGGTATACTGGCAAACGGAAGTGTGTCTCTTTACATTTACGTAACATTAGCAACTTGTTTTAAATTACACCTTTTGCAAAGTAAAAGTAATGACGGCCACGTGTAATCATGTTTCAGACTGCACGCTAGTTAGAGTTGTGATGAAAACATCACCTGAATTAATAGTGTCTCCTTATTCAAAAATGAGTGCAGGTATCTGCACTTTATAGAGTCTTCACCTTCATTTACAACAAGTGCAGTTGGTATTAAAACCTGGGATTTTATTCTTAAGCCGTCTTTAAGGAATAAGATGGCATAGTTTCAATGAATTTAAAATGTTTTTAAATTACTGGTTCAGTAATCGTTTTACTAAGCGTTCTTTTAGGGTTTGTTTGTGTGTGTGTGTATACATACGTACGTGTGTGTGTGTGTGTGTGTGTGTGTGTGTGTGTGTGTGTGTGTGTGTGTGTGTGTGTGTGTGTGTGTTTTCCCCGAGATGACAGCTTGGGTTTTTCCTCGGATATATTTCTTGACATCTGCACTCCCATTTTTACCTGCACTTTGTCTCAAAGCCATTTAGAGTATTTCAGCAGTTTGTTTTGTTGTTCTTTTGCTTCTATTACTTTACGTAGATGTATTTTTATTGGTTAGTGTAAGGGGGTGGGGAGCTCATTTTCCTTTAAAGCAGATAGTATCTGAAGTACATTACATCCGCTGGCAAAAAACTGATCTTCATTGTTTGAATGTCTTTGTTTCTAGTCATAATTAAGAAACAGATTTTATAAAAAAAAAATGCTTCCACACTGTGGTTGAACTTTGCATTAATTTGATACAGTTCGAGCCAAACACCCGTTAATAAGGTGTAGCAAAGTAACGCATTCTTTTTTACTTAAATCATTGTTATCTTAGTCTTGAATAATTCTTTTAAAATTTAATATACATCCAAAATTAACATCAGTTTAAATATGGATATTATTCACAATAATTCATTATTCTTTAATTTCTGTGACAGTTAAAACATGATTGTTGTAGTTTTAAATGGCAGACAGGAGGAAGTGACTAAGCACTTCTAGGATGCATGTATTTTTAGGAATAAGTCAAAGCTCTAGGTGAAATTCGATTCTTAGTGTTACCTGTCCTTATTAGACTTTTTTAAGTATAAAAAGTTCTACTATCAAAATTTCTATTCACAGTTTAGACTTTAGATTGACTGTAGTTATTAGCGCTGTACATGATCGCTCTAGATTCATTGATCTGATTTACATTTAAACTGTCCTAACTTACATCTAGACTCTGCCCTGGCTTACATCTAAAGTGTGTCCTAATTTACATCTAGACTCTGCTCTGACCTACACCAGGACTGTGACCTTGAATTAAATAGACTGTGATCCAGTGGCATACTACTGGGGGGCAGTGGGGAATGCTAGGTGTGTGAACAGCCCCAAGATGATAACCAACCATACAATTTTTTTTTAAGTTCTTAATTACTTAATCATAGGTGGGTGGGTGTGCCAGACCCCCTGTGTGCCAAATATTTTTGACACGCTCCAGCTGTGATCTGACCTCTGTCCTGACTCACATCTACTGTCTACAAAGACTTACATTTACTGTCTACCAAGACTTAAATCTACAGTCTACGAAGACTTAAATGTACTGTCTAACAAGACTTAAATCTTCAGTCTACCAAGACTTAAATCTACAGTCTAGCAAGACTTAAATCTTCAGTCTAGCAAGACTTAAATCTTCAGTCTACCAAGACTTAAATCTACTGTCTAGCAAGACTTACATTTACATTCTACCAAGACTTAAATCTACTGTCTACCAAGTCTTAAATCTTCAGTCTACCAAGACTTAAATCTACTGTCTAGCAAGACTAACATTTACTGTCTACCTTGGCTTAACATGTTGTCTACCTTGACTAACATCTAGCGTTTATAGACTCTTCTAAGATTACATTTAGATCATTTACTTGCACTATTCATGCTAGGTCGTGGTAGTTCAAGGGTTTGGTTTGGATTAGTTGTTTTGTTTTGCGTGGGTGTATTCCCAGGACCGTCTTAACAGCGTGCCCATACGTTAATGCGGCACTTTGTCGTCCACTCTTGCAACGATTAATCACGGACTCTGCACTCTGAGCTTTGCAGTGTTGGACTGGCATGAGCAAAGGGCGATAACTTTGCGGAGGTATTTTAATTAGGAAGGATGTAATGCCAAGGCTGAACCACGATAAGGTCAACGCAGATCTTCAAAACAGAATAACACCACACTACTGTCTTCTCTTTCTTTATCTTTCTAAAGCAGGTAAACAATTTTTAGGAACCTGAGAAAAAAGGAAAGGATGGGCAATTGCTGAAGCTGACAAGACTTGGAGCGCGCGCGAAACTGCTACACGCTTACGCAAAGGCAGTCAAACTGCAGTCAGTCCGGCTATCCAGACTTTTATGGTAGTGAATTATTCTAATCTGTCAAGTCGTCCAAATATGACGTCACATAATTATGACAGAGTTTTACCCTTCCTTCCATCCCCCTCAACTTCGTCACATTTCATCTCATTAACTTAAAATTCTTCCCTGAAATATATCGTCATTAAGCAATTACTCCCCATCTCCAGCTTCAAAATTAAAAGAAATAAGAGATAAGAACATGAGATCATTATCTTTGTGTATTGAAATATGCAATACAACATCACAGTTCAAATACTACATTCGGCATACTTTCAGTAAATCTTGTTTGCGACTATTTTCTGGTTTAATGCATGTCAACACTTCAAGTTCTCTCCGCAGGTAATTTAAAGAAAGGAATTAATGAAAGAAAAACAAATCTTATAATCGACGCTTACTTCATCTAACAAGGCCATTAATTGGTTTAATACACAGATAAATACGTATACACTGTCACATATATACACACATTCACATTTCAGCTCTCACACACAAACACACACACACACAAACACACACACACAAACAAACACACACACACAAACAAACACACACACAAACACACACACATACATAAACACATATACACTCATATATATACACACACACTCACACATACATACACATTTACATATGCATATATACTCATTCACATATACATACACAACCAATACATACAATTATACTCACATATATATACTCCATAAGATACACACATAAAAATTTTAATACTATCGCTGTGGATTCAGCCTTGAAACTTAGAACACTGTAACTTTACTCTTTGCTTGGTGGTTAAGTCAAACATTTCCTCCTATTCTAACTTGTAACTAAAACGACGTCCTTGAAATATTACAAATTAAACTGCAAACCTATTGGCTACAAAACCTGTAAACCAGAAAATCCCTATGAAAATTCTTTTTTGCAAGTTTCAACATACTGTGGTTACTAAAATGGAAAAATAAAACATATTTAAGAAAAATGTATTGCGTGAGACTATTTCTTAATTATACACACCCCGTATACCATCACACACACCATCTTCTCTTCTTCCCACAGCGGTGCGTGACGTCACACTAATAATAATTATTTAAAATTACATTGATGTGTGTTTGACTTCTGAATGCAATTGCTGAAGTCATAAACAGGATTGAAGATACGTATATATAACTGAAAGAATTGCTGTTATGTTTGTTTCAAATTTAAACAGTGCCTTAACTAACCAATCTTAATCGTTATTTTAATATTTTAAGGCAGCAATTGCTTTGTTGATTGACTAACATCGTTTTGCATGCATCTATAGTTCGTTGACTTAACTATTATGGTATAGCCATGTTTTTTAGTTGATTCTGAGCAGCATCTATTTCTTTTCTAATCTGTTATTGTTGTTGTTGTTGAAGTTGTGTTGTGCCAATTAATTAATTATTTTCTTTTAATGAGCCCACGTTTATTTGCTTTTTCCTGGTAAACTAAACTAATTTTTAATTCAGCCAATGTATGATGTTTTCTCTTGAATTAGTTAAGCCTGCTTTATTGTGATTGTTTTGCTGATTGACTAAATTATTTACTTATGCAGCTATGTTTTGAGGCAGCCATGTTTTAATGCCACCATGTTTTGTTGATTTCCAGCAGGTACTTTTATTAATGCAGCTCTTGTTTAGTGAGTAAAATATTTGTATGCAGTCCATGTTGCTGCTTTTCGAACTTTGGCTAAAGTATCTTAATAAACTTTGTCTTGTTGACTATATTAATTTTTAAGCAGCCCACTTTGTCAATTAAACTACTTTTTTGTAACAGTGCATTTTGTTTCCACATGAATATATATTTTTTTAATGCTGGCATGAGTTTGCTGTGTGATTATTGACTAATTAAACTACTGTTTGGTGCTCTAACATTTATTTTAAACTTAACAGGGTCGTGTGTGTTCAAAGTGCTGAGGAAGAGTAGGTAACTTATAGTCTATCTGCGCAGGAAGGGCAGATAATTGGTAGTCTCTCTGCGCAGGTAGGGCGGGTAACTGGCAGTCTATCCGGTGGTCCCGTGCGTAGGCAGTCATTAACATGCTTCACGAGGCGGTAGTCTGGTCTGGTCACATTGTTACTCTATATGATCTTCGCACTAATCAACAACTCATAGTTTAAAACGAAGAAACTTACATTGGTTTTCTTCTTTTTTTTTCCTGCTCTTCTATTCCCTCCACCCACACCCTCACCCTCTCCATAACTTCTCCAGAACGTTATGCAGTGAAGAAAGCGTCTAACAGGGGTTCGAGTGTACGCGGTATTCTGTCTACAGGAGACGACTACAGCCCCCCTCCCCTCCCCTCAACACACACACACACACACATGCATACACACACACACGCAATCACGCATAGACACACACGCACGCAAGCACGCACACACACACACACATACGCGCACGCACGCACGCACACACACACACATACATACACACACACAAACGAATTATCACCATTAACCCCACGTACACCACAGTTTACGAGGGAGCCCATTTTCAAAACTGAAAGGATTGGGTCTGCACTAACGTTTTAAAGGTAACTTATTCAGTCACGTCTCAGCGCCTCATGCATACTATCAGTTACCAAATTTAAAACGCGTCTGTTGGTATAATGAAACGATTACATTAATTGTCTAGACTCTAGAACGTCAGTTGCACAAAACAGAGATTACTACAGAGCAAAACATAGAATTTTAACATTGTAATCCACGTGTCCCGTTTAGTAGCAAAGAAGCGTATACCAATCAAACGAGGCGGGCAATTAAAAAAAACATGGGGCGGATCTCTTAAGACAATAGTCTCTTAGTTTTTTGATGGCCCTAGTATCTAATTACTGATAATTTACGAAAAAGGTCTTAAACAGCAACCTTTAACCAGGTTTACTTTTCCATCCTTCTTTCCAAATATATCTAGCTGTAAATTTATCATATCATTTACTTAAATTATGTCGCCACTATTTTGTGCTTGTTAAACTAGCGAAACGGAATTATCAATCACTAAATTTACGTTATTAGTGCGATTGTTGCTAAAGTTCCATTTGTGCACTAGTTGTTACATTGTTGTTGTTGTCTGTAGTCCATTACTCGCTTGACTCTTTGTAGACCTTGCTGGAACCAATGGTAATCGTAAGACACCCTATTAATCATCTTGTCATTGTAGGCCTTACTGGAACCAATGGTAACCATAAGACACCCTATTAATCATCTTGTCATTGTAGGCCTTACTGGAACCAATGGTAACCATAAGACACCCTTTTAATCGTCTTGTCTTTGTAGGCCTTACTGGAACCAATGGTAACCATAAGACACCCTTTTAATCGTCTTGTCATTGTAGGCCTTACTGGAACCAATGGTAACCATAAGACACCCTTTTAATCGTCTTGTCATTGTATGCCATGCTGGTACGCGTAGTGACATTTTTGGATACTTTATTGCAAGTGTGATGTAGACTCCGAGTGCTTCCTGTGGTATACTGCAGATCTTTAACATTCGTAGAACCCACTGGAAATCTACCTGTCGTAGAACTGCATATTTGAACAATCGCGGCCGTCGCGGGACCCACTGAAACCCTACCTGTAGCACTAATGCAGATCTTGAACTTTTGTGGGACCCACTGAAACCCTATCTGTGCTAGTACTGCAAATCTTTAACACTCCTGGGACCCACTGAAACCTGTAAAAAATTTTGCTGAGCTTTTACGAGTTTCATATCATTTTTGAAATGTGGAATCATACCAATATACATCAAAGCAATATAAAATTTATAAATCAATATACCTTCAGAATCAACACTTGATTCAGTTAAAATATTTGTCCTGAATACATTTTTTTTTATTGAAACGAAAAAGAGAAAAAGATGTGACCATCAGCATATAGTAACTTTGTGTAAGTTTTATATTTCTTTCTTTTATGCATGCTGATTTTGCTGCACGTGCACACACACTCTGTACATAAACAGTAACACTATTGATACACACATACACACTCTCCTCTCGTCTCTTGTGTCTTTCTGCGGCACTCGTTGTGGTACCATTAGCTTGGTACAGTGATACTTTGTCACGTCTTTAATCTCTACCTATCATGACGCTGGCCGCAAGTGATCAAGCTTGTGAGCGGCACAGACAACTGCCTTAAAGGCCGAAACAACTTGATAGTGGAGAGAAAAAAAATTAAAAGGAGGAGATAATAGACGTCCGGGGTTGGGGGTGGTAATGGGGGGAGTCTTCATCGAAACTAGATATCACTACAGCATGTGCAAACAGCAGAACTGGCTCGCCGGATATTGCATGACGTCACGTAGGTCTTTGAGACATATTTTCTGCCATACTGTTTTCTTCCACTGGAAGGCAGCATGTGTTTAGGTTTCATTTATCCTTCCTTTCTTCAGCAATTATAAATTGATATTACAGGAACTGAGTGTAATCAGTCTTTCAGCATTAGTTTAAGTTGGTTTTTTTTTCAATTTTGTTTTCAGTATCGTTATCGACCGAATCTTCAACTGTGAGAAGTCTCAGCTGGGACTTGATTTCATTTAGACCAGGATATTTATCTGTGGATATCCAAATATTACTGAAACTAGTTTATCCGGTGAAAACATTATCAGCCATGTGCAAGAGTATTTCCTGTTATTTATTTTAGTTCTATAAGTGTGAAACAGAATCATTATAATTTATAATTATCTCAGGCGTGTTTCCTCTTTTAAAAGAAAAAGAAACAATTTAGCATAAATAGCGTATTTATTTCGTAGCTTTTCAAGTTAAAGCATTGTTTACAGAAGTTCTCAATAGGAGGAGTTGAATAGGACGCTGTCAATGATGACGTCAGAGTTTCGTTGCTGATGCTGCCTGAATCTATTTTTAACTTCACGCAGCACAGCACAAGTGCCAAACATGATTATGACAAAATGTGAGATTGGAAATTATATTTTTAAAAGAAAATAAATTCTTACAACAAAATATATTCTGTTATGTGATGCAAAAGGAGATTAAAGAACATGTATTGTTTCAAACTGCCTGAGACATTTTTTTGCCTTTTCCTTCTTTTTTTTAATGACGTAAAGTTATGACGAGATGCAAACATTATATTATTTAAACAAGAAAATAGTAAAGGCTTAACATGTACAGAACGCTTATTACGTTGCGCATATGCATGCAATTAGTTATACTTAACGCTTCCTAATGTAATTGCTGGTATTAATTTCAATGCACACACTGTATGACCAATATATAAAGTTAAATACATACAGTGCATGCATATTCTTGCCTTCCTGTTCATAACCTGTTACAAATTATGTTCATTTATTCTCTCTCATTCTTCATCGATCTATCACAATCTCACTTCTGTATAACACACGTACATATAAGGCGGCAACTTTTCTTCCCTTGACCTACATTTCAATGGATGAATGTTAGTTTCTCTACTTCAGAACTCATAAAAATGCACTTACACTCTCTGAGCAGCATATCAAGAACTGAAACAAATCAGCACAATGCGAAAGTTTTTCGCTCCTGATGCTACCAAACCAAAATCAAAAACAAACAAAAAAATCTTCTACCACCTGCTATTCGCTCGATTTAATTGCTCTAATTTTTCTCTCTACTATTGCAGGTCCGTGCAGAGACTTCAAAGTCGTTTTAATACACTGCAACTATGATTGCTCTCAGTCTTCTAAGAAGGGGTGTTCATTTTACGCCACTTCTTCCCGTCTCTGCAGCATAATTTCTCTTAGTTATGCATCATTGTTTGGCTCCAAAACTAAGTACCTGTTTCTTTCCACAGGTGTGCGCTTCTGCTAGAAGCTTGCGCTCACCATCAGACACATGCGTTTTCAACATTCCTAAAGTACGAGTCATCTGGTAAATTGGGGGAGGGGGTGTCAAGGACCTCAGCCTACATGAAATATTCTACCCCCTTTGACCTGAGAGACAGAGAGGCCATGGATTTCCAAGAGGACTGTCAAGATGTCTTTGTTTTCTTTTCATTGTCATTATTCGTTTATATTGTTCATTTGTACATTCATTTTATTTTTTGTTAAATTGATCTTTAACAGCTATTGTCATTTTACACGTGGGTGAATTCTATTATTATAGTCTATTTCATTTTTTGTTGTGTTTAAGTAATGGCATAAAGACCTTGCATATTCTGAGAATAATTACTATAAAACACTTAAAACTTTTATAAAATTCAGTGTATATTGAATGTTTATTATTAATACTATTTACTCGAAATAGTATGTTAAATAACACAGGAATCCTTGTACCTGTGTGTATGTATGCAAGAGAGAGAAAAAAAACACAACACGAAGAGAGCTTTAGACATTCAGTGTATATGAGTGTGTTTATGTGTGTGTGTGTGTGTGTGTGTGTGTGTGTGTGTGTGTGTGTGTGTGTGTGTGTGTGTGTGTGTGTGTGCGTGCTTGCGAGACAGAGTTTATATGAGAGAACGGAAAGGGGGGATAATTATGTGTATATGTTTGTGCATATGCGCGCGAATATGTGTTACAGAGTGATATACACATGTATGTGAGTGTGTATGCGTGCGTGCACGTGTATGTGTGTGTGTGAACGTGTATTTGTGTGCGTGCGCCTGTTCGTGTGTGCGTTTGCAAACACAGTCTTCCATAATTGATATGATCAACATATTCGATAAGCCATGTTTATAAGTACAGCAGGACGTGATTCATCGGTACAATCACCGCCTATATAGAAAGTCAAATACCTGATTTATTGGGTCAGATGGTTAAAGTGGCCACCTGCGGCATGTTTGCACTTTAAACAGCTGGTTCTCGTGGTGAATCATTTCTCTTACAATTTACAACCTTCCGAGTATATCATGACGTTACACTCAACAAAAAGTGGATGGATGGGTGGGTGGAGATATTACATTAGATTGGATTAGAGGGAGGGAGAGGGAGAGAGAGAGAGGTGGATGTTTGAAAGCGTTGGTGTCTGTATATTTGTTGCTTACTAAGTAATTTAATAATGATTACTATTTTGTGTAATTTCTTCATAAATGCTACTGTTTAAAATTGATTGTTTGTTCCTCATGTTATACCACGGTAAATTGAAATCACACTTTAGCAATAATATCACAACGTCTCTTTCACTTTATTTCATAAAATAAATCAATTCCATACTTACCAAGCTGCTCGACATTTAAATCAAATAAACATAATTTGCATGAGTAAAAGAAAAATGGGGTTTAGTACTCAGGTACTATAAAGTCTAATTAGACTGAAAATTATTGCATTTTTGTATTAATTAAATAAACTCAAGAATAAAATATAACTAAACATTTTTTTTCTTAAGTGTGAACTGTCATGCAGATCATTGATAAAGAGGTATATTATGAATTGAAACATGATGTGAAATCAGTATATAGTTATTGCTTTATATAAATTAATGAAATGAACTAATAAAATCCAGTCACCCAGTTCATGTTTTCCTCTGAAGAATCCTGTGTGGAGTAAAATATTTAGTGATCTAAGGATTTGATGCCCATTATGCCATTGTCTGATTAGTCGGACTCCTCACTACGAACTTTTGCTTACTCTGGCACCCCATTTCACTGTCTCTTCCTTCCAGAACTTAAATCTCTCCCAACCTCCTAGCACCTACTCTTCACTCTCTGATGGTTTTATATATGCAAAGTATCATGGAGTCAAGGGCAAATTATGCTGGTCTTACTAACAATTTTATCTTCAATCATTATTAAGCTATTTTGATGTTTTCATCTATTGTATTATATATTTTTTGTGCTGGCGATTATAGCAAAGTTATGTAATTGCATGCATCATGCTGTAGTGGATTATGGGCAATTAGTGGGTCCTGTGCACGTTAAAAGCAGTGTCAGTCACTATAGACAGATTATGTCCTATGTTCGAATGATAATAAGGAAGGGGGTTGTTCAAGTCCCACACCAATTCCTGCCTATGATTCATAGATGTGCGTAAATAGCATGAGACCGGTTTGGGAAATTATTCACGAGGGAGACTTTGCCTAAATGTACAGAGACTGCACTATTTCCATAAATGAAGATAAGCCCACTAAATATTCAGACAATGTAACACATCGATTTCTTAATATTTGTTAACTGTATTTCATTAAGAATGTTGTAGCATGATTCTGTGTATTTTATTGTAATTGATTATGATTTGTTGCTATTCTCCTGACATGTGGCCAGAGAATAGAGTGACCAAAGTTAGCACATGTTCCATAACTTTAATAATTTATTGTGATGTGTAATGATGTTGTGGAATGCTATTTTATTTCCACTAAAGTAAATGTTAATTTGACAATTGTAAAACACTGTGCACGTTCGAACATTTTGTTCATGTAATAATTATAACCCACCTGTGTGTGACATATTTTATTCTAATTGTAACATGCATGTGCATGGTTTAACCTATTTTTTTATCTTCATTGTAAAAATATGAACTGATGTCAATTGTAATAGGACACCTATTGTCTGTCGCCACTACGTACTGATCGGTGAACTATAGGTTTATTGCTCATAGAAATAATTGCTATTGTTTCTGAGCAGGTTTTTGGATTTTTGGATTTCGATTTGGTGCCATTTCTTGTTTGGAGTTCAGTTGGGAATTCCAGGTTGGCCTTTCAACTCGTGCTGAGTTCTGCAGTTATTGAGCTGGGAACCTGATGTCGAGAGCACTAATCATGTGAGACGAGTTGTGTGAAATCCAAGGTTGGCCAAGATATTCAATGACGGACTGTTTATGTGTGTGTCGAAGGACCCCTCCGCCAACTTATGTGCAGACAAGCGGGCATCAGATAGACTCTGAGATAAGAAATTCATGTTACAATCTATATAAACATTAAAGACATAATATGTAGTCCTAATGACCTCCATATTTGTATGTATCGATTTATGGATTTACTATTTTATTAAATATTATATTTTTATATTTTTGTTATCCAAATAACAGAAGTTGATTAATTATTAGCTAAGGAAGACCGAAAGGAATTGAGCTGGGGGTGGAGTCAAAATGTGAATTTTTTATGCACATAATTAGTCGTTATTAGGATAACGTGTCCAGTTCATGCAATATTACACAGATTCATTTGTCACTATAATTAATATCTAAACTGAGAGAATTAATTAAGGAGACTGAAAGTTGAGTCTGGCAACCAATCTGTCATCAGCATAGATGTAATGTTAAAAATTAACAATCTTTAAATCCTCATGCTGATGCAGGGTCTCTAACAAACACTGGAATGTAACATATGAGAGAGAGAAAGAGAGAGAGAGAGAGAATAGGAGAGTTGTTGGCCTTGGGTACAAAACAAAAATCACGTGAACATTGCCCTCATAATGGATAAATATAAAAAACAAATTCACCCCCTTCACCCCTTTACAGTCCCCCCCCCCTTTTTTTTTCCCCCTTTTTTTCTTGAAAACTATGATCATGGTAGTCAGAAAATGGTGATAGTGGTAGTAGTATGTTTCCATAGTCAAAGGACAATTTCTGATTTGCTAGCGTCGTTATCGATCAACATCTGGTTCCTGGCTGGTAGCTGACTGAAGATATTAGCGCCATTTGTCATAGGAAGGATCAGCCAAAGCTACTGACAGTTGGATCCCTCTCTGACCGGACTCTAGTGTGACAAGCGATCACACGCATCAAATGACCTTGACGCTAATACTCAAAGTAAATGCCGCAAAGTCCAGAACAAATAACGTGTACGGACATTACTTAGATTGGGAGACAGAAACGCGACCTCTCGTTAAAACGTAGCCGGGTTCGGGTGTCCAATTTATTCTGGCGAAAGTGATGATAATGTGGGCCCCGTGCGCTCTAGACTGCGCTTGCTCGATGGTGACTTGGTATTGGTTGTGGTGATATTGGAAGCGATAGTAGTAATGGTGATGTGGTACTAGTGTGAAGGTGATATCGTGGCGATAGCAGTAGTGGTGATGGTGATACTGGTGCGATAGTAGTACATGTAGTTGAAATGTGGTATTGGTGGTGATACTAGTATTGGTTATGGTGATATTCGTGGCGATAGCTTAGTGGTGATGTGGTATTGGTGGTGAATGTGATGTTGGTGATATTAGTAGTGGTGATGGTGGTAGCGATATAATAATAGTAGTGATGGCAGTAGTTGTGATGTTGGTAGCGATATAATAATAGTAGTGATGGCAGTAGTAGTGATGATGGTGTTGGTGGCGATAGTAGTAGTGGTGATGTGGTATTGGTGTGGTGGTAGTAGTGTTGATGTGGTATTGGTGTGGTGGTAGTAGTGGTGATGTGGTATTGGTGTGGTGGTAGTAGTGGTGATGTGGTATTGGTGTGGTGGTAGTAGTGGGGATGTGGTATTGGTGTGGTGGTAGTAGTGGTGATGTGGTATTGGTGTGATGGTAGTAGTGGTGATGTGGTATTGGTGTGGTGGTAGTAGTGGTGATGTGGTACTGGAGTGATGGTAGTAGTGGTGATGTCGTACTGGTGTGATGGTAGTTATATATTTTGATGATGATGGTGTTGTGTGGGTAATGATGGCCGGTGTAAATGCACTGAGACATATTTTCTCAAGAAATTTGCGCTGACCATACATATCTTGCCATCTTCTCGTCAACCTGCGCGCACACTTTATGTATTTACCACTAATGTCGCTATTTACCCTTGCCACTTACTTACCACTAATGTCGCTATTTACCCTTCTTGCCACCAGTACGGACACCTTACACTTACCACCAATGTTGAATGTAATATTTACAATTACCACCAGCACTGGCATTTACACGTTCTGATTGCGCACAATACATTTTTGTGCTTTTTAATATTCTGGTTGTTGTTTTATCTGTTTCTTCGTTTGTGTGTACGCGTGTGTGACATTGATGTCTGATACTAAATAAAAAAGAAAGGATTTACAGTGAAAAACATTTCTACTATTTCCTACAAACACTAATTACAAGGAACAAAATATTACACCATTGTGTATTCTCAAAATAGATAGCTAAGGACATGTTTCTGATTTGCCATGTATTTCACATTAAAAGTAAAACCGGTATCTATAACATTTTGTAATAAAACGCATAACTACAAATCTTAAATGTACATAAATCTTTGTATATCAAAGATGTGTTTGTTCTTTCTTAGAAAATAAATCAAAATTATCACAGGGTTGTTTGTGAGGCGAGTGACATTTTCGTCTAATGACCCCTACTTTTTTTATGCTTACTGCGCATAATTAATTATTTAGTTATTTCTCGTTTTCTTTCTTTCTGTCTCTTTTTCTCTCTGATTTTCCTTCCTCTCTTTCTTCATGTCTCTTTGTCTTTCTCTTTATTTCATCTAGTAGTAGTAAAGATTAGTTGTCTCACTCTTTGTCTTTCTATATCATTTAGTAGTAGAGGTCTAAATTAGTAATGTCCACATCGTAAATAGGCCCATCTTTAATTTTCAACGTTGAAAAATAGTTTTGTTCGTTCTTTCCTTTCTTTATTTCTCTCTTCCTTCTCAAAGCCTGTCTCTTTTCTCATCTTTGTGTCCCTCTCTTGCTCTCTCTCTCTCTCTCTCTCGCTCACTAGATTTGCTCTACTTTTGTCAAATGTAACGTCCGAATAAAAGAATAGCTCGCCAATCAATATTCCTTCTACTCATCGAGAGCTTTTTTGCTGTATCACCACCTGTGCCAGTGGATGAGTCATGCTGGAAACGTCTCTGAAGTATGCAACAGTGAAGCAGACGGTTTCCGGGAGAGCGAGAGAACTACAGTCTTGGCTGTGGGAGGTGGGTGGATGGCGTGGATGGATGGGTGATGCGGCGGCTGTGATGTTGAGAAACTGCTCTGGCACCAATGCCAATCCTTCAGTTACGTAAGGCGAAATAGGCTTCGAAGTCGACTTTCAGTTTTGCCAGTAACTGTGGATTTCCGCTGGAATCTGTGGAAGCTTTGTTAGTGTTTCACTTCTGGCACGCTGGTGGTAACATATTTTGATGCGCGGAGTAGGAGGGGGTGGGTGTATGATGAGTATTCAGAATCTTTTATTTCCTCTCTTCTTAGTCTTGAAATCAAGTACTCTTTGTGCCTTGTGTGTCTGTCTCTCTCTCTTACACACATACATGCACACAAGCACAGACAGATACACTAACTCACACGCATATCCTCCACTGCAACGAGAATTGCTGACGTTGCAACTTCGAGCATATCCTCGTGACTTGTGAGAGCTGAATGATTTACAGATACAAGAGTTAATTTACATCTTTCCGGGCCCCAGAAGATTGTCTGTCTACTTCTTGAATGAATCTACATGCTGACATCAGAAGGACTTCTTGGTGAAATGACGTAATTTTAATGACTGGAGACTGTGTCTCTGCTGCTTTTCGTGAGATTCTCATGGTGGGGTTGGCCTTGAGATTAGTGAGAAAGTTAGCTTTTTCTCCCTTCACATTTTACACACACACACACACACACACACACACACACACACACACACACACACACACACACACACACACACACACACTCACACACACACACACACACACACACACACACACACACACACACACACTCACGCAATAACTATTAAGCAAGAATTTCTTTTGCCTCCAACGATGGCAGCAGGAAAACAGTCTTTTCGTTTATCGGACCGGTAGTGCATGTCATCTGAGCTTGATATTTTATCTGAAAGATCGATGTGTGTCGATCAACAATAGCATTCCTTTATAGTGTTACGTAAGTCCTGATAGGTAAATGTGTCACATTGAATAGTACTCCTGTGTATTATTAAGAAATAACTGATAGATAAATGTGAGTCATACTGAATATAATATTAGTAGTTATTATAGAATACCTGACCGTTATATGTGTCATGTCTAATTTAGTGTTCCTCTATATGTCTTAACAGAATCCCTTGTAGGAAAATTGTTGCATGATAGAATTTTAAAATACATTCTCAATTTTAATATATAATTTAAAGATGACTTGCTACTTGTAAATTTTATAATTCAGAATGCTATGATAAAGTTTATTTGTAAATGACTATTGGGTGCGTGTGTGTGTGTGGGGGGGTAAGGGGTAGACAAAAATAGGTTATTTTGATTGAGTTGATTACATGGAGTACTTAACAGCGAGTGGGTGTGGCTATTTTTGTGTGGGACTGCTAGCCAGGCAGTGCCAGTCAAGTGATGTTGGACTAAGTAGGTCTTATTTGTGATCAAAACTTTGTTATGCAGTTATCTATTTTTTAAACATATAACTCTGAACTTGTTTATGGATAGGTGACATGTTTTGACAGAATGTGGGTGTAAAAGATGAGAGAAAGTTATAAATATTAATTAGTTCTACATGTATTTTTGAATTCTATAATTGATTAATAAATTTAGTGATGGTGGAGGTGGGGAATCCCTAGACTAACAAACTTGTCTACTGCACCAAGGCTTTACTCTTTTGCAAACAGGCAGTTTGGGTCAGATGTCATCTTATATACAGTCCCTCCTGCTACAGGTTGTAGTGTTAAATTCTTACAGGAGTCAAATATATTCCCTTAGTTACAGACGGTAAAACGCTTTCTGTATTTGTGTGAATGATTAAGATTTTATATTATAATTAGGAAGTTTTATATGTTTATAAACGTGTCTAATTGTATTAGCTTGCAGAAATTCCAACTGTAATTAAGTAACTTGCAGTAAAGTTAGGATCCACACTTACATATTGGGGATTTTATGCTTGTCTTTCATTATTATTAACTTGATGTCGAGTTTGTCTTTATGGAGCATCTTGTTGAGAGTCGTGCCAATCTTGCTGCGTTGTCGCCAAGTGTTTTTCAAGTGCAAAGGAAATGATGACATTGCAATGACTGAAACTTTGATTTAAAATGTAACAAAAACGTAATTGAAAAGTGCAAATGAAATGGTGACATTGCAATGACTGAAACTTTGATTTAAAATGTAACAAAAACAACATTGAAAAGTGCAGGTTGATGAAAAGAACTTTGTAAGTTTGGCTTCTGAATGCATTTTGCTTTTAAATATTGTTAACGTTTTCCTTTATTAAATTTTTAAAAATTGTTTCCATCTCAGGTAACTGTTAGTGTAGCATAACTTCTTTTTGCTTGTCGCGAAATGTAATGATAGTATAAATATATGGCGTTTTCCTATGTTTGTCCATATATCTATTTTATATTAATGAGTGGGGGCTGAGTCTAACAACTGGTAATATCTCCCTTATTACCGGCGAACCGGTTGCTGATGCACAGATTTATAAGCAGTAGTCCACATCTCACATCAGCGATTTGTAGATATGTCCTTAACTAGTAAACTTTTGATGCAATACATATTATAGTCACCCGAAGGTACCCCGTGACAAAAATGTATGCCACATCTTATACCTTATTTTTATCCAGTCTTGTTACAATATATTTGAATGCAATATATGTGCCTTATCTAATACTGTGTTCGTCTGTTCGTCTTTGTGTGTTACAGAATCCTGATATCTAATTTTAGGATACAGATAGTCATCGACTTACGACTTTGGTGACCTATCACTGCAACTCGACCGCGATTATGTACTGTATATCTGGCAGTGCATTTGTAGAATATGAGGGTCGGGAGGGGGTTATTGGAGGAACAGGGGATCCTCTGTTAATCAGGTGGCGGGGCGATAAAGAGGAGTAATTGAGAGAACCTTTGAAGTAACTCCAACCATAGTCACTTCAGTTTGCCTTGAACCTCGTGGTTGAAAGCATTAATAAACGTTTTTACTGAGCTTCCTCGTTGAAATATTCCCTTTTTATACACGTTGAGGTGAGAAATATCAATACTGTACAAATGAACAGCAGACGCGGACCGTGTTACACTAGTGTACGTAGTACTCTTAGTACATGTCAAATAAAAGGTAGTCCGACATATGTACTACTCTCAGTACATGTCAAATAAAGGGTAGTCCGACATATGTAGTACTCTGGGTACATGTCAAATAAAGAATAGTCCGACATAAGTACTACTCTCAGGACATGTCAAATAAAGGATAGTCCGACATATGTACTACCCTCAGTACATGTGAAATAAAGGATAGTCCGACATATGTACTACTCTCAGTACATGTCAAATAAAGGATAGTCCGACATATGTACTACTCTCAGTACATGTCAAATAAAGGATAGTCCGACATACGACCAAAACAACTTCCGACCGTTATGTCGGAACCGATTGCGGTCGTAAGCCGATGACTCACTGCATATCTTATCTGGTATTTATCCATGTATATCATATCGTAAGTAATAGGTAATATATGCCATTACTTAAAATCTATATTCCTCTGTATGTGTTACTGAATACCTGGCGATTAATAATATGTGTTGTACCTAACGCTATATTTCTCTATATGTGCTATACTATACATTGCCGATTAAATTCGATGGATTTAAAACTGTATTTGTGCAGATATGTGATATAGTACACACGACGGAAAATATCTGATGGGTCTAGTTACTCAAGCGCTATACTTGTGCATAAGTTCTGAACTATATACTGTAACCGTCTGTGGTCTGTTTCCATCTTCGGTTGATTCGTTTCACAGCCTAGACAACAACTCTCTAGAAATTTCGTTTGGCTAATTGCATCTTTGACTTTAGCGTTTTGTTATCTATATTCGTCAAGTCTTCTTCTTCCTTCTTGTGTGTTCTCTTCAAATTATTTCTTGTAGAAGCAAGGTCTGTTAGATTATTTTCTCTCCGTAAGCGAGTTAACTTCATGTGCTTGCAATTTTCCAGCTGAACCGGCCTTGTTTTTTCCCTTTCGCAAAATCTGAAGAAAAGGGGTCACTTTTATTACAAATCCAATAAGTCCCAAAATGACATCTGAAGAAAAGGGGTCACTTCTATTACAAATCCAATAAGCCCCAAAATGGCATCTGAAGAAAAGGGGTCACTTTTATTACAAGCCCAATAAGCCCCAAAATGACATCATGTATATCTCCCTCTCCCTCAGACATGAGAATAGACATGACATAACATTCCTCTCAGGCGTCCTACTAATTAGTTAAATGTACAATATTTAAACACATGTACAGTATTCAAATACTGATGGAATTGTTATTAATATTACTTAAAGAACACATATTTGTTAAAGAACATGAATTTATAAAATAATTGATGTTTGTTAGCTCACACAGTCAATAGAACAATTGGTTGTTAACTTTAATAACACAAAACAATTTATAAACATTAACCCAATATTTGCTGGAACAAAAGCTTTTAGTATCTTAAATGACTAATAATGAAATATTAGGTTTAAAATATAATTTATAATTCCTGCATTGCATATTGAAATATAGATTTTCTCAAAACTTGATAGGGCAGGTTTGATTAATATGTTCAGGTTTCTTTTTTTTACCTTGGCATAATATTTATTAAGCCAAGGGAGACAAGTCTGTTATCAGAAAATGGAATGCTAAAAGATGTGTGCCGGGTTCTGGGAAGTGTGGAAGGGACTCCATTCTTATAACCATAAATTCTCAGCACATCTTCAATATATGGAAACCAAAGAAGTTTATACTCCCATTCTAACCATTACCTCAGCCATGCATGATAAATTTTCCCAAACAGGTCCAGCATGAGATGTCCGCCCTATTCAATACTATATGTCATCATTGTCTGTCATAGTATTTACCTAGGTAAGTTCGTCTGTTTTAGTTTACCCAGGTAAGTTCGTCCTATTCAATACTGTATGCCATCCTTGTCTGTCATAGATTTTACCTAGGTAAGTTCGTCTGTTTTAGTTTACCCAGGTAAGTTGGTCCTATGCAATACTGTATATCATCCATATTTGTTGTAATCAGGTATTCTTCTGTTTTTAAAGTTTACCTATAGGCAATTGTGTGACGCCTCTACTATCAGCCGAGTGAATCACTGCATGTTTATAGTCTATCTGTCGGCAATTGTGTGGCGCCTCTACTATCACTGTATCAGTGAATCACTGCATTTTCATAGTTTACCTGATCGGCAATGTTGGGCGCATCACACACTTCCATTCGATTTTGAACAGGCAACTGAATACCAACGATTACTAATGACCCACAACTGAACTGACTAGCGAAAGGTAATTTAGCAGTGGAAAATGATGATATATTTCAAAACTCACAAAGCCTCTGCATAATACTGGTACATGCGTTGTCTCATGCCGCCAAGAATCTGCTGAACACATTGCACTATTAACATTTTTCCAAAGGGAGGGGTAGGGAGAGTGTATTTTAATTGACTTAAAACTGCGTTTTTACAATACTTCATGTTGATCAGTGTGTGTGCTGTGCTGTGCTGGGTGTGTGTGTGTGTGTGTGTGTGTGTGTGTTTGTGACAGAGAGAGAGAGAGAGAATGCGTGCTCGCGAAAATTCACAAAATTAATTTTAAAAAATTTTAATTTATTTTTAAGTATCGTTCAAGGCTGTCAAGCGTGCGGAATTTTGCAGAGAAAAAAATCGGTTAAGGCAATTACAGGCAGTAGGTGCTCGGCCGGCTCCCCTCCCGTCGAGCACGTGCTGCCCCGTGTTCAGAGCGCATCTCGCTGAGTGTCATGGTTTAAAGTTCAGGGTTCAAGAATCAAGGACGCCTTAGTCTTGCGCAATTTGCTTCTGAATAAAGTAATTGTACACTGATCTGGCAAACTTGTGGTAAGCATGCCACAAACGAGAAAAAGAAAGAAAGAATGACTATGTTGTTGTTTTTCCTCTTCCCTGCCCCCCGTCTGCCCCACCCATGTCCACCGTCTTTTGATGATATTGTTATTGTTGGTTTTCATAATTAGTAATAACACAGGATAAGGATTGGTAAATAAAGTGTTAATTGTCTTGTTTTCGTTCCATGACAAGTTCATCACACGGTGCCCCCTTTATGGTTAAAAAGTTTCTGAGGAGAATGGAATGCAGTCAGGTAGGATTATTGGTCACTATTGTTACAGTTGTAACTCTCATCCTGGTCAACTCACGGCTGGTGTGGTCGAAAGCCATATTTGGGGCTGCTGTCCCACCTTCCTAGGCAAACACGGTTAGACCAGACGCCAGATACCGAACTGATTACAAGCTCCTCATTTAATAATGACGTATGAGAATACCGGCCAAGTGTACATCCGGTTTGTTCATCACATTTGACGTGTAACCTACTTTAATATTGACCGTGCACGTTGCGTCCATTAAATATATGTTGGACTTACTCAGAGGCCAGCCAATATATGGGAATATATATATATGGGAATAGTGACCAGTTACTGGGCTGCTCATACGGACTGATACCACTATATGACCAATGTAAGCGCTGTTAGTCATATGTTGAACTGGTTACAATCATAAAGGTCAACAACATAAGCATTGGTTAAAAGGTAGACCATGGACGTCAATGTCATTCTAATGAGCTTCTGTGCACCAGCAGTACGTAAGCTGTGTATGTGAGTACTGCATGCCTACACTGAAGTTTTACAGCACCAACAGTACGTAAGCTGTGTATGTGAGTATTGCGTGCCTACGCTGAAGTTTTACAGCACCAACAGTACGTAAGCTGTGTATGTGAGTATGGCGTACCTACACTGAAGTTTTACAGCACCAACAGTACGTAAGCTGTGTATGTGAGTATGGCGTACCTACACTGAAGTTTTACAGCACAAGCACGTGTAGAAAGGTATATCGTAGACAACAGGAAGAAGTACCAAGTGCAATGTTCAAATGATGAACTCTGCAAGAAAAGACTGTTTCATCTCTCAGACTTTCCTCCTACACACCGACCCCACCCCATCCCGAAAAAAAAAAAGAAGAAAAAAAGAGCTTTGTATTGAATGGTCCACATGGTGGTTGGGACCCCAGAATATAGTTTAAATCTGTCATGAATGTGCCGGGTGGTAGAGCGAGCTAATATAGAGACACAAGGGGTGAAGTAGCGTTTGGCTTGTTCCGGTGTATCTCCAAGAAGCCCGTGTGATATGTGCCAGTAAAACGTCGTGTCAAGATGTTACATAGACACACAAGGACAGACAACCATTGATATTTTGTGGGGCCCATTTTTATTCTGTCAATGCAATGGAACGTTTTATTGGCTGTGCATGCTGGTGAGCAAGTATCATAAAAGTGAATAAATGGACGAACAGAAGAACGGAACAAAACAATACAAATACAAATTCTTTCACCCCTCTGAAAAAGACTGTGAATAACAAGTTTGTTGAAGTGGTAAATTAGGTAGTTTATTACCTAATTCGGGGAACTACTCTTTCACACAGTGATTAGTCAAACACAACTTTCCAATGTCATACACTCAGTGGGGAATAAAGGGGAGATGAAAATGATGAACTTCAAAATGTAAAATAAAAATAGATTATACAGTTCATACACGGTAAATGGCACCGCTATTAACAATGCTAATTTATATACAGCATAAATCCAAACATTACCCTAGAGTTTATGTTACACAAATGAATATAGTCATGAATTTCAACAAGAATAGATTTCATGTTCGTATTCTTAAAAGTTCTAGATGCCCATTTGCCTTTCTATCAATTACTCAGTAATGTCAATGTTCCAAGGGAGATGACGTAATCTCACGTCACTCATAAGGGGTACTTCAAAGTGAAGATATGACACAATGGTTGAGTCGCCTGACAGTGAAGACCTGCAGGTTCTAGGCACCATCTCAGATTTTGCTGGGGGGGGGGGGGGAGGAGGAATCTGTGCTCTGTTGGCGTGTTGCCAACCTTGATAATTGTCGCTGCTTCCTTTGCCGTGTTAACGGAAACTATGACGTTTAGCATTACAAGATATGTGTCGTCCAGTGGAGTGTGTCGTTGCATCTAAGGATGCAAAAATTCTCCTGCCTGTAGGGTACTGAGATGTTGTCCCTCCAACCACAGAACTGGAATTCAAGTAAGCTCAGACAGGATGACGAAAACGGATTCCCTATCGTTAACAGCATACAACCAATGTTGCGTGCATAAGCTGTCTTGAAGGCGGACTCCTCACTTTTCCAGGAATTTACCTCAGTTTACCTCAATTTACCTCATCACTTCAACACTAGGCAGTAGATGGATGAAAAATGGGTGGAAAGAGAGATATTCCCTTTATGAAATCTCTGTATACGAAAATTCCATACTTATGAAGCATGATGTCTTCACATAATTCCACGTTTTCAGCATGAGAGTATAAATCTTCCTTCTTCCCTTCTAGAAGCTTTATGTCTTGTGACATAATCTTTTTTCTGCATGCAGCATATCCATTGTCAGCAATTCTACTATGCATCATCTTTCTTTCTTGGTAAACATTTGTCATCAGTCATGCGCAAATACCCTACATTCACTCAATACATATAATTCTCTAATATATATATAGCATGAAATGATAACACACACTGTCTACAACGTCTGTCTAACTAATGAGACCTTAGGTGAACAGTGTCTAGTCACATAACATATAGTGCGTAATAACAAAACCGGGTTACTTCCCCTAATCTGTCAGCGGTTTTTGATCGTGAAACAAAATATAATTTTAGCTCCATCCTTTTCCCATGACAAAATCTATCAAATCCTTGTTTGTGGTTGTGCAATGATACGCCCCATGCAAACTCTGAAGAGGAAGGATTTCAAGGAAACCAATTCTACTATCACCAAGAGAAGATCAATAGAGCGTATAATATCTAAGAAAACCAAAACATTAGAAAAAAAATGCAAACGTTCATAATGCAGCTCTAAGTAAAACATAATTATAACATATCAATAGCAAAATGCACGAAATATTTCTAAGTCCATTCTCTTTCAGTCAGTCAGTTAACTCACCATTAAGCTAATGGCTGCCTTTCACAACTTATCCCATATGACGTTTAATCATCAGTTACATTAACTATATATCTGTCACGACTTTTCCCAAAAGATGTTTTATCATCAGTTACATTAAGTATCTATCTGTCACGACCTTTCACACGAGACATTTTATCATCAATTACATTAATTATACAACTTTCCCGGCTTATCACAACGGACGTTTTATCATCAATTAATGGTACTGGACAGTACCATTTTCCATAATAATACATAACTATCAATATTTTCTTTCAAATCCCAATGTTAAGAAAGCCCAGTAAAAAGGCTTTCCTTTTGTTTTTCAAAAAGGACTACTGGCAAGCGCGTGACTGTTAAACGTGGTGGTGTTGGATGCGCTGGTCTCCTTCTCCAGAGCTTGCATGGAGTCTTAGGCCCTTCTCGGTTCTAGATAGCTCTGGAGAGACTTGCTTCCCTCCCCCTTCCCCCGCACACACACACACACACGCACGCACGCACGCACGCACGCACACGCACGCACTATTCCTGAGTCCTAACCACTATGTGAACGGTTTCATATCTAGGCCCATTAAACATGGTGGTTTCGCTGGCTTTCTTTCTCTCCGGAACTTTTCATATCTCGGCCCTGAGTGATTCTGGGGGATCTAGCTCCCCACCCTGGGGTCTCAATCAGCAGGCGGACAGTTCAGCATCGACCTCCCCCTTCCCCATGAAGTGTGTATCAGAGGGCGAAGAAACTCTACGTACCCAAGAAGATAGTTACGAAACGCTTGCTACTTGATGTCTATATAAATTATTTTTCTTTTCTCTTTAATGTCATTATGTATTTTCTTTCCTTTTGCACTGTTCGCCACTAAATGCAATGCTTTTGTGCTTTTTTTACTTGCTATGGTCAGAACAAAACTGATCGGAAATTTTTTTTTTTTCTTGCTGTCTTTTAAAAGGTGCTGTAGTTAAAGGGATGTAACTTATTTACGACCTCCATGCACAGTGAGATAAACAATCTGCACTGGCCTGTCCAGATTAGGTCAGTTCCGGGAGGAAGAATGGGCTGCTGCAAATAACGCTTCCAATTTCCTCGACCCATTGCGCATGCAGAGGGGAATCGAACAACAGGTTCAAGGCCGACTAGGTGAGACGCCTAATGCGCATAATGAACGGAAGTTTATTCTGCTATGATCACCTGGCAACTTGTTCTGCTCACCTCATTCTCCAAAGAGAAAGAAGCGCCAAGTGAGATTCCGCAGGAAACCGCGCCTGATAGTATCATCATTACAGTTCCCCCTCCCCTCTTTCTCTCTCCACCCCTTTTCTAAATTTAAATTTGCAGTTTACGACTTACAAATCTCGGTGCCCCGTTTTGGTGACGGTCTATGCTCTTTCAATGCCCTCTTCTCTCTTTCTCTCTCTCTCTTTCTCTCTCTCTCTCTCTCACACTCACAACGACACACACACACACACACACACACACACACACACACACACACACACACACACACACACACACATTCACTCACACAGACTTATTACAAAAGTCAAGTGTTAATTTCTATATGTCCCTTTCAACATCTCCGACCTTGAGGTACTAGCTGCTTAACTTACTTTTACTTCTATCAAGTATCCAGTAGCGTCCCGCCAATTCTTTCCCCTCCCCCCCACTTCCGGTCTCACACGTTTTCTGTTCCCAGAGAAAGTCATAGAAATGAACAAGATGCACAAGATTCGAAAGAGACATGACTGCACAAACCAGCTTCCGGTGTTTATGCTTCCTTGGCGTCAAATTGTGCGTTTGCAAGTTGCAGTCAAAGGTATCCAGCACTCCAGCGTCCGACGTTTTGCTTAGACACGTTTCCGAGGATTCGGGGGGCGGGGGGGGTGTTACGTTTCCAGTATTTATTTAAAGACCCTGCTTAGGAAATTATAGAACTTTAATTTACTATTTAAATTAATTCCCTCTCGTTTAACCTAAACAGACTGGTTGCTCAAATCATCATTCGACTAAATTAAAAATGCATCCTTGTAGTCTAGATCACAGATTTACGAAACTGATAATTTGCGTACTTTAGCTAGATTGGAAATCGTTAAAAACTCTCTTAGATTCATATGCATTCATTACGTCATTCGTTTAGCTCAGACAGCCCCCATCCAATCCCATTTGGTCTATATGCATACAATTTACTACAAAAAGAGGTTCTTAACAAAATGAAATAGATTTAATAAGTTTAACAATTAACAGCAACGATTAATTACAACACGACGTCTTAATTCTACACAGCGTTGTTCTCTCATTTACCGTCCTGGTTAAAAGTTCTAACGAGAATTTGCTTTTCTGTTGCCAAATAGTCACTTGATTCTGGACCCTAGTAGATATACTTAACTACACTCTTGGTCGCATGTGGGGTTCAACTGGTTAGAACTGGTCCACATCCTTTGGCTCATCGTCAGTACCGCATAGCATAACAGTCAATGTCCACTCAATTACTGCATCGCTAATGTACTTGCGACGATCGTTAACCGTAGTTAACACGATGTACTTTTGCGTATGGGTCGTGAAGACGCCCGAGTCGGTGTACGACTCAAGAAGTACGAAGGTAGAGAGGAATAACATAAGAAGAACCCGGCTGAAACAAAGGATTTGGGCTCTGTAACTATTTGCGTCTATATTCGCAAAACCCAAGCACATGTTTCTTTGTTTAAGGTTCTGAATTTAGAATCTTTGACTATCGTGTCGTTTACAATTCAAATATGGTTATATTTAAATATACATTGTGGTCCACGTGTGTGTTACATATAACGTTACACGAACGTATGAATTCTCAAATATTTACAGCATTAAAAATTAGAATTCACACAAAGGATTAATTCAAAATGAAGCATGAATGCTTTACAATTTTACACGAAAAATTATATGCAAGAACAATTTGAATTACAAAGAAGAATTCACCACGTGCACAGACATACTGGCGGCACTAGTGAATTTAAGATTTATATAAATTAAAGATAAGAAAAGTTACAATAATTTATATACAATAACTTTTAGATTTGTCCCTTTACATCGAAACACGTGCTTTGGCCAAATTAGCGCTAAGCTGCACAAAATACATACGTCAATTCAATTACAAAATACAATCAATAAATGCAATAGATACTGTAAGAAGTAGACGTGTTATTGTTACCTCTTAAAAGTAGATTTTACTGCTCTAGCGCGGGTTCATCTTCGACTCTCTTACGACTCTGGTATGGCGGCGGGACGGAGCTAATGTTAAAGCTGCCTTGTGTGTCTGCCGGTCTGTGAGTGAGTGAGTGTTTTGGCGCCTTATGATTATTTTTATGAAACTGCATTGAACGCATCACGTGACCGTTCACGTGGTATGTTGTTGATCTCGAAGGTGCTGGACACTGGCCTAAAGTTATGCAACAATCTGACCTTGCTAGAAAGCTTCTCTCGATACTGATGTATCACGGGTGAATTTCAACAAAGGTCCGTTCAAAAATTTAATTTTGAAACGAGCAATTGGGTCACGAGGTCATGACACAGAATTTGTCACACATCGTCACACCCCCTTGCTTTTGAGGCGTTTATCTTACCAAAAGATAAATGCCTCCTACAAATTATGTGTTATAAAATGTAGAAGTGCAAAATGAAGAAAAAATTTACAATTAAAAAATTTCAACATAACCAGAAATAATGTAACGTGACGGAAAAATCAACTCTAGATTAACGGCACTCTCATACAATATTTCTCACTTCAGGAAATCAAAGAAAAATGATTTAAGAAAATCAAATAAAATGATTTAAGAAGAACGTTCAGTCTAATTGAATAGACATCCATCCAATGGAATAACATGTTCTGAAATTCTCACTATCTGTCCCAATAATCAATAGTTCACACACAACCTAGTTCGATCTAACCAGATTATTCAGAATAGAAATCCAACATCAACCAATTCCACTGAATACGTATCCAACAATAGTGTGATCGAAAAAATTTACTTCCGATGAACAACACTATCAATATGCAGGTTATGAAAAGTTCCAGATATTGATTTCCTGTATCAACCAAATATCAGAGTTTATGAATTACCAACTCAATGAACCATCTATCAGTCTACCTGTCATATTCAGAGTTACAACACTAACACAATTCAATCAGTGTTATAGCTTGTCCCAAGTTTTTATGAAATGTCCAACATATTTACAATAACAACCACCAACTACGGTACAACAAGAAAATAATGAAAATTCAAAGGAAGTGTCAAATCATTTCTACTGCTGCACTATCCTGCCTAGCACAATCTTCGTAGTTCTGTCCCAATCCCAATACACGTCATCGTCCATGTGTGTCAACATGTCTACGGCAAGACAACTGTATTCTTTCTTTCTTACTCTGTTCGTCAGAATGTCACTGTGAGGTGCAATATATTGCATGTCAAGTTTAGACCTTTCATTTCTCGTCCAGTAAGTACGTCCCTGAAGTGTTTTATCTCTTTCAAAACTCCCCAAAGTACTTGTCAAGTTTAAAATGTTTTTGGTAGTGTCAGTTTCTGCATGACTGGTCTCTACCCCATCTAACAGTTTCAAACTTCTCGATACGTTTCGTATCATGTCAGTGTCACTGTGGCCTTGACTCTGCGAAGTCTGAATTTCAAATCTATCGCTCTTAGCCTTGTCACTGAGCTCACGCAAATGGAGATTTGCTCTCTTGGTGTTTCGTGCATTTGTAGTTACGTCATTGTGTACACATTGAACGTCTCTAGTTCGCATGCACTCAACGTCTTTTGTCGGAATGGCGTCAGATCTACTATGGGTCCATTTCGCATCAAGTCTAATGTCATAGGTTCGCAAACGTGCTCTGTCGCGGCTACCAGTCTCTCTGAAGTACCTGAATTGCAACATTAGCTTCCCCGCTAAATCTGGAGGTTCCGTTCTCCTGATCTTATCATAGACTGAAGTGAAATACCTCATCCCACTAGTTGTTTTCTGTTTTAACCCATTCACAACTAGGTGTTCGACTGTTATGTCTGTCAATTTGTCTCTCTCCTTGACAACATAAGTCTGTGTCTCTTTTGTGACTCTAGAATTGTCTAACTCCCCACTCGAGTATTCCCTAGTCACTGTGTGGTCAGACTCACTCGCTAGCAAGTCGGACTCCTGTGGTTGTATGAACAAGGGTTCTGTTTTAAACTCTCCAAGAGTTATCGATTGTCTCCCCTGGACCATACCGTTTATTGAACTAACGTAATCTGTCTCCACTGACTCAGTTAATTCAATATGTCTTCTCATCAGGTCGTCAGAATCTATGATGGAAATTCTGTCAGTTTCAGTCACCAACTGGCAGTGAATGTTACCTGTCTCTATTACACTGAATAACATCACCATGTCTATTCTCTGTGTGTTGTAGGCTACACTCCCACTGTTTCCTCTATCATAAGTTTCTGCATCTGATGTCAGTAACAGTCCTGATGCCCCACCTACTCTGGTTATCAGTCCGTCACTCCGGTTTTCATTATCTATCAATCTAGTTCTGTCACTCATTTGTACTGTGTCTTTGATCAATTCGGGATTACACTCCGTACTTTTCATCAGTGAACCAAGGAACCTATCAGTTAATGAAACCCCCTCCTCCTTACTTCCACTTGTCTCAGTTTTTGGTACGTACTCACGACATTCCTTTATCTCAACAGGTGAGTCAATAAAGGTAGTCCCTGTACCGTGGCTTCTGTCTACGTCACTAATTCCGTTAAGTGATTTATCTGCAGACGGTTCTGCCATGTCTCTGACAACTGCGTGCATACACGTCAGTACACATGCATTGTTATCGTCGACCGTCCCTGTACAGTTTTCGACTATATCTTCTTCCATGTCACGTTTGGAAAAGAACTCTGTCTCAGCTCTGACAACTGTCATGTCATCTGAAGTAAATGAATTTATCATAGGCACATTGTCTCCGTCTGTAATGCTACCTATACTGTCATCTGGATCAAATACTTCTGTTTCCCTGGCTATCAATGTGTTAGCACTCGAAACCTCGCATAACGCAATAATCTTGTGTTCTAAAATTACGTCATGACTCACGTCAATCATCGGAGATCGAGATCTGCCGATGTCAGTCTTCGTAGCGAGCACATTTTCATGACTCTCTCTTAAACTAACAGTTCGGTCAGTAGACTCAGTGGATGTGTCACTGCCTTTCAACAATACACAACTGATAGAACCCGTTTCTATCTTCTCATGCATACTTGTCCTGTCAGAAAAATCAGTCACTGTGTTGCTAGAAGTTTCATCACACCTTAACGGTACACAACCGATAGAATCTGTCTCTATCTTATCATGCGCATTCAGTCCGTCAACCAAGGTGTCACACGTACACGGCGGTGTATGTGTTCGTCCAATTTCTACACGTGTTATTAAGTCCTTAACAACAGTGTCTTTTCTTGTCTCTGTTTCAAGATCAAGCTTTGGTGCGCTAACTGTTTCTGTAAACTGGTTAGCATGTTGAACTGTAATGGTTTCGTCAAAACATTTGTTTTTGTTTTCAATCAAACTGTCTAATTCGTCTGCTGTGTTCGGTAGCGCGACTAATTTCTGTGTGTCAGTCTCCACGCTCGCGGTGTTTGACCTCGGCAAGTCAAAGTTCACGGCCTGACCTTCCTGTCGTAATTTGTCAACAGTACCGTCATTTTCCCCAGCAATTTTAGACTCTGTTTCGATTTCTGTCCACAACCATTCTAATTCTAGACTTTCTTTCCTTTCAATAAGCCTTAGCCTCTCTTTCTTCAACTTTCTAATTTCGAACGTTAAGTCTCGTATTTCGGCCTCCCCTTCCCCTTTGAATCGGAAATCTTTATCACACAACTGTTTTGCTCGTGAGCTTATTGAAGATCTAATTTCTTCCCTGTGTTCTATTTCCTTTTCATTGAGTGCTAGCAAGACGAAAATACGTAGCGGTTCACCTCTATATTCTAGTGATATGCCTACCTTCTGTTCGCGTTTTAGAATCTCCATGAGCTGTAAGCTCCCCATCCGTTCATCGACCCTTAGATCTATCAAAGTCGTAAGGTGATCATCTTCTATCTCTATCCGTTCCATTGCTAACGCGCCATCGAGTTTTATTCGTTCTAACTCTTTCGCGTGTTCCTCTCTCCTCTTTTCGCGTTCCTCTTCCCAGTCTAGTTCAGTTCTAACGAAGTTCATTAACTCGTCTTCCGTTCGGTATCCGATCAAGGAACCTATCTCTCTCAGACTCGCAATAGTCTGTTCGAGATCCGAAGTGTCCATCTTATTTATTTAGCGCGTCTGGCTACAATAAATATCTCTCGTGATTGTGTATCTAACCGTAGGCGATAAAACTCCGCTTTTATCCCACAATAACTTTTAGGCTACGACCTTACAAAAATTATTGAATTTATTCAGAACACCTTCCGAAATAAATTACGCGTTGGTTACACGTTCACCTGCTTGGCTACAATCTGTTGTCTCCAAGGCTTTCGTAATGTCACGGCTCCGACCATACAACATTACACATTATACTTAGCACCCTAAATATAATAGTCCGAAGTCTGTTACTACCGATAACTCTCCTAGCTGGCGGTATAACACGTCGACTTCTCACAATGAAATATCCAGTAACACAATACTAAATAAATCATCAATAGCTAACATGACATATTTAACTACGCTTAAATATATCAACATTAACTAACATGCACGCTACTCTGCAAAAGAATACATGCACATGTCACAACAAAAGCAAGATAAATATTTCAACAATCCTGAATCAATAGAATATTGGCAATTCTCAGATGTTCGTTTCCTAAAGATATGATACGCCCTATGTATATAAATGTTACAATTTAATACATATCAATCCGCGGACGAGGCACCACTTGTTACGTTTCCAGTATTTATTTAAAGACCCTGCTTAGGAAATTATAGAACTTTAATTTACTATTTAAATTAATTCCCTCTCGTTTAACCTAAACAGACTGGTTGCTCAAATCATCATTCGACTAAATTAAAAATGCATCCTTGTAGTCTAGATCACAGATTTACGAAACTGATAATTTGCGTACTTTAGCTAGATTGGAAATCGTTAAAAACTCTCTTAGATTCATATGCATTCATTACGTCATTCGTTTAGCTCAGACAGCCCCCATCCAATCCCATTTGGTCTATATGCATACAATTTACTACAAAAAGAGGTTCTTAACAAAATGAAATAGATTTAATAAGTTTAACAATTAACAGCAACGATTAATTACAACACGACGTCTTAATTCTACACAGCGTTGTTCTCTCATTTACCGTCCTGGTTAAAAGTTCTAACGAGAATTTGCTTTTCTGTTGCCAAATAGTCACTTGATTCTGGACCCTAGTAGATATACTTAACTACACTCTTGGTCGCATGTGGGGTTCAACTGGTTAGAACTGGTCCACATCCTTTGGCTCATCGTCAGTACCGCATAGCATAACAGTCAATGTCCACTCAATTACTGCATCGCTAATGTACTTGCGACGATCGTTAACCGTAGTTAACACGATGTACTTTTGCGTATGGGTCGTGAAGACGCCCGAGTCGGTGTACGACTCAAGAAGTACGAAGGTAGAGAGGAATAACATAAGAAGAACCCGGCTGAAACAAAGGATTTGGGCTCTGTAACTATTTGCGTCTATATTCGCAAAACCCAAGCACATGTTTCTTTGTTTAAGGTTCTGAATTTAGAATCTTTGACTATCGTGTCGTTTACAATTCAAATATGGTTATATTTAAATATACATTGTGGTCCACGTGTGTGTTACATATAACGTTACACGAACGTATGAATTCTCAAATATTTACAGCATTAAAAATTAGAATTCACACAAAGGATTAATTCAAAATGAAGCATGAATGCTTTACAATTTTACACGAAAAATTATATGCAAGAACAATTTGAATTACAAAGAAGAATTCACCACGTGCACAGACATACTGGCGGCACTAGTGAATTTAAGATTTATATAAATTAAAGATAAGAAAAGTTACAATAATTTATATACAATAACTTTTAGATTTGTCCCTTTACATCGAAACACGTGCTTTGGCCAAATTAGCGCTAAGCTGCACAAAATACATACGTCAATTCAATTACAAAATACAATCAATAAATGCAATAGATACTGTAAGAAGTAGACGTGTTATTGTTACCTCTTAAAAGTAGATTTTACTGCTCTAGCGCGGGTTCATCTTCGACTCTCTTACGACTCTGGTATGGCGGCGGGACGGAGCTAATGTTAAAGCTGCCTTGTGTGTCTGCCGGTCTGTGAGTGAGTGAGTGTTTTGGCGCCTTATGATTATTTTTATGAAACTGCATTGAACGCATCACGTGACCGTTCACGTGGTATGTTGTTGATCTCGAAGGTGCTGGACACTGGCCTAAAGTTATGCAACAATCTGACCTTGCTAGAAAGCTTCTCTCGATACTGATGTATCACGGGTGAATTTCAACAAAGGTCCGTTCAAAAATTTAATTTTGAAACGAGCAATTGGGTCACGAGGTCATGACACAGAATTTGTCACACATCGTCACAGGGGGGTTGTAGGGTGAAGAAGGAAATGAATACTGAAGAAACGTGGCCTAATACGTTCAACTCTATTCCATAATTAACTACTGCAACTCATTCAGAGTGTTTAGATCTCACACACACCACACAAAATGCACACTCACTAGCACATATAGTAGTGAACAAATACACACACACATCAAATCAGTCTGTGTGTTTTAAAAAAAATTAAGTTTGCAAATGTGGAAATACTATATCATTAAATTAATTTCTCTCTTTTCACATCTACTCACCATAAAGATGAAATAAATTTGTTCATGTCTCACAGTATTGTTAATTACTGTTGCACAATACAAACAGCTCAGAGTTATAGCGTTTTCAAGATACAAATATGTTTTTGAATGTGAGAAGAGTTACTGCGCCTTCAATGAGTTTCTTACAAGATAAGCTATATATATCTAAGTCAGGCATCTTTTTTTAAAATGTTCCCTTCGTGCTTTATTGTCCGACGATGAGAGAAACATTGTTGAAGATGTGAAAAACTGAAAATCGTAAACTTACGAAACGAAATCAATGTACAATCTCTCACAATGCCGTCACTATTTCGAAATACATATTTTGTGTCTGCGTCCATCTCACTATATGTCCCTTGTGTGCCTATCTTTATGTATATATTAAACGAGTGTGCGGGCGGAGTTGGATAAAATTCAAGCATAATTAAGTTTAATCACTTCCTGGAACGAACGCTAAGGCCGAGCGAGCTCCGTAGCAGACGATGTCTAGCTGATCGTGCACTTCTACAGCCCAACGCAAGAACCGCGGAGTGGGAACAGGTATGAAGAGAATGGGTTTGCAGATGTGCGGGAGAGTTGAGTGTTTTTTTAAAAAAGTTGGACATGTGCCCGGCCTCTTGGACCCAGACTCGATGCAGCAGGGCGGACCATACACATGTAGTAATGCAGGGATTCTGAAATCCGGTGTAAGAGGGAAAGTGTTCCCTTCGTCCATTAGAGGAGCGCTTCCGACTGGCGCTGATTTCGCGTTGAGAGTTCCCCCTGGGAAGGCCTGTATATTAAAATAGAGGTTGGTGAAAAACAGGGATCACCAACAGGCGCTAGAAGTTTCCAGGAGATTTATTTTTAAATTAGGCATCGTATATAATAAGTTTTGTGCAAGTGTTCCTGAGACCTGAAAATTATATTCAAGGGTTCCTCCAGAAATAAAAAGGTTGAGGAAGACTGGATTAAACTATCAGTATATTTAGGATTATCTTCAGTTTGAAAATTCATTCAGACATGCTAATTTCATTATACCACAAAATCAATCTGTGATGAAATTATTTAAAATCATTAATAAAACGTAAAGCATCCCAATTTAAATCAGTTTACCACATCATAAATCAATCAGAATAGCTTGATTTTGTGATGATTGTAAAGTTATTTTGTTATTTCATTCAATCGAAGATCAGAACAGCTTAAATCTTTATTATCATGCAACAGATTTGTGACGTCATAAACCCAAACAATCACAGTGGTTTTAACGTGACATCACAAACTGATCGTGATATTGTTAACGTTACTTTTTTAATACAATCAAAATGTTCCTCATACCACACTTTATTTTTTATATACGTGAATGTTGCTTTTTTAATACAATGAAAATATTCCTCATACCACACTTTATTTTACGCGAATGTTGCTTTATCACTCGAATCAATTATTCCCAAAAGTGTTATGAGTATACAAATAGTGCGTGATAAGGTCATACTAATTAATTATTTCCGAAAGTATTATGAGTATAGAAATAGTGCGTGATAAGATCATACTAATTAATTATTTCTTAAAGTGTTATGAGTATAAAAATAGTGCGTGATAAGGTCATACTAATTAATTATTTCCAAAAGTATTATGAGTATACAAATAGTGCGTGATAAGGTCATACTAATTAATTATTTCTGAATGTATTGTAAATATTAAAGTAGTGTGTGATTGTTACGTTTCCAGTATTTATTTATAGACCCTGCCTAGAATAATTAAGGACCTTAAAGATAATTTAATTCCTTCTCTCATATCCTATGCAGACTGGTTGCTCAACTTATCATTTGACTAATTTAAAAGTGTGTCTTGTAGTGCAGACGACAAATTTACAAACTGATAAATTGCGAACGTTAGCTAGATTGAAGTCGTTAAGTTCCTCTAAATTAATATGCATTCGTTATTGTCATTCAGCTCATCCGCCCCCATTCAATCTAAGATAAATCTATAGGTCTATTATGCATAAAAATTGACTACGAAGAGGTTTAACAATTAAAAATAAGATTTAATAAAGTTTAACAATTTAATCAAATACGAGCGCGAAAAGTCTATTTCTTAATTCATGCACGTATGTGCTTAAAGTTTTCAAGAGAAAAGGTAGCCAATGTTTCCTTGTGATAATTGAATTCAACTGAGGAATACTCAGCTGTAAAGTCTGTATTCGCCTGGTTTCTTCAGTCCGTCCCGGTCTATCTCACAATAGTCACTCTAGCGGAGATGCACGTGGCATACAGGGAAAGGTGTCCTTTATGTCGCTAGTGAACTTGAGCCTTTAGACCAGCGTACGTCTACCTCAACGTCGCTTACAGTGGCGTGGACTCTCAGAATAAGTGAACTCTCACCAGAATTCAAACCAGTCTATACGGGTCTTCGGACGAAGACAAAGACAACTTGTCCAATTCAAGGATGCGGACAACAAAGCACGGCAAGGCAAGGCAAAGCAAAACCAAGCCCAAGGAGAAGAAAGAGCCGACCTGGGTAAAGCAAAATGCGTCCCAATATAGTCTCTGCTTAATATGCCCTTACTTAAGCACGTTCCAGTTTAAAATGCTTTGAATTAGAAATTCGACCTCGCGTTGTTTACAATTTAGATTTAGAAAAACGTAATCTTCTCACGCATGTTTCATTTAACAGCATGACGTATGAATCATAAAAATAGTTACAACGTTAAATTAATGTTCATACAAAGGGGTAATTCAAACAGCAAAGCGCTTCACAATTTACAATTAAAATTACATGCAATAATTGAATTACATGAGAAATTCATGTCGAGCGCAGGCATTCTGGCTCTAGTGAATTAAAAGCAATATAATTTAAAGTTACAATGGAAAAGAGTTACAATAAATTTATATTCCATAACTTATAGGTTTTCAGTCATTTCCCTGAACCGTGCTCAAGTATATAGTGGATAATATAATACATAGCACAAATACATACATAGTTAAGATATACAGAATACAATCAGATAAAATGGTACCTTATGAGAAGTCGAAGTGTATGATTCTCATCTATCTCGTCGGCTGCCGTATGACCCGAGTAGCCAGTGGATGTAGCTAATTGTTTCTCGCAGTGAAGGGACGGAAGCGGTTACCGATATATATAGGAAAGCATAAAGTATATCACGTGACGGATCACGTTGCATGTAGTTGGTTCTAGAACCTAGACAATGGGCCTAAAGTTACATAACGTCTTGACCTGTTCTGGAAGCTTCTCGATAGGGGAGAGCTTGAACAAAGGGTTTTCAAATCTCAATATTTGAAGTAAACAATCAAGTGGGTCAGCAAGTCATGACATTTTTATCAGACTGTGACAGTGATAAGGTCATACTAATTAACTATTTCTAAAAGTAATGTGAGCTTGACCAGTATGTGAGATAAAGTCACACTAATGAATTACTTTAGACAATACTGTGAGCACACGAGTAGTGTTTGAGTAGATTACATTTGCTCACTAGTTTTGATCCTGTGTATAGGAATGTGTGATTAGGTCACATCGAATCAACTGTGCGATCAGGCCACATTAATTACCTGTTGAATAAAAGCGGTATTATGCAGGTAATTCCCTTTGCTAAGTGTGTAAAGAAAGGGAGATTAGGCCACGAGAATAACAGGCCTTGAAGTGGTTGAGTTTTAATATATTTATTTAAAATATAAATATTTATAGGCAATTTTGTGGAGTCACGCTGAGCGAGTGATGGCAAAAAACACATACAATTTTAATTCAACATGACTGGTGACCGTTGTTTGTGTTGTCTGAATATTTTATCGATAAATACACGTAAACAGTGTTAATCTTTATTCTGGGTGTTTATTATTGTGGTGCTCATTCTGGGTGTTTATTATTGTGGTGCTCAATCATTAGACGACCTGTTTTATAGTTTTAGAACTGACAGTATACAAACAAACACGCACACAAAACACCTTGACAAATGTAAACTGGAGTTTGATATTGGATAATTGAGAAATCATATGCATGGTGTGATGCTAGTGATGGTGTAATTGAAACATGATTGATATGTATGATGTTAATGATGGTGTAATTGAAACATGATTGATATGTATGATGTTAATGATGGTGTAATTGAAACAACATTGATATGTATGATGTTAATGGTGGTGTAATTGAAACAACATTGATATGTATGACATCAAACTCTGTATAAGTAATTTAAAAAAAAAAATTAAAATGAAACCGCTTGTATTTAAGTATCTGTCACCTCACTTACTGTGCTTATTCCAAAATGGGGTAGAAACCAAATTTGAAAATCACGATCAATTCCACCAGCATATGCCAAGCACGACCTGTCATCCCAACTTAGTGACACTGGGATATTATTATTGTATGGGCAGTTCAGTAACTAATTGTCGGGTTAGAAGGGATATAAATTAGTGACACTGGGATATAACTTTTTCTTATTTCCATGCATTGTCAATCTGAAGACTATGGTTTAAGGAATAGAGTCGTTTTCATCCATCAGTGAGTGATATAAAAACTACATTCACATCAAACTCGGGAGACATTTTCACCATTCCCATTGTTTGAAAACATATTGTCTCCCTTGGCTAATTAATAATTACGCTAATGTAAAATCCTATGGAATAATTAAATCTGCTGTTATCAAGGTGAGAAAATCTAATTCACTATGCAATGTACGAATTATAAATTATATTTTAGATATATTATTTTTTTCATTTTTCGTGATTTAAGACCGAAACTCTTTGTTACAGTAACTGTAGACCATTGTTTACTACTTGATTCATTGTGTGACGTAATCAACTAGTTGTCCTACTGGTAATTGTAAACTAACACAATGATTATCTTTCACAAATTCATGTTCTTTAACAAATTTAATAAATTATTCATTGTGTGACGTAATCAACTAGTTGTCTTACTGGTAATTGTAAACTAACACAATGATTATCTTTCACAAATTCATGTTCTTAACAAATTTAATAAATTATTTATTGTGTTTGAATACTGTACATGTGTTTAAGTACCGTACATATAATTAATTTGTATAATGACTGAGTGGTATGTCATGTCATATAATATCAAGTAATGTCTTATCACATATTTTCACATTGTCCCAATGAATAACCTTGTATATTAACCAGTAGCTATCATGTACATTGTCGTGTCTCAAAGAGAGAGAGGGAGAGAGATCGACCTACGGTCATTTGTGGCTAGAGTGAACTCGTAGTAAGAGTGACCACCACCCTCCTTTTTTTCTCAGACGTAGTATGCGACCACTCTAGCGGTGCTACAGATACAGATTCCAGCATATACACCAAGGGAAGTAATCCCCGCGTCTCTCCCCTTGCCAAAGTATACTGAGGCCATTGTGTATGCTATCAGAGAATCCAGCCCGTCAACACGAGCTGAAGAGGAAGCTTGACCTCTGCTACAACTAAGCTATGTTGCCAACATTGCCTCTGTCACTGAACCATTGACTATTTTAGAAATTCTTCTTGTGTTCTGTGCAAGATCATCGCGATGATTAATAGAAAAGTGACATTCTAATATTCTAATTATATTACAATCATTATTAGGCTACACTTTTAGCAAATGCTTATTCATTAATAAATAGTTGTCTCTAGAAAACCACAGACTAGTTTATTTTATCCATATCTTCTATCATCTAAATAACCAGAATTGTTGGTGTTGGGGGCTGGATGGAGTGTAGGGGGCGCTTCCGGCTTCCGCCGCTTTCGCGGGGGGCTAGAGCTTTTATACAATTATCTATCCTATAACAATTAAATTATCCATAGTTACTCTGCGGTCCAGTCCTGGAATATGGACTCTTCCTGTAATTAATGCATTCTGCCATTTATCGTGACAACCATCTGCACCAGACGTCACAGATACGATAACTGATAACAGTATGAAATCATGAAGGACAAACAATGATGATAACCAAACGTAATGTTTACACAACACACCGTGCCTTTACAACACTAATACCACAAACTTCAGCGCGAAATAAACTCATGGCTATTTTTATGTTAAGACTGAGAGCAAAACGAACATGTCCAAACTATAAACAGCAGAGTGGAGAAAAAAAAAAAAAGGAAAGGCAATGAAGCAACACGAAGAGCAAACTTCGGCAGTGTCAAAAACAAATAAATGTTTAAAACAGTTAAATCTTCTAGATTATAAACCTGTCTAGACTAGGCGGTGATTGCGAAGACGGTCTGTGAGTCTGCTTCATGCCCCTTAGCTACAATATCGCCGCGGCTTGGTCGACACAAACTTACAAACTATGATTCCAATTAAATAAAAAAAAAAAATGTATGATTGCGGCTAATTTGTTGCTCGTTTCGTTATAATGTGTAATCATCTGTTATTAGCTACAGCATTTTAGTCAGCTGATTTTGACATTTACTTCAACAAATAAATCTCTCACTAATTTCCCTCTCTTTTTCTCTACACAGAGACGTAACTATGCACTCAGAGAGAAAGAAAGAGAGAGAGAGAGAGGGGGGGAGAGAGAGAGAGAGAGAGAGAGAGGCATAATATAAACAATATTAGAATATGCATATGTATATTTCTCTCTCTTTGTGTATATATCCATCCATCCACCAATCTATCTCTCTGTCTGTCGATCGATCTATCTGTTTATCTGTCTGTCTATCTGTCTGTCTATCTATCAATCTACCTACATATCTAGCTAGCTAGCTATCTGCAATGAAGTATATTTATCCAAACTGAGTGTCTTGATAACACAGTGTATCTCTCTATGTCCGGCTAGCTGTGCCTGACCTTTATGTATCTATTTAAGTAATTATGTGCCCACCATCTACCATCAGGATCTCTGTCTGTTTTTCTATCCACTTGCGTGTGTACATGGTGCGTGCGTAGGAGAGGAGTGACATACAATACTATAGAACGGATGTTAGATGTACTTTAAATAAACCGCTTATTATAACAATTACAACTCGCTGTGCCTCCCACGTCAAAAGAGAGCAAGACGAGTGCGCTTATTTGAGTAAAGTGAATTAAAACTGCTGGTGCGGATCAATGCGAATAACGGCGCTCTTAATTTGAAAAGGAGAAAGAACATCACTGCCCGCATAAATTATTGCAGCCAGAAATATTTATCAGCGCAGTTGCTTCGCTTCTCTCCCTTGCAATTCTCAGAGGCAGCACGTCATAAAAAGCATTAAAGGCTCCCAGGCTAGCAGTGTACTGGGGTGGGGCCCTAGTACCAACAAAAACATGTTGTAAAGCTCGTGAGGCCCCGGGCAACTGCCCAGAGTGCCCTTGCGTTAAGACGACACTGAGTCGTAACGTTGACTTCCTACGAAGGCAAACGAAAACCGTTGCACCAAAGGAAAAAAAAATGTTCAGACCTCCCTGGAAATTCATGCGGCCTTTGACCCTGTCCCCTTTAAGCAAAACGCGCTTGCAGCAGACAGTTACAAGAGTTGTCTTTTTGTACACTTTTTCTCTTGTTATTAGGCAGCTGAAGAAAGATGGAAAGTAGAAAGCTGTGCAACACAGGTCGGGGTCAAGAAGGATAAAGACCTAGTGCTCAGAGAAATGAAAAGTTTCTGTGTGGCAGAGTAAGTTTGCCTATCCCTATTTCTATATTTAATAATTATATCTTTGTTGCCAATGTTAATGTGACCCGACCTTGAACACTGCTTATGATGATATATTTGGAGTAAACAACTCATGTGGAGAATGTGCTAGAAACTTGCTGATGTTATCCAAACCAGTTTTAGGTGGAATAGTTGTTATTATCCAATGTTTAAGATTTATAAGAATGAGACCAGCCAATGGGCTGAGATCAAAGTTTACCTGATGAAAATTATTCTAATCACTCTGGCTTTGGTGTGGCTGTCCAGTCATGAAAGACAGCTATTAGCTTAATGGTGAGTTAATTGACTGATTGAGAGAGAATGGACTTTTCCACCTACGGAAATTTGTGTGACAGTGAATATTTGTCCTTAATGTTGTGCAAGAGAGAAAACATTTACAGCGCCCGCATATCTGACAAGTGATAGCGATGAGTGGTGTCTTCTGGAGAATTATTAATAACATAAATTAAGATTGTCATCATTTGTAATTAGTTATTTATAGTAATCATAACCAATAACTAGTGTGGCATAGGTGTTACAGGTTCTGTATCATTTTGCCTACAATTTAACTTCAAAAAGAGCAAATAATCAAATGCACACGAAAAGTGGATTTTTTAAATTTATTACTTATTGTATTATTTCCTTGTTCGTTTCAAATTTTCTTTACTTGTTTCATTAACCTAACATTGGTTGTTAACAGTCATATAATGAACCCCTTACCTCTTACCTGATCTTGATAATTCATTTGACATTTTTGAGTGCTTCCACTCTCCTTCCCCACCATGCCCCCCTTCTGTGCTATACCATGTATACTCTTTATACTCTCTAAAATTTGTTTTCTCAATAAAAAAAAACTACAAAAAAACAAACAAACAACGTTTTTCAGTTCATTATATTCTTTTGCTTAATTTCTTTTTAAACTGTCTGTGACACCAATGCCACTTAGTTAATGGATATTATTATTAATTAATTAATTAATCATCAAAAACTAATTACAAGTGATGAGAATCTTAATTTAGTTTATTAATGATCCTCCAGCAGACACCACTCGTCTCTCTCATTTGGCATATATACGGGTACTATACATGTTTTCTCTCTTCCATAACATTAAGGATAATCAATAAATATGGCTGACGGCGAGTAACTAACTAAAGGACAGTCAGGTTGAAATTATAATTTAAACCATGTATAAGTAGTTGCGATTATAATTATACCAGTGCATATTAAGTATATTTTATATATATATGTGTGTGTGTTATGTACGTTCGTAATTTTAACTCATTCTTTTCTATTTTTCATCTTTGTTTATTTCTCACCTGTCTTCCCTTATTTTCCCTTATATGAGTGGCATGCATTTGATGCACTTAACGACACCTTAGTGCTTTCAGGATACTTAGTGGATGTCAATATATGAGTGACGTGTGTTTGGTGCACTTAACGTCACCTTAGTCCTTTCAGGATACTTAGTGGATGTCAATATATGAGTGGTGTGCGTTTGGTGCACTTAACGTCACCTTACTGTTTACAGCACAGGTGTCAAACTCAAGGCCCTTGGGCCACATCTGGCCCGGCATACAATTATATCCGGCCCGCGAGAAAATTTTAGACAAAAATATTGGACATGAAATCCATGTATGGGACAATGACAGGAAAAGACATTTTTGACAACTGTGTAACCAACATGAACCTGCCTTGGGACAAACTTGTTTAATTTTCTACTGCTCAATGAATGTTTATCCAGTTTGGCCTGCAATCTTAAGTCTGATTTGAATTGAGTTTGACACCCCTGGTTTACAGGATACTTAGTTGATGTCAATATATGTATTGTAGAATCAGCATTTTATCTACCACATCCAGGCCATTGGTATTCTACTTTGCCTATCCTATCCTGCGCCTCATAAGTGAGTAGAGCAGGCCAAGGCTGGCTATCACTCTTCTACACACACACAGAGGGACACAAAGCTCACAGCCTGCACATGCTTGACTGACCCGTATTTTTCTTCACTCTTTTTTATTCAGTCAGATGACTCACCAGCTCTCACTCAGCCTTTAGAGACAATCGAATGTTGTGCTACTAAACTTGCATTTCTTCAAAATTACTTCTCTTGTAAAAGAAAATCTTAAAGGCTTTCTTTACAAGAGAAGTAATTTAGTGAATGATCTTATTGTTCCTAATAAAGTTATTTCAACAAATAAAATTCCTAATTCGCTCCCCTAGAGAATTCTTACTAGCAAGTAGCTACTACTTCTATAGTGAGGAATAAAATACAGCCAATACTCAAACAGAGCAATACACTGACCATCATTTGTTGAGCAGCAAACTTGGTTAGTACGCACAGAATTCGGCTCCTCCCCCCCCCCAAAAAAAAAAAAAAATCATCCAAATTTTACTAATCCCTAGATGAAAGTCAGGAATGCACACCCATAGGAATATCCAACAAATTCACAATAGAAGATATCTGCCAAAGATTCTTTCTTCTCTCCCTTGACACTGAGTGGCCAGGTATTCATTTCGCATTGCGAGACTGACACATTTCTGTGTTTTAAGTGACATGCGGATTGAGGATTATCTGTCTGTAGACACAGGAGTTCCCTTTCGATCAGGGTTCGAACTAATGCCTTCGGCCACTGACCGTAACACGGCGCAGTTTGTCGGTAATTACAATTAGAATTGAGCAAAAGACTGAACACAAATATGCCATTTGACTTCTACCTAGTGACCCACGGTAGCCAACCGATGCTCTAGCAACGGATTACAGCAAAGGGTCGCTCGCTCGGTAAAACTTTGGCGCCTACCATAGGTCTTCTCTTGAGGTCGCTTTAGATCTATCACGATATGTGAATTATCAAAAACGTTATAATCCTAGTGGTTGCCCGGGCAATCTCACCTCGTGTAGGGTACAAGGCACTGGACAACAATCACACATCACACACACACACACACACACACACAACACAACACAACACTCGGCCTTCAAACAAGTTTAGCTAAACAGGTACAATAAAAGAAATAACTTACTATAACTATATGAACAAAGAGTCTTTATCTTTACACTATCTTTATTTTTATCTATCTACCTACCTACTTACCTACCTATCTATATAGTAAGTTAGATTAATTTAAAAAGCACACATTTAAATCCACAATCATTACCTACTGTATTTTATCAAACTGTCATACACGAAGAGCGCTATAGAGAAATTTTAAGTTCGAGAAATGCAAGAGAGCTGTCTGTAAGACACCAACACAAATTTGTCAGTGTCAGCCTATCAGTCGCCTGTCGCTCATGACTTTAATAAATTACGTTTAAAGAATGTTGTCCGTTAGCTGGGGCTAAAATTGCCAAGATAGCAAATGGCACCTTTTAATATGCGCTTAGTTTACTCAAAATATTGTAACCGCTTCCCATGAATACCCGTCTTCCCCCATCCCCTCTCGGTACTTCCCGTCAAGGGATAACTTGGCGATTCAGAGCGTCGAACGGAAAGATGAAAATGTAAATGTCAGTCACTGGACGGTCTCGGTGATGAAAACTGCCTCCAAGCACCACCACCACTTCCTCCGGAAGTGGAGAGAAACTAAAGCTGTCAAAAATCGCTCACTCAGCGAAAGGTCGTTGCGTTCGTCAAGGGCAGTTAGAAGCTAAAACTCATGAAGTTTTGTGACCAGTTCTACTGCATGTAATTTTTTTCTATTTATTCAAAGAACTTATTTCCATTCTTGAACATGACTAATTGTTTTGCAAAATAGCATTTGCTCAGGCCATCTTGACACATCCCGGTATGTCTTTCTATTTTGAAGCCATCTTTCTTTTTTGCTATCTTCGGAAATCATATTTTACGGTCAATTTAGGATACATTGCTACACACAATCGGCTCAGAAAATTATATTTCACGAAATGCACTGCACGACTGACTGATATGGTCAAAGTTGAAAGACTTATGACGATCAAGGCACATAGCTGATCGACCAGTTACCTGTAGGACAGGCACCCTGTACTAAATCCTAGAGTTCGATAATTTTTCTTGTTTCTATCGATATACAGAGGAGGAAACTGTATCCAAATTCGTTCATAGAGTCTAAAAGTAATGGAATACTGACAAAGCACTTAAAACATTATTATGATATCAATATATGAATTAACATAATTATAATACAAGACGAGGGAAAAAATGTCAACAATATGATAGATTTCATGGACTTTGCAAATAACAGACGACTTCTACAATTCTAACATCAACAAAATACTTACAGAATGAATGTCAAATTATTTTTAACTCTCTGGCACCCTAGTCCGTGTCCTGGGAATTTAGCTTCATCCCACCAAGAACTTGCTGGCTGGTTGAAAGTGGCTCTTAGAGTTCTCGATCGTTTGATTTTCAAGAAATCACTGTTTGAATAAACGATGAAGTACGTTATCATTCTAACAGCATGAAACTGAAACTGGATTGCCATAGTAGTGGGTGTGAAATACTTATTGATTGCAGGATGATTTTGAGTGGAGTCGGTCACGTGACTATTAAAGTCGCACTGGGAAAGAAGTTGGTTGGGAATCCACGCTCTTCTGCTTTTAAGATAAGACAAAATGAGTAAGAGAGAGGAGGAGGAAGAGAGATGGGGGAGGGGGAGAAAGGCTTTCGATAAACATGGATGAACTTTTTATATTTAATTACAGTTCTTGGTATGTAACGGGGTTAATCATGATCAATGACTGGCTCTGCATTAGACCTAACCGCTCTCACTCTCTCTCTCTCTCTCTCTCATATATGCACTCTCACATACGCACTGGCACGCGCGCGCACACACACACACACACACACACACACAATCTCATGCACACTGACACACACATTATCTGTCTCACACACTCTCTCTACACACACAGACACAAATACACACACTCATGCGCTCTCACAAACGCACACACACACATACACTCACGCGCACACACACACTCATACACACTGACACACATATTGTCTCAGCACTACAATCACCCACACACAAACACATACATGCACTCTCACATACGCACTGGCACGCACGCACACATTCATAGACATAATGTACACTGACACACACATTGTCTCACATACACAACCACCCTCCTCACACACACACACACACGCTCATACACTCTCACACACACACTGACACGCAAGCTCAGACACTCACACATGCACACACATGTACAATCTCATATACACAAGACACACACTTTCTCTCACATATACAATCACCCCACATATGCTCATGCATTCTTACATACGCACTGGTATGCATGCACACATATACAATCTCATACACACTGACACACACATTCTCTCACACACATTCATCCACACACACATTCATCCACACACACAAACATACACACACATGCATTCTCACATACGCAATGACACGCACACACACAGACACACTCATACTCACAAACAATCTCATACACGCTGACACACACATTCAATCACACATACGCGCGCACTGGTTCACACGCACATGCTCATACACAAATATAATATCATACACACAGACACACACACACAATCACCCACCCACACACACGCACACACACACACACACACACACACACACACAATTTATAGTATTAGTTGCTGACCCACAAACTTAGGTAAGCGTTGGGCTGAAAATTCATTTTGCCAAGCATCCCTTTTACATTCCAGTGTTTGTTTAAAGACCCTGTCTCAGCATGAGGATTTAAAGATTGTTAGAGAAATCCCTCAAGCAATTCACACATCAACAATCCATCATTGAATATTCTAGCCGACTGGTCCTCATAACTCGTCACATATGAATAGTGTAACTCAGCATCAGGTCCTCAGCTCAATAGCCGTAGAACTCAGCATCAACTGAAATGCCAACCTGGAATTCCCAAACTGAATTCCAACCAACATGGAACCAAAATCCAGAATATAAAAAAACTCGCTCTGAAACAATAGCAATCATTTCCCTGAATGATAAACCTATAGTTCGCTGATCCGTACATAGTGACAACAGACAAATAGGTGTCCTATTACAATTGACCTCAATTCATACTTTTACAAGGAAGAAAAAAATGGTTTAAACCACGCATATGCGTGTTACAATTAGAATAAAAATATGTCACACACAGATGGGTTATAATTATTATATTAGCCAAATGTTTCGAAGCTGCACAATCATTTTACAATGGTCAAATTAATCATTTCCTTAGTGGAGATAAAATAACATTCCACAGTATCATCATACATTTCTCTTAGTCATTAGAATTATGGGGCACGTGTTAACTTGGTCACTCTATTCTCTGGCCACACGTCAGGAGAAAATAGCAACAATTCATATTAATCACAATAAAATACACAGAATTATGCTACAACATTCTTAATAAAATATAGTTAACAAATATTAAGAAATTGATGTGTTACCTTCTCTGAATATTTAGTGGGCTTATCTTCAATTCATGGAATTAATGCGGCCTCTGTAAGCCTAGGCAAGGTCTTTTCGTAAATAATTTCCCAATCCAGTTTCACAGTATTTATGCACATCTATGAATTAATGGCGGGAACTTGTCAGTCAATCATCAGGTTTGAACAACAAACCCTGTCTCTGCTACTGCTCGAGTGTATTACATAATCTGCTTATAATGATCGGCATTTTCCTTTTTAACATGTACAGGATCTCTAATTGCCCGCTCTATGGCGTGATGCATACAATTACATAACTTGACTGTGATTGCTATTGCAAAGAAATGCATAATACAAAAGATGAAAATTTCAAAAGAGCTTAATACTACAATGAAAATAATTTTAGATAGGAGGTCAGGCGCAATTTGCCCTTGACTCCATAACAATCTGTTTGTTGATGAAGAATTTACTCTAATACAACATTTATGTAACTAAATATGTAAAGAAACATATGGCAATATTTTTTAAAGAAATGCTAAATGAATAATTTTACATAATTAAATTCCGACTCTTTTAAATAAAATGTTAGGCAACAGGTTTGTGTCGTCGTTGTCTTCCAATCTTGCCCTGCTGCACAGACACGAAAAACTTATATAACTTTTTTGTTGGCTGTGCAATTCATTAAATTATTTCTTCAAAACTTTCAGAGGATTCATTTAGATAAGTGAGCATAACATTTTAAGTTTAATTAACAACAATGAATGTGTTTCATCATATGCTGGAAGATTTTCAACTCGTTTGCCGAAGCCACACTCTTCTTCCGGGGTATCTGCACACTCGAAATGAGCATCCATTACAGTAAGGGACTAGAATTATGGAAGTGTTCTCACGTTCTCTCCCGCAGTCTAGCGTGACGACAAATCCTTGCTCTGAGTTGAATCTGCTCTAGCATATTATTGAATCAAAATATATTTCATACTAAGAACGTCGAATTTTCAAATTATCTCCCTTTCTCAAAGATAAGAGAGAGTTCTGTTCACTGATCTTTATATATGAGAGGGCAAAAGGTCAATTATAATGTCGCCAAACGTCCGCCATATTCAAAATACCGATAGCATTGTAGCGTCTTTGGCAACTACGCGCACTGACCGTTTTCGATATGTACACCTAATTTTATGAAGCTATAATTCAATAAATGTATTTAAATTTATCATACAACAAACAAGAAGGGATAAGATCCTTAGATCTAACTCGTCATATAATAAATATAATAAAATGTAAACATGTAGAGCGATAGTCTTATGCTGTATAATATTTTACTCGATCTACTAATAAATTCAGACATTTAAGAAAGATTTAGAAAAATTGATTAAATTATATGTACACTGTAATTGCAAATATTTGTCTGAATTTGAAAATCCGAATCAATCTATTTTTCTACATTGTAGTTCTTGTTAAACTGTGCGATGAAGGCCACAGAGTTAGCTCTACATTGCAGTTCTTGTTAAACTGTGCAATGAAGGCCACAGAGATAGCTCTACATTGCAGTTCTTGTTAAAATGTGCGATGAAGGCCACAGAGTTAGCTCTACATTGCAGTTCTTGTTAAAATGTGCGATAAAGGCCACAGAGTTAGCTCTACCGAAGAGGTTTTAATTAGCATTATTTATGTAACAATCGCTAATGTTAGAGCTAACTCTAGTTTGCCAAAATTCATCCATATTGGAAACAAACCAGTATAATTGACTGAGTATTTTCTCCAGTTCTAGAATCTGCACTGATAATTTATTTTGTATATCACCTTTCCATAATCATCATGATCAGTGTCACGTGGTATTTCATCATAAAGATTATATAATGTATGTTTTGATTTTGAAAAACAAAATACCTTCATAAATACAAACAAATTATTTTTTTAAATTTGATTAGAATTGTTTAAATAATTTTTATTCACAAACATTTGTTCTTAAATGTGACGGCAGAATATTGACATTAAATATAAGGTAATTGTTTACTGTAAGTGGAGGTTCCAAATATTTTCAAGAATGTTTAGTTTAATCATTTAAAGTATAAAATGTTTATTACTTCCTAATATTGAAAACAAAATAGTTATAAGAAATGTCTAATAATATTCATTAGATATGATTCTATAATTTACAACTTTGCATTATATATTAAACCAAAAGTAATGTCATTTTTATGCACGGGCTACAACTACATACCAGCTAAAATTTTATTATCTTATCAGATCTATATAATTGTACTAATTAAAAGAATTATTAATTAATGATTGGTATATGTTCCACCATTGAATAGTGATGTACCAGTCAAGCTAAGTCAAAAGTAATAGGGAGAAATCATATTTAATATCCATGGTTTAAAACATAAAATGATAATAAATATTTTAATTAATTAAAATATATTTAAAATTATAATTGTGAGTTTCATATTATGATTAAGGCCGTCTAAGTGTGCCGAAAACAAGGCACATAATTTAAATGAAATGAGATTGTACTTAACCCATGCGAAAGTTGCTTGTCAGGGATTATTTGTTGCGTTTTTTCAAAATTGTTTTATCTGCTGAACCACATATTAACCGAAACCATTTTTGAAAATAAAATACATGTACATATCTGCAATGATGTGACTCTAGAATCTAATAACCAACCCTAGAGCAACAATACAGATTTATTTTCAGTTACAACTGTAAATCACTTTTACACATACCAATCAATACTTTATAAGACTTTTCTTTAAAATTATTTTCCACTATATTAATATATGTTATATTTAAATACAAAAGCAATTATGATATTAATGATGCTTTAAGTTTGAACTAATGAAGATAGATGGTAAATTAAAGAGAAAAGTAAATTAAGGGAAAATTATAATTGGTGCATTTATTTTTAGTAAATGTTCAAGCTCACACACATTGGAGAGGACATCCATCGTTGGATGTCCTCTCCAGTTATATATAGGTCAGTGGTGTATATCCCCGTAAACTAGTGTGTTATCATTATTTTTGGTACGTTTCATTGAGCGGTACTGTCAAATGTGAACTGCGTGATTGGTATATCAGTTGTAGCCATAGTCAAAATTAGACCATCAGTTGCAACTATGGACAAATTAAATATTGGTTTTGTAGTCGCAGAAAATGTCAAAATTTCGTTTATTTGTTACAGCCGTAGGCAAATTCAAACTTGGCATATCATTTGCAGTTATAGACAAATTAATCATTTATTTATCAGATGAGGTACTTCTATGTCAATAAATATACAGCATGTAGAGGACAACTGCTTCCGTATCCTTTTCTTAGTTATCCGTCCCATCCCCTTTTCAGGGGAAAAAACCAGCAGTCATAGATTAAAGAACAGAGAGAAAGGAGTGGCGGAGAGGGAAGTGGAGATGGGGAAGAAGGTAGAAGATTGCCCCCTCCCCGAGAGAGGGAGAGGGGAAACTTAATATCAAGAGCAGCAGACCATAACACGTTACTGATTTCCCAGCTGTTCATTTCAGTTTGACATTCGTGCCGACAAGAACACCTGGACGTCCCGAAGTGTAAAGATACCTTTCCAGTCATCGCACTAATAGGAATAGGAAATAGGACGTGCTCCGCTCCTGCCGCAACAAGACTGCAGTTCAGTTCTTGGGGGGGGGGAGGGGGGATGTCGGCTCACTGAGGTCTTGTGGGCGTACTCCTCCTATCTCCCACTGCAGTGGACGTGATTTTCGTCCAAGGGAGATAAGCTCTTCCTGTTTCTGTGATCGCCTGTCGGATAATGCGTAGTGAGCAGATATCATTGACGCAATTCGCCTGTCTCAATAACGCATTACTCCTTGTAAATAGGGGAATCCTTTTTTTATGATTCTGCCAAGAGATTCATTGCAGAAGTTAAAAAAAAATAAAGAAACGGGATAAAATAAAACAACTAATGATTAAAAGACCGCAACTTAAAAGATAAGTTAGAGCGTAGGATGTAATTAGATCAGGCCGCCTCGCCAAGAACAGCCTTCCCCCATAAAAAATAGTACCCCCACCCCCCAAAAAGAAATTATGGCCTTCAGTCAGATCTTCATGCAGACACTTCCCTCTAAAGTTATACTTTAGAGTAAAAAGAAGAATATTGTTTTAATAAAGGTGTACACTTTATCTCTCTAATATAAATGTATGCGTGTGTGTGCGTGTGTGTGTGTATGTAATGTGTGCGCGCGAAGGCGTGTTCGTTGAATTGTGTCTTGGGTTATGGTATGTATGTTTGTGAGTGGAAGGGTGCTTATAGATTGAAGATTTTTTTTAATGTAAAAATTAATGAGGGCACATAAGGTATTCAAGTAGCAAATGTTGCTCTTTTCAAGTCATAAATGATTAGCAGAAAGAAAAACTTAGAAGCAGTATACCAAAAAACTAAAATGTTCTCATGGTGCAAATAATATCTGATTTTTGTGATACTAAGAACAAGAAAAACTTACTTTTTGCCCTCTTGAGTAATCTAGACTGTGAAACGACTGCGAAAAACAACTGTTAATGTTGCATTGTGTATGTAAATACTTTCTTGCATTTTTGTTTGTTTTGTTTTTGCTTTTGTTTCACTTTGTTTTTGGGTTTTTTCACCGAGAAAATGAAATTGATAAATTTAATTTTCATTGTTAGTACATCCAGAGTGCGTCTCTCTCTCAAGCGATGTAAGCGCGTTTTGTTCCAAAAGTCTTCTTCCTGCTATCGCAATAATTACTAGTCGACAAAAACGAAGAAATAGGTCAAAGGTCAATGATAACGTGACTTATCCAGTACGAGAAATATTCGCTTACTTACCTCAGTACAGTAGTAGTAATAATAGCGTGAGGCGAGTCTTGTAATTAATTATAAGAAAGACAGAGCGACAGAAAGAAATGCTAAAAGGGCAAATATGATTCATTTTGTGACTGTCGACTTTGGGAAGTCAATGCTCTTTTCCTGCCTGTGCTTGTAATCTGTTTCTAAAATCACTTCCATCTTGCCGGCCACTACCAGCAGTTCATGGTCCGTCACTCCCATTCATCTTGTCTTTCTTAAGAGTTTTGATTTCATTCACTATGTACTGGCCTGTCTATTTCAGCCATTAGCTATTTAATAATTTATTTATTGAATTTGATTATTTATAAATCCACAAAACTACTCAATTTGTTATGTTAGTTTGAAATGGTTGCATGAGCTCTCTCTCTCTCTCTCTCTCTCTCTCTCTCTCTCTCTCTCTAGTTTGTGGGGTTTTTGTAATTCTTTTATATTTGTTGATGGCGGTGAGCGGGAACCACGTGCAAAAGGTCAGAGAGCATCCTCTCACAAATCACTGGATACGTTGTTCTTACATATTGTTGCAGTTAGCGGGTCAAGGCCATTCACATTGAATGGGATACAATCACGAAGGCATTTCAGGTCTGATGTTACAAGGGGAGAGTGCAAATTGGTTACTTATTTGCAGGAAATTTCTTTTTTTTTCCTTCTATTTTCTTTTCTGACATTCAACCGTCCCTCACTCACCCTACCCACCCTCCAAACCCGTCCAGTTTTTATCTGAGAACAGCAATTTTTCATTCAATGTTGCAACTTAGTGGCTTGCAGCAGTGTTTCATTCGATTTATAGGTTTCGTGTGTCAGTGTCAGGTGTCCTTATTTCACAATATATTCCTTTTACAATGTTTGTTTATGTTTATGAATGGTATCCTTATTTCATTATATATTCGTTTTACAATGTCTGTCTATATAATGGTGTCCTTATTTCACAATATATTCATTTTACAATGTTTGTTTATGTTCTGTATATTTCTGTTTATTTCATTATATATTCACTTTTCAATCGATATTAAATTATATTATTTGTAATATATTGCATTTTAATTCGCTATATATTCACTTTTCAATGTCTGTTTAAATATATATTTATATATGGTGTCCTTATTTCACTACCCTTCACTTTTCAGAGTCTGTTTATATTATACTATAAATATATATATATATGGTATGGCGTCCTTATTTCACTTTTCATTTTTGCTTCTCTACATGTAGATAGAATGTTCTAGGTGCGTTGGCATCATTCCTCTCCAGAACTTACTTTGAACTTTTTATCTAAGAAAGAAAGAAAGAAAGAAAGAAAGAAAGAAAGAAAGAAAGAAAGAATGAATGAATGAATGAAAAGAAAAGAAAGGAAGGAAGGAAGAAAAAATAGTAGATGATCTTTCCTCTTTATCCTTTTTTCATAAGCCAATCATCCTAAACTTGAGTTTGTTCCTTTGTCAATGATCAAAAGCGTTTGTTTGGTTGTTATTTTTTTATTTTGTTGTTTGTTTTATTTTTTTTAAAATCCACTTCTGATAATTTATCTTCACAGGAGATAGGATTTCTTGATATATATATGCTCCACACTGCTGAAAAAGGGCCATGTAAAAATCCACTAGCCGTCACGGTCAACTTGACAGCCAGCCTGGCAAGTCTAAAGGAATAAAGAGACATAACTCTTACTTTACAAAAAATCGAACTGTCATAACGCGCTAGTGTCATTTCATTTTTATAACGATCTTTCAGGCCGTTATTTATTTATAAATAGTAATCTATCCCTGAAGTTACAAGTAGCGAGTTTTCCGTTAACTGTTTGCCTTCATCTATTACGTCAGGTTCGGATTTCGGGTTCATAGCCGTTTTTTAAAATTAATAATCTTTGTACAATGTACATTGTAATTCTCGCCTACTTTGTAACGCAGGGTCATACTGAAGTGTGGTGGAGCATGTGGTTGGCCAGGGTAGGGTTTAAAACTTGCTTAAGTCTTCTCTAATACATTTCTACCACCACCACCCCTCTGTATTTACGTATCTGTATCGATGAACATTTCCTTGCGCGCGCGTGTGTGTGTGTGTGTGTGTGTGTGTGTGTGTGCGTGCGTGCGTGCGTGCGTGCGTGCGTGTGTGTGTGTGCGTGCGTGTGTGTGTGTGTTTATGTGTGTGTGTGTGTGAACTGGAAATGACAGATAACACTGAAACTATAACATGACAATGAACAATAGAGTACAAAGAAGCCACTATCCACACTGTCAGTTTTCAAAACTGACTGATTAGATTTCAATTTATATTCTTTAATACAAGCAATGTAAAAGTTCTAATTTTGCTTTGAACATGGCTGCAATGAAATAATAATAAAAACAAATAAATATGTGTCTTCAAGAAGCTGTTTTGTTTAGAAACAGAAAGTGGTTACATCGACTGGTGTTAACAGTAATAAATAGTTGGTGGGCTGCTATATTGTGCTTGCAGCAATATAAATACTGGCTGCAAAACTGGTTAGCACTAAGTACAGTTTGTGTGCAAACAGTGGGTCTCAGAATGACAGCAATATAAATACTGGCTGCAAAACTGGTCAGCACTATTAGCGCGAAAGCGGCGGAAGCCGGAAGCGCCCCCTACACTCATCATCATCAGGTCAGCACTAAGTACAGTGTAGTCTCTGTGTGCAAAGAGTGGGTCTCAGAATGACAGCAATATAAATAGTAGCTGCAAAACTGGTTAGCGTTAAGTACAGTGTGGTCTGTTTGTGTGCAAACAGTGGGTCTCAGAATGACAGAAAGTGGTACCGCAGACACACAGGAGGTGTACCACATCTGAGTCATGACGGTTAAAGTGGATAGAAAATGCCTCAATAATAAAACGTCTTTAACGCGAAGGTTTGGGTCTTGTTTAACTTAAGTTGTAGCTTAATTACGGTTATCATTATTTGCCCGAGTTGTAATTAAATACCATTTCGAATTATTTCGGGGACAAGAAAACCGTTTCCAACAGAAAAATAGTGTTGAAAATAAGTCATATCTACAAGGTATGCATGAAAGTAAAAATGCCTGCATACGTGTACACTGTAGATCAAACTTGTGGAATACCCAATTTCTAAGTTGCAAACAGATACCTACACAGATCGACAAATGGATAGACAGTGTAACTGTCATACGCGTTACAGTTACATCATGCGGCGAATGGCGCACTCCCCCGACCCACCCCACAAACACTGCTGCTTGTTGTCAAGCAGGAAAACACTGCTGTGTATGTTGGTTGCATTGCTCGTAGCTGCGAAGCAAAAAGCCGCTGGCGTGCATTGTTGTTTCAAGTCGCTACTGGCGACTGCCAACTCCTGGCTATTTCCGGAACTGTCGCCAAAGTTCTGCTAGTTTCCTGACCTTTCGCCCTCCTCGCACGTGCCTCTGACATACTTTCCAGCCAGTTCTAGCGCCATTGGAGTGGCGGCTCTTGTAGGCTGTTGGTCCTGACTTACGGCATCGCTGGAGTCTAAAAGAAAGCCACGAGTTGCCGTTCCTTGTGCGCGCTTTTACTTCTCTCTTTTGTTTTCTTTAGTTTAATAGCGATAAGCTTTGCTCGCTCACTTCAGCGACAAAGTTGCCCATTTTCTGAGGCGGCGACAGTCTTTTTCAGCCATGCAGGGCAATAACTCTTACTACCCTGCAGCCACATACACCTGCATCTCTAAGCTGCGTGTATCGGGGCACCTGTAAAAGACCGAAAGTCGTTAATTTACATAATTTTGTGCGGTTTATTTATGTCGTTTGTGTTTAACTTCTCCCTCTCGACATGTACTTCACAAAGTATATATCCTACACGTGCACACATATGTGACATTACGCACGCATTTACAGCTATCAACAGTGTGATGAGCGGGTTTAACAGATTACCCTTCAAACCACTTAATCTAATTAAATCCACCCGTACAGGTCTTTGTAAAAGCAAAAGCTCGGTCAGACCTTAGAGATATTAATGGTTATTAAATCAGACCTCCACCCGTGTCTTTGAGCGTTACCGGTTCAGAATCCATAAACCATTTAGCGCGCAGGTTTGTTACCCTACGTGTTACATGATTCTGGCCCTCGGACTTCTCAAACTTAGGTGGACACTTGCCCAAAGAAATTCTAATTGTCTGACTCAAATAAACAAAATTAAGCCACCCACAACATAAGCTTGAAATATCATACTTCTTTTTTCTCCCCCCCATCCCCAATAAATAGAAGCGGGAGTGTACACAATATAACAAAAAATTATTTAACAAGAAAAAAATTCAACAATAAAGATTGACTTATTTCTGATGAAAATAATTCCCACCACAAAATTAACTAACAAAATTAACTAATTAAGAGCTACAAACGTAGTTATGAAGTAGTCACAAAAGGCAATATTTATAAAAATAATATATGATATTCAAACCACAGAATTTTGCAAAATAAATCAGTAATGAAGAACGCTATGCAAATCAGCAATGAAAAATATTTATTATAAAACCAGAGTATTGTCACAGCAATTAGGTGTAGAGAATATAGTGTTGATGCTTCATTCCTGCTGCCTTCTAAAATCTGATAGTTCATTTGCCCTTTAAAGAAAGATATTACAGTTCAATTGTTTATCAACACCATAGAAGTTTATTGATTTTCTAACTAGGTCATTTCCTTCCCTTATAAGGAACTAACGTCAGTCTTTAGAATTATGTATGGTTTTTATAAAGATACTAATGTGGTACAGGTATTTTTGGTTGAAAGAGTCAGAAGCAGAAATTTTAATCACATAAATATTTTTGAGAGAGTTATTAAATTGTAATTCTGGTGCAATGACACGGCGACGTCTGAGCTTCTCTCCCTTTACGTGAGTTGCTCGAACGACCCTTGCTTCCTGCGTGTCAACAGTTGTAGCTTGTGGTGCATTTGCCCAGAGACGATACCACGTCACTATTCTGTAGGGAACTTGACATGCATGTGACCGCGTCATTATTCTGTAGGGAACTTGACATGTGTATGACCGCGTCACTATTCTGTAGGGAACTTGACTTGGGTCTGGCCGCATTAGTATTCTGTAGGGAACTTGACATGGGTCTGGCCGCATCAGTATTCTGTAGGGAACTTGACATGGGTCTGGCCGCATCAGTATTCTGTAGGGAACTTGACATGGGTCTGGCCGCATGAGTATTGTGTAGGGAACCTGACATTCATGTTGTTGTTGATGTTGTTGTTAATTCATTTGGGTGTTCGTTTCTATTTAATATTTTTTCAGGAAATAACTTTTGATTCAAAATAAAATACAAATGAAAGTTTTCAGGATACAGGAAAAGAAAATCCACACAATACTTTAATCTATGCCAATTGTTTGTGGGGATTTCAGATACTAAAAAGAACCTGGAACTTCATCCTTGGTGGGGGGGGGGAGGGGAACGGATATTCTAAGACATATCTAAGTTAACAGAAATAAATAAGATAGACTGAAAAATAAAATCAACCAATATTTAAACGTTAAAGAAGAAACACGCCTATAAACTCTTCAAACAAAATTAAGCTCGCTTTTACTCAATGCATGTTTTAAAGACTTAATAGTATTTTTTTTTAATATATATATAAATATACTGTGGACTCGTCTTTCTAGGCTATCTTTCGGCGATAGGACTGACCTTAACAGGAAGATTGAATTATGTACCTTGCAAATACTAATTATTTTAATGGTTTTGCGGATTGGGAGCAAAGCTTAATTGAGCGTATTATAAAGTCCCTTTAGGTGTCTAGCGTCTTGAATGCAAACATCCGTCATAATTTATAAGTGGGGGGCGACATGGTTAATTTTAATGTTAGCCACACGCAGATGTAGCTCCTTCCGTGTGGTCAGTTATTTTATACTAAAAGCAGTCAACCATGCAAACCGCAATGTGAAATGAAAGATAAAGTAGTCAGCAACAGGCCGTCTCTACAGCATTAGAGGCCCACGGACATAGCAGTGCATCCCCCCCCCCCTACACAACCACTTATAGAAATAAAAATTGACAGCAAGTCACAACATATATAGATTAGCATGAGGCCCCTGGGCAACTGCCCAACGTGCCCATGTGACAGGATGGCACTGTTCAGCAAGCTTGCCAAATTTAGATCCTTGCGAGTAAAATTGTTACCGGTATCGTTAACTACTGTTGTTAGTACATGGTGGGTTTGCGCATGCAGGTCCCTGTCACTGAAGGAAACTTAAAGCACGCTTTAATTTATGCTTTATCGTCAATCAGCACGCATCACAAGGATCGAGATCGCGCAGTTGTTGGGCCTTTAAATTATTTATAAAGAATATATGCTTATCTATAATAAATGACGCAATTTCGTTTTTGCTCTTCCAGCAACATTTTCTTTCGTTTTAATTTTCTTTCTTTTTATTAATCCCCCCCCCCCCCCAACCCCCTTCTAATCGGTTCCGTTTTGAACACAACTTCCGATGCTCCCATATCGCGAGCACACAAAAAAAAAAATTAAAAAAATCTGAGCCGATTCAGCTGCCACATTAATAGGAAACCTCTATGAAAACCATCTACTGCCATTTATCGGTATACTGTCAACTTCAGGGACTGATAACTCTAATCGCTCTCAGTCACGCTATCGCGAATTACGGGACGTGCCGAGAATCGTGCGTAGCGGGCGTTGGAGCTCTAGAGATAAAAATTTGTAGTTTACTGGGAAGTTATCGAGTTGGTAAAAGGATGGTGACCCACTACAATCCTCTCTCTCTCTCTCTCTCCCTCTCTCTCTCTCTCTCTCTCTCTCACATGTTTCTTTCTCTTTCCTTCTTCCACTTTCTCTCTTCTCGTCTATTTTTATTCTTTGCTTCTCTCCGTCATTCTCACCCCACCCCCCTCTCATCTCTCTTCCCACCTCTCCATTTTTTTTTTTTAGTAAGTCAAGATTTCCTCCCTGCTCATGCATACTACTGTGCATGATTCTTCGTACTTTCTGTCAACTGTCTCATTATCATGCAGTTTTTGACAGTTAAGCCACCTTCTTAATCTCTGCTTTCTCAAAGTTTCTCGCTTTCGTTAGCTGTCTGTCTCCTTCTCCCACCCCCTCCCCACACACATTTCTTTCTTTCTTTCTTTTTCTCTCTCTCTCTCTCTCTCTCTCTCTCTCTCTCTCTCTCTCTCTCTCTCTCTCTCTGACGTGTTCTTCAACTCTGTCCGTTTGCATCTTCTCATTCTGCCTGTCTGTAAGTCTGTTCCCTCTGTGCTGTCTCACTCTTTCTGTGTTCTCTATTTTCTAAATTTTTCTTTTTCGCTCTTCTTTCCATACACTCAACAACAACTGCGGTGGTTTAACTTCGAGTACTGTTCTCAAACACACCGATTTTGCAAAAATTCTAAAATGCCCTCCTCCCCCAATTCCACTTGTACTCTCTCTCTCTCTCTCTCTCTCTCTCTCTCTCTCTCTCTCTCTCTCTCTGCTACACAGAGAGTCAGCCTGTCCTGGCCAGTGTCGAGTCGTGTCGTGCGCAGCGAAAACTTGACATGACGCATATGAATATTTTCAACATTTTCTTTTTAAGGAATATATTGGACCCCTTTTATCAAAAGATTCCATCATCACCCTAAGCACTGCGGAACTAGGGGGTGGGGGGTGGGGCAGTAGCTACGTAATGTCCACTGTATTACACAGAGTAAGAGTTGGAGCTGGCCGTTAAGTTGATCGTGATGGCTTGGTGGTTTTTCCATTGGCCATGTCAGCAGTCTGGCGCAGGGCAGGATTTGGGGCTTTGGTGGGTAGAGGGGTTCAGCCGGCTAGAGGCTGTTCTCTTCATCACTCAGCAAGTGCAAAGAGGTAGCAGGTACTTGATGTACACTGTACAGGGTACCAATAGAGTGGTGATTCTACAACAAAGTACACTCTTTCTCTAAATTTCCAGTAGACACTAAAAATAACTGACATGTCATACACACAACATTCATATATAGAAATAAGAGGGGACATGATGCATAAGTGAAAGAAGATATAGAGAAGAATGAATCAAAATAACAAATATATACACATAAATTAACTAAATATATGCATATGGTTTGATAGTAAGTTCAATCTGGCTGAACTTTCTCAGCGACACCTTTTTTTCAGTGGGGCTCTGGGAGAGTTTTTCAAATGCTGTTTCTCCGACAATAGTAGGATAGAGTCTGATCTCAGAGGCTGATTTTGGAGTGCACAGAACAGACCAAGCTGGTTACATGGTCAGAGAGGTTAAATAACTGGTGAATTATTACAACCTGACCTGACTAAGATTGTATACTATCGCCAGGGCCTCTGCACAAAAGACAAGCTAATGGGTAGATGCATAACGCGAAATCTAAAGTCGAGTACGCTCTGATGAGTCTTACTGTGTTTTGAACCCTCAGAATCTAAAGATGAATGAAATGTTGAGTGGCCACCCGTTGTACCGCCACACAGTGCAAAGATAAAAATTCTGACTGCATAACTAAATTAATATTGTTAATTAATATTTCTATCAAATAATTCTTTCCTATTATTGTTATATTTATATTATTTGCTCACTTTATACATGTAGATTTCGTAAGATATTTCTTTCATTGTACCTGTATACCTAATCTTTGAACATCATTGTTTGAAGACCTTGTGCTTGCAAGTGCAGTGTGAATGTGTTTGTGAGTGAGTGTGCTTTGAAGGAGTTATTGGTTCTTCAACACCCCAGAAGGTTAGTGTTTTGTACTCGGTGCTTCACGTGCCACTGGGAACAATTAAAGTCCTAGTGGACCGTGGTATTATAGTCCATGCAGCATGTTGCTCGACCAGTGGTCCATAGTGGTTTCAGGAACAGAATTTCACTGGCTGTCACTTTGTTATAATCCTGAGTAAATCATTGCTCCTTACCTATCGTACTGTGGAGGTGACCTTACTGCAAGTGAGCAAGGAGCCAAACAACTTACTGTATTTCAGAAGTCGAAGTTTATAGCAACAATGTTCTTCCATTAAGGAGAACTGAACAGCTAGTCTCAAAGAATTATATCATGTAAACGTCTTTACATTCATGTGAAGTGAAAACTGACTTAGAGTAACAATGCTCTTCTGTTAAGGAGAACTGAACAGTCCCAAAGAATAGGTTACAGAATGCAAACAGCTTTACAGTCATCCGAAGTGAAAACTGCCTTATAATAACAATGCTCCATTATTGAAAAATGAAAAAGCTATATATTAGGGAGGGGTCGCAAACCAGCAGCAGCGTTTCCATGCAATGCCACCGTAACGCTTGGACACGCTGGGCAGTTTGCCCGGGCCCCCTCTTGCTAATCTATATATGCTGTGACTTGGTGTCAATTTTTATTCCTTTGAGTGCTTGTGTAGGTAGGGGCCCCAGTGCACTGCTTTGCCCGTGGGTCTATAATGCTGTTAAGATGGCCCTGTTTCAATGAGAGTGAAAAGCAAGTATATGTATTAGATACCAACAAAATTAACTTCAAGAGAATTCAAAACTAGAACACGAAGGAATGCGGCGGGGGGGGGGGAGGGGGTACATTAATAAAAATGGAAGAACATTCTCTACGCCAATAGATCTCTTAGAACTAGTACTCACACAATTGACGCCAATAGATCTCTTAGATCTAGACTCAACACAGTTAAATTATGTCAATAGATCTCTCAGATCTAGACTCGACACAATTAAATGACGCAAATTTTACAGTTATCGCATCATCTTATATGCTAGACTCCGTACATTGTAGGTTAATATATTTATGCTCTCCTGCCAATAGTACATCAGAATGCAAACAGTAGTTGCTCCGGGAAATAAAATTGAGGGGGGGGGGAATATTTTGACGAAATTAACAGAAAAACATTTCCTAACCATTCACCAAGCGCATAGCCTTATGTTGACAGAGACAAATTGAAAATCTATGAAAGAACTCACCATCCATCTACCCAAACTTAACTGTAATATAGACAGTACATTTAATGACTGCTCATAAATATTCAAACGTCGCCAACGCCCACGCCTGACCGCCAGCACACGACAAGAATTGTTTTGTTTCGACCCGGCTTTTGACTGACAGGGTGTCACTGGCGGTTAAATGATGGCCGTCGCGGGAGCTCCGTACGCTCGAATAACTTTAGTCCAGTCTCAAATATCTTGAAGGACGAATTCTGCGTGGGAGGTCCTCCGTGTCTCGAAGGAAAAAAACTTTCTTCTCCAAGGTAACGCTAAAGCTGTCTCTTTTTTGTTTTTCTTTTGTTGTTTGTTCTTTCACGCGCGGACTGAAATAATAAAGAAATGAGTTTCTGGAAAGAAGAACAGAGGAAATTCGCATTTTGAACGTCACGGGTATACTAAGGGAGACAACTCCAGGCCTCGCTCTCCATCAGCTCTGCAAAAGAAACCAAAGAAAAGCGCACGTGTGTGCGTGCGTGTATGTGATTATATGTTTGTGTTCGTGCCTGTGGTTGTTAGAGAAGGTAATTCCAGCAATGATGAAACTAAAAATAGCACCACGCCACGTGATTATTTGTGTGTGATTGCATGTTTGTTTGTTTGATTGATTGATTGATTGTATGTAGGTAATATGAGGTTACAAACCACTTTTTAAAAGATATTATGAGGCTCTTTCCACTCTATAGGTATTTTGATACCTGTGTTCACTAAGAAAACATATGATGTGTCATTATGAAGGTATTAAATGCAGTGTCCACTATATAATTATTAAACTTAGTTCTATAATGTTCTTATATAGTGCTGTGTTCATTGCAGCAGTATTATTATATTGTGTCCATTTAGTATTCATTATGAGCTTATGTCCACTCTGCTGATATTATACAGTTGTGTCCTCATTGCTGATATTATACAGTCGTGAAATAATTGCTGATATTATACAGTCGTGTCCTCATTGCTGATATTATACAGTTGTGTCCTCATTGCTGATATTATACAGTCGTGAAATAATTGCTGATATTATACAGTCGTGTCCTCATTGCTGATATTATACAGTCGTGTCCTCATTGCTGATATACAGTCGTGTCCTCAGTGCTGATATTATACAGTCGTATCATCAATACCTAAAAATGCAAGACTGTGACCTTGAAGAAATTGTTCATTTTGAAGGAAAATTACAACCATTACCAGTATAAGGCTGCTAGCGCTATGCTTAGAAATATATTTCACCGTAGCTTATGGCAAAGTGGTGAAAACAATAAATGTAATCTCAATCCTTCTTCAGAGATCTGAAATATAACATAATACAACGCGTGTGACAAATTATTTAATTAAATGCCGGGTGAGGGGAAGACACTGGAATTATTGTAAATATCTAGAATTATTGTAAATATATAGAATTATTGCAAACAGGAAGTTGTCTATAAAACATTTTTCTACATCTACATAGATAAAGTATTTATAGTACCAATCAATATTTTTATTATCTCAGATAAAAGAAAGCTGTTTAGTTTACTTTTAGTTCCCGGTGATGGTTAAGCAAAAAATGTCGGTTTGGAGTTTCTGGAACAAGATCCCTTATCCTTTACGATCAGTAGCAGATGAACTGGCGGCACGCCTAACTAAAGATTCTTCTCTTGGTGAGGGAAAGGATAGAGGTCTGTAGCAAGGGCGATTTGGCAAACACCTCGTGTGTGTGTGTGTGTGTGTGTGTGTGTGTGTGTGTATGTGTGTGTGTGTGTGTGTGTGTGTGCGTGTGTGCAAGTGTGTGTGTGTGTGCAATGCCATCTTAACGCATGGGCACGCTGGGCTGTTGCCCGGGGGCCCCATGCTAATCTACGTATGTTGTAACTTGATGTTAATTTTTATTCCTGTGAGTGGTTGTGTTGGTAGGGGCCCCTGTGCATTGTTCGTTGGCCTATAATGCTGTTAAGACGGCCCTGTGTGTGTGTATGTCTGTGTGTGTGCGTGTGTGTGTGTTTGTGTACATGTGTCTCTGTGCATATGTTACCTATTTGCGATATGTTGAGAGGAAACTATGTCCCTGACTACAATTTATGAACATTTTGTTCGAATCTGGAAAATGAAACTTTGTGTCAGTAAACAGCAAAGATAATCTATCATTATTATTAAGTAATTTGTTTGTTTAGCTTCCATTACGATATTTCACTTCTGCATTATCATAACTTTATTGTTTCTTTGACTTTTGAAATTATGAGTGTTGATGTGCACAATTAAAATTGCGACTATACATATTGTTCCCATAAAAGAAACGTGAAATATGATTGGTTGTTCAATTTAGCGAGTGAGGCAGAGGACAAGGGGGTGAATGAAGGGAGAGAACAAAACCAAAGTAAATACGCATTTCTCACTACAGTTTACTAACTGCAACACACACAAATTTAATAGTCGATGAGAAAAAACTGTTATGGTAGTACATTCTCTACTCGCGTGTTTATATTTACTCTTGAACGGAGGTCAGAGGTCAAAAGTTAGGTGAGTCTCTGAAGCAGTCAGCACATCGTGGGTGGTAGCGGCCGTGAACATAGTAACGCGTTGATGGATACTGGTGGAAAAATAATTAAATCATAAGAGCAAAACGGAAGGAAGAGTAAAGCACCAGGAGGAGAAAAATACAGACGGATCGGTGGCGGTTGAAAAGCAGATAGTACTGACTACGCCAAGCAATAACAACAACAAAATAGAGAAATATAACAAGAACTAGGAAATGGAGAAGAAAGTAGAAAGAGCAGTCCAGGAGAAAAATGTCAGATAGCAAGAAAGGCTTGGTTGAAATTAAGAAAAAGAGAAGCGGCGGGGTAAGAAAGAAGGTAAAGAAGAGCAAGAAAGACAGACAGAAATTTAAACAGAAAGAAAGAAAATAGAAATTTAAGTTTAGAAAACTAACATTTAGAAAGAAATTAAGAAAGAAAGAAAGAAAGAAAGAAAGAAAGAAAGAAAGAAAGAAAGAAAGAAAGAAAGAATTCGGAAAGAAAGAAACAAACAAACAAACAAACAAACAAAGAGTGGATGGTGGAAGGACTTTACAAAGAAGGAAGGACACATTCAAACAAAAGAGTAAGAAAGAAAGCCAAGAAACAAACAAGCAAATAAAAGTAAATAAAAGCAACGAACACACAAATTTAAAAGAAAGGAATGGGGCACAAAAAGAAATACAAAATCTACAACAAAATGCCGGGTTTTCCTGTATAAAATGCCGGGTTTTCCTCGAACAAACTGCTGGGTTTTCCAGAATCCCTCTCATCAGTGAGTTCTTTTTCTTTTAAAAAAAAATAAGAAAGAAAAAACATACGTCGAATGGGGGGAAAAAATAACAATCAAGTCGGGGTATTTCCCACCAATGCTCTACATCATAACTACATCTATTGGATTGCAATTACTGGCAGAAGATTTACATTAAGAAAATATTTAACACTTACAACTTACAACAACTTACAATATACGTTGCAAGTCCTCTGCATTTGTTAAACGAATGTTTAAGAGTTTGAAAGAAGTTTATTTTTAAAATGAGAGAAAAAATGAAAAGAAGAAAGAGAATTCGATAGCAACAGGTACAACAATGTTAGCAGTAAAACTAGAGTTTTCCCAATTCCCACTCCCTCAAATTTTTTTTTTTTAAATAGACTTTTTAAAATATTGCTTTCGGTATGACTGACGTATCTCGAGATCCTTTCAACAACAGTGCTCACGCTGGCATCTTTGCCCTCTTCATTCGAATACTTCCTTTAATTTAAAGAAGCATTATAAACGGGAGCTGGAAATTAAAATATTTTGCTGGTGGTAGTTTTTTAAAAATAATAATGAAAGCATAATATTTCATTTTAAACACAAGAGTTCTGAGAAGCTGAGAAAGGTCACCAGCAGTGCAACGATCTTTCGAGCGTTTCAAGGTCACCTCTGTACAGAGAGAAAAGTTATCGCTGCTTTTCTGTTGACGTATTGCAATGCAATCTGTAACCTGAACGAATGAAATGCTTCTTTCACCTTTTCTTTTCTGTTTTAACCAGATGTTTGGAATGTAGATGGTTTCTATGGATGCATCTCTCCCCCACCCCCGCCCAAAGGGATGGTGATGATGAGTGATGGTGGTGATGGTGATATATTGATTGGCTTCAGAAAGAATATGTAACATATTTATTCTAACCAGCACATGTTAATAGGAATGGATAATTTACTATTGATCACTAAGGTGAAAAGCAATACTACACTTTTAAGGTAATTAGTTATGTAACACATAAAACTGGCTTTGCTATAGATTGGTGTTATATAATAGATAGATAGTGTGACAAATATTTTCACCCCTTCCTTTATTTGCATGATATATTTTTGTATTAAAATTGTGAACACTTTATTTGTGTGATATATTTTTGTATTAAAATTGTGAACACTTTATTTGTGTGATATATTTTTGTATTAAAATTGTGAACACTTTATTTGTGTGATATATTTTTGTATTAAAATTGTGAACACTTTATTTGTGTGATATATTTTTGTAATAAAATTGTGAACACTTTATTTGCATGATATATTTTTGTATTAAAATTGTGAACACTTTATTTGTGTGATATATTTTTGTATTAAAATTGTGAACACTTTATTTGTGTGATATATTTTTGTAATAAAATTGTGAACACTTTATTTGCATGATATATTTTTGTATTAAAATTGTGAACACTTTATTTGTATGATATATTTTTGTAATAAAATTGTGAACACTTTATTCTTATTACTGATATTTAAGATTTTAAAAGTAGACATTGCACAGATGCTCGGTAAGCGAACGTGCAATGAAAACTCGCAACAGTTCATCCTAAACGGATGACTAAGACATCGACTGAAGAAATATTATAATTAAATGAGACTTGTGTCATTCTTGGTGGAATTCAATAGTCTAAGATCCACTGACTATTTGAGTCCACCTCTTAAATCTTGTTATAGCTAAACAGCTTACGGAAGGATGCAAGCATTTCTGATAAGCTGGCCTAATTAAGGCTAACCAATGGCCAGATACTGGCCAGTCTGTGCTAAGGGAATACAGGGGGAAAAATTATCCCTTGCCCATCACTGTCCGAGAAATTCTGCACGTGCACTATTCATGTTGTCTGAAGGTCAATTGATTGAAGTAATACTGTTAATGAATATGGCTCACCCTAAGAGCCTATGGGGAGAGCTAGAGATCATTTTCAGGAACACTGTTATAAACAGTTACTAAGAGAGCCTTTTAGGCTTGAAGCTACATTGAACAATCAGTGTTTATCTATACATTTTGTTTGTGCATCTCTGGTCGTATGTCTTCAGTGTATATGTTATTATTTGTACTTGATCAGTGTTGAATTGCTGTGTAGTGTAGATAATTATATTGTTAATAAATTCTATTTCTTTGTTTATCAGCACCCTTGACCTCGCGTTTTAACTGGGTTAAAAGGCCAGGAGCAGTGGTGGAGGGATAATAAATAATAAGACGGTAGTAGACCTTTGAAAAGGGTGTCCTCTACTCTGCTGGACGTTTGCCAGGTCAGAGTTACTCTGTGGTGTTTATTTACAATACTAGGGATTGCTTTGGAAAGGGGTATGGGAGGTTACTCTTTCAGTCCATTGCCATCAAACTCAGAGGAGTTTATTTATCATAGACGTGAGATAATATTCTCATAATTAAAGAGACCCTCTTAACGATTAAAATAACAGAGATAGATAGATAGATAGATAGATAGATAGTGTGGCAGAATAAATTTGCCTATCCCTATTTCTAAATTTAATTGCTATATAAGTTTTTGTTGTCGATGTGATCCGACCTTAGTGATCCTTATGATGGTATTTTTGTAAGTGTCAGAGGTGAAGTAAACAACTCAAGTTGAGAATGTGCTAGAAATTGCTGATGCAATCCAATCCAGTTCCAACTGGATGAATAGTTTTTATTATCCAATGGTTAAGATTTACGAGAACGAGACCAACCAATGGGCTGAGATCAAAAGTTTACAAATGCATTAGAGAAAATTATCGTCTAATCGTTTGAATTTTGGTGTGGCAAGAAGTCTGGTCATGAAAGGCGGCTATTAGTTTAATACTGAGGTAACTGACTGATTGAGAATAGAGAATAGACTTAGAAATATTTCGTGCAGTTTTGTTATTGATATGTTATACTTGCGTATTACGTAGAGGTCTGCTATGTGAGTGTATTATTATTTTTACAAATTGTGAACTAAGATGTTCATGTGTAGTATGCTAAACACTTGATATTGTTTCTAGTGAATCTGCTCATAAAACTATTATCCTGTATTTATTATGCTGTGTGAATGTGTCAGACTAATAAACATTGTTGCAGAAAACTGTAAGTTGAGACTTGAATGTAAGAAATAATGGATTAAAAAAGAATACATTGTAAACTTAACATTTCTACCTGCTTATATTTTACAGGGGAAAAGTAGCCTTTTCTTGTTTATCTGAATCACCTGGTTTACTGATTATAAACTGCTATGATTGTGGTAAATGCGAGAAGTGTCTACTCCAGTGTGTAAGTGTAAGGGATATACTGCACTCCATTGATGAATGGTGGCAAAGTATGCTGACTACATCGAGCATTTTCTGATACAAGAAAGTTACTGGAAATTGGTACAGTTGTTTGATTGCGGGACTTATTACGGCAAGGCACCAGTTTAGCCTGGAGAGAATAGCAGCGAATCAGTGTCCTACAACGTGAGGAAGGATACATGTGGAGCAGATGGTTGGTATCTGTAATAAATTCATATCACATCGCATTTTACTGTGGAGCATTTAAACGTTTTTGATATCATGATACAACGACACAATAAGCACTATTCTTTGGTTGATTCATGCCATGGCATGGCATTAATTTGGAGCACTCTAGTATTTGGGTGATTCATTTCATGGCATTGTATTAATTTGGAGCACTCTATTGTTTGGTTAATTTGCATCATGACACTATTAATTTGGTTACATTTTATTGCTTATATAGTCATATCATTATGCTACAGACAAGTGTTGTAGCAGTATATTGTTTACAAATAAAGTCTTGTCACAACGCATAAATTTACGTACAATAAACAGAAGTGAAGAGATTTTTTTTTTAATGGAATTATACGAAAGTACACTTTCCACAGGAAATAATATTTAAATACACTTAAAAGTACTCAAAACTAGAAGTGCTGAAAATAATATTTAAATACACTTAAAAGTACTCAAAACTAGAAGTGCTGAAAATAATATTTAAATACACTTAACAGTACTCAAAACTAGAAGTGCTGAAAATAATATTTAAATACACTTAAAAGTACTCAAAACTAAAAGTGCTGGAAATAATATTTAAATACACTTAAAAGTACTCAAAACTAAAAGTGCTGAAAATAATATTTAAATACACTTAAAAGTATTCAAAAATAAAAGTGCTGGAAATTCAGTAATGCAAATGCATCATTAGCTGCATACAATAATTAATTGCTTAACATTTAAAAATATTATCTCTTGGGATATATCACTAGGCACACAGGTGACGTCACTCACTTAAAAAATATATATATAATTACTGGAGAGGAAGAGAAAATGAACTGACTCAACTGACCTTTTCATCGGTCAGTTTTTAATGCTTCTTTTGATAAACGAGCTGTTTCCTGTTACAGCGAGACTGACAAACATGGGGTCTAATGGAAGGTGCAGTCAGTCACACAAGTTTCACCAAGCGGCAAAAGGAAGAGGCGGCCCTTACCAGGGATAACAGCCCTGTCATTGGAAATCGGCCTAGTGGTTGTTAAATCGCGCACGAAGAGAAGGATGTTTACAAATAAATATAGGTCAAAGGTCAAATGGATGTGTAAAAAACATGAAGGGCGTTTCTAGAAAAATGTGCTAATGCGAAGCAACACATATTCTGCTAATGCGAAGTAATACACTTGTATGACTGAAAAGAAAATTATTTAGAACTATTGAAAAAACTTGCATTTAGTGCTTAAACAGCGCTTAAGTGTGAGGGGAAAATAATTCTTTTTTCAGATTTGGTCAAATTTGGAATTGGTCAAATTTACTGTACACAAGAAAAGTGATATGCTAATTGTAGTATGTTTATGTGTCAAAACTGACCTATCTGTTTGGGTATACAAATTGCAAAATGCAAGTTATTCCTCTGTTTATTCCACTTGATAACAAACACCCCATCCCGGCAAGACATCATCGTTCCATTAGCAAGGATATGTGTTCATACTATCAGTAACTTCATTGATAGGAATATACATGTGTTCACACAGTCTGTGTCTTCATTAACAGGTATTAATGTGTGGCAGAGTAAATTTGCCTATCACTACTTTTAAATTTATTTGTTATATAAATTGTTCAAGGTCAAAGTAAAACGAACTTCGACACTGCAAATGCTGATATTTTTAAGTGTCAGGCCACTTTAGGTTTTAAGCACTTTTTATATCATTTTTTAAACCACAACTACCACCCACGCCACAGTATCTGTGCACACTTGTGTAATCATATAATATGTGAGTGTTTGCATATGTGTGTGTGTGTGTGTGTGTGTGTGTGTGTGTGTGTGTGTGTGTGTCTGTGTGTGTGTGTGTGTGTTTGACAGAAAGAGAAGAGAAGAAAAAGAGTAGTAAAAAAGATAAAACGGTACGGTTTGAGGTTTATCATTTTAAATGACTGAGTTATTTAGGTATAACCCAACCCTTTCTTTCCTCTGTTAAGAAAAAGAAATGTTAGGTTTTACTCCACAGTACATCCGGGGGTGTAATAGGTTTCATTTTCGACGTCATCGACTGTTTTCAAGAATATGTATTCAGTAATCGGAATATATTGGGAATTATATATTTACTTGTTCTTTCGAAATATATTTTTCTTGAGTTTATTTAAGATATAGGATTGGATATAAAGTGGGAAACAGGCAGTATTTATTTTTATAGATTGGATTTAAAGTGGAAAAACAAGCAATATTTGTTAAAGGATTGAATTTAAAGTGGGAAAACATGAAGTATTTGGTAAAGGATTGAATTTAAAGTGGGAAAACATGAAGTATTTGGTAAAGGATTGGATTTAAAGTGGGAAAACAGGCAGTATTTGGTAAAGGATTGGATTTAAAGTGGGAAAACATGAAGTATTTGGTAAAGGATTGGATTTAAAGTGGGAAAACAGGCAGTATTTGGTAAAGGATTGGATTTAAAGTGGAAAAACAGACAGTATTTGTTAAAGGATTGGATTTAAAGTAGGAAAACAGGCAGTATTTGTTAAAGGATTGGATTTAAAGTGGGAAAACAGGCAGTATTTGTTAAAGGATTGGATTTAAAGTGGGAAAACAGGTAGCCTTTGGAGAGAGGACAATCGTATGCCAAAACAAGTTGTACGTGGCCAAGAGAAATCAAAGACAGTAGGCAGTATTTTTTTAAATTATTTTCAAACAGAGTGCTATCGAAGTCAATAAAAGCAATTTCTTTCTGGAATAACTAGTTTACTCATGTATTGCATTTATCGTGTAGATTCTTACAGAATGAGATGAGAAAGAAGGTAGATAGAAGAGGAAGTGGGGTGTGAGGAGAAACAATCATTTGTCTGTTGTAAATTATGTTTTGCACTGCGGGCATTAACTCTCTTTCTTATTTTCTTGTTGTTGTTGAAGAGCTTCGACTTTCATGATACGTGTGAAGGGCAAGCTTGCTGTAAAAGTTGTGTAATCATAAGAGACGGTTGTGTTGCTAGTCTCCAAAAAAAAAAAATAATTTCACAGTTCCGTATTGAAAAACATATAAATTACAACAACCTGGACTTGTAATGGGTGGGGTGGAGGTGGTTAACTCAAATAATTAAATTAAATACAAATTAACAGTTGAGTAGAGTAATCTGTTGGGATATTGTATTGTGAAGAATTGACAGATAGTACTGTACATATAGAACTTAATTTACAGCATTGCTAAAATATATGTGGTATGGAGGTACCACGGGAGATTAAAGAGTTAAGGTTAATAAACAAACAGTTGTAGAGTTTTAGTTGGTATGTGCTAAACACTTTTCTGCTTAGTCATTGAAATTTTTGTTGAATCTAAAATTGATTAGTGTGAGTGAGTGTATGATAAATCTAATATTTCATTAGTGTGAGTGAGTGTATGATAAATCTAATATTTCATTAGTGTGAGTGTATGATAAATCTAATATTTCATTAGTGTGAGTGAGTGTATGATAAATCTACTATTTGATTAGTGTGAGTGTATGATAAATCTAATATTTCATTAGTGTGAGTGTATGATAAATCTAATATTTCATTAGTGTGAGTGAGTGTATGATAAATCTACTATTTCATTAGTGTGAGTGAGTGTATGATAAATCTACTATTTCATTAGTATGAGTGAGTGTATGATAAATCTACTATTTCATTAGTGTGAGTGAGTGTATGATAAATCTACTATTTCATTAGTGTGAGTGAGTGTATGATAAATCTACTATTTGATTAGTGTGAGTGTATGATAAATCTAATATTTCATTAGTGTGAGTGAGTGTATGATAAATCTACTATTTCATTAGTGTGAGTGAGTGTATGATAAATCTACTATTTCATTAGTGTGAGTGAGTGTATGATAAATCTACTATTTGATTAGTGTGAGTGTATGATAAATTTAATATATTGATTAATGTGAGTGAGTGTATGATGAATCTCAAACTATCTACCTGAGTGAGTGTGTGATGATACTAAAATTAATCTGCTTGTGTGAGAGTGTGATGATACTAAAATTAATCTGCTTGAGTGAGTGTATGATGATACTAAAATTAATCTACTTGTGTGAATGATAAAAAATAAGAATGACAACGCACGGTTCTCGTGTGACAAACTAGAATTATTTTATGAAAGAGAGAAAGAAAAAAAAAGAAAGAAAATTGTCTGTGTGGGATGATGGTGAAACGTAAACATTTATAGCAGTTAATGTCAAGCAAAAATAATTTGTTATTCTTCACCTCAAGTTCGCCATTCATCAAATCTGGAAACTACTTGCCACATTAAACACCACTCAAGTCATCATAAATATATTTAACAAGAGGAAGTAAATAATAAACTCACCCACACAAAATATTACTCGGGTGAGGGTGGGGGAGAATCCACACAAAAAAACCCTCGACGGACTTCAACAATAGCAGCAAGAAAAAAATCAACGCTCCCTTTTTTTCTTCCATTACTGAGTTAGACAATAGCAGCATTAAGAAAAAAACGCTCGCTTTTTTCCGTCCATTATGGAAGCAGCTAAGTAAAATGCAATTAGAAACATGCAAATGCCTTTCTTTCATGACAGTTGTAAGACAGTTATTATCATCCGAAACATAAAGCGCATTAAATGTGAAGACAAAAATAAAATACAAATAAAAGAAAAAAAGTAATTTAGTTCCATCGTTGACACCTCCCAGAGCCACCTTCTACTTGCTTGCTCAAAGCTATACATTTCCTTGATTACTCACTCTAACTCACGGTTGTAATCGGACATAAGCCATGGCTATACATTTACTTGAGTATTCACTCTAACTCCCGGTTGTAACGGACATAAGCCATGGCTAGGGTTTGTAAAACAGCGGTTAAATCCATAGGCCCTACCCATACAGATATATTCCAGTCAGGAAAAGGATTATGATCTTACAGGACTCGTGAGTTAGTTACTACGGATTTTCTGAACTCATGACTTGGTTAATATGGACTTACTGAACTCGTGGCTTAGTGAGACGCCAACGCCACCTTGATAATGGTTATGATTAATATTATTATGTCATCACCCATAACTAATAACAAGTTGTGAGAATCTTAGTTTTATGTTATTAATAATTCTCGAGAAGACACCACTCGTCTCTCTCACTTGGCGGATATGTGGGCGCTTTAAAAGTTTTCTCTCTTCCACAACATTAAAGACAAACATTTACCGTCACACAATAATTTTGTAGGTGGAAAATTTCTTACCAAAGAAAAAGACAAATCCGTCTTTTAAACTGTATTTAGCAATCACCCACCCACTATTTTCTCCAACATAAGGTTAGCAATATGTATAAGAAGGTCAATACATTTGTTAAATCAACAATCAAATATACAACATATGAATATAATCAAAAGAGCTTTGACATTTACATCACTTCACAACAATGTTCAGTTGGTGTTGGACAATTGTTCACTTTATCCTAGCATAGACATAAGCTGTCAATTAACCATAAATACATAATCAAGTTCATGGATATCATCACGGAAATGAGAGTAGAGTTAAGAGATATAATTAAAGTCAATTTAAATAACCTGTTGAAAGATGATGGCTCTCAACGGTATGTGTTTCACAGTCTTATATTTAGGTGAGGTCCCACGTGTCCCTTCTAGAGGCATGTAAAAAAAACTGTTCCAAAATCTTTGAAGCAGTCTCCAAGCATGCAGCAGAGAATCATCCTGAATTTCAAATGTGCTATCAAGCATATGAGGAAGAAATGTTCTTGATTTTCCATGTGCGTTTACTCAACACACAATGAGGAACATTCAAAATAATCTTCGTGAATTCTCATGACCAACCTCAAGCCACAATTTCGGTACTCGAACAGATTTCACAGGAATCAACTTACAACTATACGTTTTACTGATAAGTTGATGACAATGCCGGATTCACACACCAATGTAATCTAGTAGAGTACAGTAGTCACTATAGTATGACATGACAAAATTAAAATAAAAAGGTTTAAGTTGAAGACAATGCCGGATTCACACACCAATGTAATCTAGTAGAGTACAGTAGTCACTATAGTATGACATGACAAAATTAAAATAAAAAGGTTTAAATTGCTTATAAGCTAACGATCGCCTTTATGACCAGACTTGAGTTATGGTCAGATTCAAAGTGATTAGAATAGATTACTTCTTCAACAAAGAAACTTCCGGTCTATCACCATTGGATGATTTTGTTATGAGCAAGTGTGAGACTATTATTCAGAAAACCTACTCATCCATCTGGAACTGGTTTGGTTTGCATAAGCAATTTTCTAGCATGTTCTCAACTCAAGTTGTTTTCTTCCAACTCTGACACTTACAAAAAGTGCCACCATAAGGAGTGCCCAAGGTTGGATCACTTTGACAATTTGGTGAGCGGGAAAAAAGTCACAGGAAAAAAGTCACGGAAAAAAGTCACAGGAAATAAAGTCACAAGAAAAAAGTCACAGGGAAAAAAGTCACGGAAGAAAAGTCACAGAAAGCGATGGCTCATTAGGATCGTGGTTAAATATGTGTGTGTGTGTGTGTGTGTGTGTGTGTGATTTGTATGTCGTATATATATATTATAATTAATATTATAACTCACACTTTTAATTATATGATTTATTCATACTTAGTTATGTTGTTATGCTTGAAGTCCATAAACACGTATATTATAGACTGAATAATAGTAAATGGCAGTTAGCGATTGCGCAGAGATTAACTTATCGACCAAGAGGATCGTGGTATGATTCTCGCTCGGAGTGAAAGATATTTTATTTTGTTTGTGTTTGTGTGTATGTTTGTTTGTGTTTGTGTGTGTGTGTTTGATTGTAATTTAAAAGAATCTGCCTCTTATCTCTCCGATACAACTCACATAGTAAATAAGATTTAAACTACAGTTACGTATGACCCAATTCTACAACTACGCTGACATAATTTTGATTCAAAGGAAAGCAGGGCGCATTGTATTGTGGTACTAGTTTAATGATAACACTATTCAGACAAAGCATCAATGCGGTCAATTACAATAGCCGTAGTAGACCAGCAGCGTTGTATCCTTTCTATTTTTTTTTATATATATTTTTTTTAGAAACTTCAGTCTGACGTACATTGTTCCACAACTCTTTTCTTCTTTAATTCCTACAGCTGGTAACTGTACAATAAAATGTTCTTTAAAAAATCACCTAACGTACATTACCAACAAATGTTTAGTGTGATGTGACTGCTTGAAACATGATTTAATTGATGTCTTTTTATTTAGTTTCATTTTATGTCAATACGCCAGTTTCTTTTCACTTCTGGAAATTATTTCCCGATCGAGATTAAACATTTGAACTATATTAGCTGTAATATTAATAGTGTTGTGTTGTTCTTGTACTACTCGGCGATTATAAAGTTTAAATATAGTACTAATTGATCAAAACGGTATATATATAAGTTCTAATAAACTATAAATTTGAACGGTGGCATGCAATATTAATAAAACTCACCTACCATACAAGTATCTGAAAATGTTTATATTGCATTGAATGCTGTAACCATATGATTGCATTGGTGTTTATGTTTAGTTTAGTTCCCAAAATTATTGCATTTAGTAAACATTTAAACTAATTTTAGTTTATTTTGTGATTTTTCTCGTGATATGAAAAGAACGCAGAATTATTTTTTAAATTTAATTTATTTATGTGATACTCATATTTTCTCAGATGTGTAAATGCGTACTTGTTTAGTGATAACACGTCAGATTCATACACATTTTGTGTGACTTATCTTCTGTGACTTTTTTTCCTAGCAAAACTTGTGACTTTTTTCCCGTGACTTTTTTTCCTGTTACTTTTTTTCTGCCAATCGACAATTTAACAGTTTACATAACAATTAAGTTTTAAACTATGGATAGGCAAATTTACTGTGCCACACTTAGTTATCATGGACTTTCCAGACTCATTTCTTAGGCACTATGATTTTTCTTGACTGATGGCCTACTTACTTGAATCTTTCTGAAATGAAAAATAATATATAGTTACTATAGACTTACCGGACTCATGACTTGTAGACTTTTCTAGATTCATGATTTAGTTACTAGGCGTGTACCTATTTAAACTTTATAATCGCCGAGTAGTACAAGAACAATAGAACACTATTAATTATATGTACACGATATACAAATCACACACACACACACACACATTTAACCACGATTCTAATGAGCCGTCGCTTTCTGTGATCTGTACACGATATACAAATCACACACACACACACACACACACACACACACACACACACACACACACACACATTTAACCACGATCCTAATGAGCCGTCGCTTTCTGTGACTTTTCTTCCGTGACTTTTTTTCCTGTGACTTTTTTTCTTGTGACTTTATTTCCTGTGACTTTTTCCCGTGACTTTTTTTCATGTGACATTTTTCCCGCTCACCGAACTTTCTGCTCTCAGGACTGTGTTAGTGTGCTCTTGATGAACTCGAAACAAGTAGTATGATTTTAATGGAATTAGGACTAAGCTACTACTATTTCTGTGGACTTAATCCTCAGTTGCTATGCTTATGTTACAAGTCACTTCACAAGAAAGAGCACTGAACCAGGGGGTGTTTGTTTTTTTTCATATGTGAGTACGCATATTTAGTTTTGAATTAATGCAGCGACATTTGGGGTCGCACTGTCCCATAACTGAGACTCTTGTCCACATGTGTTCACGAAGAGAAAGGGAAGGAAGCATTGTCAAAAAACATCCTGTATGAACGAAAAGCATTATGATGAATTGAAGTAGGAGACTGAGTGGGCGATTAAAGCTATCACGTACAAAGAATTAATATATTTTAACAAGTACGCCAGGCCGTGTTGAATGTGACTAAACATAAACACTTTCATAGTGACAGGCGACGAAGCTCAAGTCGATTAACTGCTTAAATGTCGAGAGCAAAACAGACACTTACGGAGCACAGACAGATAAAATAAATGTCTGCAAACATTACGCCTGGTGTCAGTCCTACTGGCGAGTATTATGTTAACAAGAAGCACAGATAAGAGCAGAGATCTTAACCGTCCATGCCCCTGTCTCTGTGCGTCAGTGTCCATTTGGAGTTCATACTGATCTGTGCGAGAATTACATAAAAATGAAAGGCACCTTTCCGATCGCTACCGTAAAATATATTATGAAAGCCTTTCTTTAAGAAGAAACAAGAGCCAACTTAATGAAGTCAAACTCTAATTATGTATCTAAGCAAAGATAAAGTCCCTTTGTACAGCATGTCATTTTTACACTTGTACCGAATTAAGTAAACATTAATTCAGTAAGGCCGACTACTTGTCATGTCTAGAAAATGAAACCGTAATTTTATTTTAAGAGTGTGGGAGGAGGGAAGGGGAAGACACATTTGGACTGTCGTTCTCGACAGCCTCCTCCAGACTGACGTTGATTGATGGTTTCATGTTTCTCGTAATGCGATCAACACGGTCGTACAGCCAGTCTTCTGTGGAACTGTCGTGCAATTAATTCTGTTGTGCTTTGGGTAAAACCCGACTGGCACGTGACTTCTTGTTCTCACACCCAGCATTGGCCAATCAGCAAACAAATGTGCACCTCACACCTAGCATTGGCAAGCCAGCAAACAAATGTGTTCTATCCTGATATGTTAATTTGCACATGCACTACCAATTACTATTTTAATGTCATAGACGTCTGACAAATTTATATCTCTGTCAGTAATAGATAAATGTCTTGGTGAACCCACAAGCAATGGCCAGAGGATGGGGGGGGGGGGGTGGAGTTGGAGAGGATAGGTGAGATATTCTTCTTCATATTTTATTTTTTTTTAAATTAACAACAAATCAAAACAGTATCTAACGAACATTAGCAAATTTAATTCTCAATAATGATCTAATTAGTTACGGATCTGCTGTACAAGTGTGGCATATATCAATTTGTTTGTGTCTGTTATTTATTTGTGTCTGCTATTTGTTTGTGTCTGCTATTTGTTTGTGTCTGTTATTTGTTTGTGTCTGTTATTTGTTTGTGTCTGCTATTTGTTTGTGTCTGCTATTTGTTTGTGTCTGTTATTTGTTTGTGTTTGCTATTTGTTTGTGTCTGTTATTTGTTTGTGTCTGCTATTTGTTTGTGTTTGCTATTTGTTTGTGTCTGTTATTTGTTTGTGTCTGCTATTTGTTTGTGTCTGTTATTTGTTTGTGTCTGCTATTTGTTTGCGGGGAGCTGAGTGAGGATGTGTGCTTTGTCACTATGTAAAAATGGTTCGAGGTGATGCTTCCTGTTTCCAAAGGCAAATCCCTGTTACCATGCCTATCTTCTCTTTCTCTGAGAAGTCATTCCCGGAATCTGTATACTTAGAAATGTAAAATAGTTTTCTTTCTGGAGATTGTTGCTATCTATCTATCTATCTATCTATCTATCTATCTATCTATCTATCTATCTATCTATCTATCTATCTATCTATCTATCTATCTATCTATCTATCCATCCATCCATCCATCTATCCATCTATCTATCTATCTATCTATCTGTCCATCCATCCATCCATCTTTCTATTTATCTGTCTGCCTGTTGTCGGTCGGTCTGTATATCTACCTATATGTTACCAAAATAAATCCGCTCTTGAAATGTATCAATTATTTCATTAATATTTTATACGTATATATACATGTTGTGGTTAACTTTTAATACGTTGTCACTGTCAATAACACTTAACCGTTTGCTTTGAACATAATTTCAACAGTTTTCCCTTTGGGCTTCAGAGAATATAATTCACCTGTTGTCCCTTTGGACTTCACTGAATATAAATTTCACCGATTCCGAGTGGGTTTCACAAAATACGATTTTCACTAGTTGTTTCCGTGGACTTCACAGAATTACAAATTTCACCAGATGTCCCTGAGGGGGATTCACAAATTATAATGTTACCAGATGTCCTCTCGTCGGTTTCAGAGAATATAATAAATTTCAACGGTTGGTCCCGTGTGTTTCACAGAATATTAATTTCACCATTTGTTCAGTGAAGAGAACTTCTCTAAGACGAAAACCCCATGAAGGTTCTGGTGAGGAAAAGAAGTAAACGTAACTCACCGCTTTGTGGGCTTTACAGAATATTAATTTCACCCGATGGCAATGTGGGCTTTACAGAATATTAATTTCACCCGATGGCAATGTGGGCTTTACAGAATATTAATTTCACCCGATGGCAATGTGGGCTTTACAGAATATTAATTTCACCCGATGGCACTGTGGGCTTTACAGAATATTAATTCCACCCTATGGCAATGTGGGCTTTACAGAATATTAATTTCACCCTATGGCAATGTGGGCTTTACAGAATATTAATTTCAAATTTTGGCAATCTGGACGTCACAGAATATTCATTTCAAAGGTTGGCAATGTGGAATTCACAGAAAATTAATTTCAAAAGTTTGATATGTGGACTTCACAGGATATTTTCAAAGGTAGCAATGTGGACTCCACTGAATATAATTTCACCAGTTTTCAATATGGACTTCATAGAAAATAATTTCACCAGTTGGTAATGTTGACTTCACAATATATAATTTCATCGTTTGGCAATGTGGACTTTACAGAATATTAATTTCACTAATTGTCAATGTGGACTGAACAGCATATAATTTCACCAGTTGTCAATCTAGACTGCACAGAATATCATTCACCAGTTGTCAATGTGAACTCAGAATATAATTTCACCGGTTGTCTATGTGGTCTAGTCTTTACCGTCACCAACTAGCCAATCATCTCTCTGACTAGACTTTACCATCACCAACTAGTCAATCATCTTTCTAACTAGACTTTAACTTCACCAGATAGTCAATCATCTCTCTAACTAGACTTTACCGTCACCAACTAGTCAATCATCTCTCTGACTAAACTTTACCGTCACCAACTAGGCTATCTTTCTCAGACTAGTTTTTACCGTCACCAACTAGTCATTCATCTCTCTAAATAGACTTTACTGTCACCAACTAGTCTATCTTTCTCAGAATAGTTTTTACCGTCACCAACTAGTCAATTTTTCTCCGAATCGTCTTTATCGTCTCCAACTAGCCTATCTTTCTCCGACTAGTCTTTATCGTCGCTAACTAGTCTGCCATCTCTCCGACTAGGCGTCGTTGTTTCTATAGGGACACCAGGCGTACGTTACTGGACTTGATGGACATTTCCGCCTTGGAGCAGGAGAGCGCTCTTAGCAAAGGTACACAACTCTTGCTAAGAGGACCCTCTCAGACGACAGTGTCTCTGGCGAGCTAAAAGCGATTAGAAAGTTAAACTTGTTTACTGAGACGCGACGCTTGTTTGTATTCTGTTCGCGTGGCCATCTTTGCTCTGTACACGCTTGACAGCTGGAGTAAATTTACACTTGAAATTTTGAATTTTTTGTTTAAGGCTAGACAGAAACAGCCTAAAATTCGAAGTGAGTTGCTTTGCGGTATGATGATTCCTTGAACCAACCTTCAATAGTTGTCTGTGTCAGTTGCACGCTTCAAGGAACGTACATATTCCCCCCCCCCCCCCCGATTTAGTTACAAATAAATGCAGACAGATTAGAAGAAGAAAAAAAATCAACAAACGTACAAGCATTCCCTACGGTCTGAGTTTGCCTAAAATAGTGTGAGAATTAGAATAATTTGGAATAGAACCGACCCAGTCCCTCTAACCATCTAAGCCCTTCTCTGACCTACAATACTACAGCCATTTGATTATAATAATTATCGTTACAACAATGAAGGAACTTCGGGGCGGGTGTCAGACTCTAGACTGGACGTTTGCATAGAAAATGAGACGAGGGAAGGGATGGGTACACAAAATGGGAAAGGGATAGTGTCGTAAGATCCTCTTCTGACAGTACACCTGTGTAAGTTGTACGGCGTGTTTTAAGATCTTCTTCTGACAGAACACCTGTGTAAGTTCTACGGCGTGTTTTACGAACCGCAACTCTGGGATGGGAAGCGATCCACAAAAGACTGTCGAAACAATCAAACCTCTTCAAACAAGGATTTCCGGTATTTTGTCCCTAATCCAGTGCCCTAGGCCCTGCATGTTTGTTTAGAGAAAGAACTAGTCCAAAAAGAGACACTCCCGCTGTAACGAGTGGCGTTAGTTTCCAAATACACACAACTCTATTACCTAGACTCCTAGAGGAATTTCGTATGGACCTAACACGCTTGCTGCAAGGAGAGTAATCTATTAACAACACTACGACACTTTTAAACGAAAGGCTTCGTTTACAAATGAGACATGACTGTTTTAATGAGAGGTGTCCCTTTTAAAAAGACGTGTCACTTTTAAAAAGACGTGTCTTTTCATCAAAAGGCATCATTTATGTGAGGCGCGTCTATTTTAACAAAGGACTTAACTTTCAAACGAGACACAACTGTTTAGACGAGATGTGTCTCTTATTAATTAAACGCGTCCGTTTTAATGCGATGCAACACCTTCAAGAGAAAGTCCGTTTGAACAAAAGGATTCATTTACGAGTGAGACATCTGCTCTACCGAGAGATGTCACTTTCAAATAAGACGTCACTATCAAGTAAGACGTCACTTTCAAATAAGACGTCACTTTCAAGTAAGACATCACTTTCAAATAAGACGTCACTTTCAAGTAAGACGTCACTTTCAAATAAGACGTCACTTTCAAGTAAGACGTCACTTTCAAATAAGACGTCACTTTCAAGTAAGACGTCACTTTCAAGTAAGACGCAACTCTGTGAACAATAGGCATCGTTTTCCAATGAAATATATCTGTGATGGCGCCCTCTATCTATTAATCAATATTACTGTTTTATAATTAATATATGTATATGTTAACCCTAATTAGATGCTTCTTCTCCAATTCCACCCTGTGGATTTGCCTAAGACTTTCAGAACACTATTCTAAACGCATACACCATAAGTATTCACTTTTTTTTGTCACACAAGTTTTCTGCCAACGGGGATAGATTTTGGATAGGTTTTGATCTGTCTTTAATTATTTAATCCTCCACCCGTCCTGAACCCCAAACTGATTAAATAAGTGCAAGAAAGGAAAAATAAATGAATACAGTTTGTTTACAAGTGAAATAATAGATCCCAACTGTTATCTAGTAGACTGCTCAAATAAGAGTCAGAGCTCACTATTGAATAAGTATAGCCTCGTAGTGTGACACTGATGTCACTTAGTTAATGGATATTATTATTAATTAATTAACCATCCAAAGCTAATTACAAGTGATGAGAATCTTAATGTATTTTATTAATGATCCTCTAGCAGACACCACTAAATTTCAGGCACCTCTAAACTCCTTTCTCTACAGTGTGACTGTGCCTTTCCAAGGTGAGCATTAAGACAGTAACACTACTTATCTATAGGCGGGTAGCACAGTAACACCTGGATGTTTCATCTTCATACGTCGGCGTGCATGGTGTCGCGTCCTTGACGCATCGAAACGCTGCGAAACTCCAATCGCACAAGAAAACGCCACGTCTTTACCCACTTGCCACATCCATACTCCACTACTGCCAAATTAGCACAGGTCTGCTAGTACATGACAGGTGTCAAGCGAAAATTGGGAGGGGAGAAATATAGAAACGAATTCTACCATAATCCCATGAATCGAAATAGTTATCCTCGACTGCCATGTCTCCAGACAAACACAAGCACGAAGCCGCGAGTCCTCGCAAGCCCTTGACCCAAAAGGTCGCGACCCAGTAATGTGACACCGAACCCCCCGTACTCGCATGCGCTCTCATTGTTTAAACTGACTGACCTAATATTGACACTATATTGTTTACATGATTTTCTTCTTGGTACTTTTGTACGACATGAAAAAAATAATCCAATAAATAGTCCTCATTGTGTGCGAAATGTTCCTTTCCTTCCTTAATAAATGAAAACGTAAACAGGCATGCCACAAGAGGTCGAAAAAGGTATGGAACCAAAGTTGTTCCGCTGCAATTAAGTACACAGTATTTAATTAATTAAATAGGAATGATAAATTGAGATAGCGAGAAAGTTCAACATAAATTTATTTAATAAATAGAAATAATGGATTTCAACAGGAATTTTGTGAAGAATACACACACACACACACACACACACACACACACACACACACACACACACACACACACACACACACACACATACACATATACAAACGCAGAGAAAAAGAACGGTATATCTGATAGTAAAAAGGAATGGACTTGGACAGAAAGAGTCCAGAAAAAGAAGGATATTAATAATGGACTTGCTCAGAAACAGTCCAGAAAAGGAAAGGTTATCAAGAACTATTTAATGAACAACAGAAGAGCTGGTGAGGGAGTATTAATATTTATGGAAATAAATAGTTAAATGTTTACTATTTGGACAGAGGAAGGTTACACTTATATTTAATAATTAGAACAGTGGAGATGTGCAGCGGCGCAGTTGAAATACCAAATCACAAGCATTTTTGGCTTGAGCCGCTAGATAGTATCAAAGAAAGTCAAGATATCGCGAGAATCCGAAAGCTTAAAGTGGCAAACTGATCGCACTCGACCCCTAATTCCCGACCTACAAGATAATGATTCCCTAGGACAATCTTCCTAGTGTGCGAAAGGGAAATATGAGACACTGAAATATGAGAAATCGATTTAATTTAATTCTGGTATTACTTCTTGTCTCTCTCAATGATTAGATTCTTTCCTCTGGGATTGACCAGGTTTTCTGATTTTAAAGATACGACCTTTTTTTTATAATGCTTGGCTTACACTTGAGAAAGAAAAATGACAGACTAATATATCTTTTCTGATTTAAAAAAAAAATCACCAAGATAATGGATGAGCCAAAACTTTAAAAAAATGAGGATCACATCGATCCATAACATATTGTTACAAGCTATTTGGCTTATTAGTATCTTAACTCGATGTATATTTTCTGAATCTACCTAGTGCTTTATTTCAGGGATTCAGTTTTGATTCTACATGTTTTAATCCAGTGATTAAATTTCTAAAAAACGAAAAGAAAATTTCGTAGCAAAATCGCTCAAGGGTGTTTATGGTACCACTTATCTTCAGCAATAACAATGAGAAAGTACCCTTTGGGGCTTAAAACTCCCTTTATATCCCTTCATTTGCTAAACATAATCAAATAGGACCCATTTTTGTTGGTAAAGAGGTCTTTATATAGAAACAAACAACCATTAAACACAGTTATTAGTTTTCTAAATCATTTCTCTAAACATATTAAGTAAAGTAATTTAAATGTAACGAACATTTTTGAGTTGCTAATTTAATGGAACAAGGAAGATGAAAAGAACGTGTGTGTGGGGAGTGCACGTGTGTGTGTGCGTGTGCGTGTGCGTGTGCTTGTGTGCCCGCGTGACGTCCCTTCGAAGGGACTTTATTGCACAAAGGTACCAAAATACTTTCACGAAATAAATATATCTTTAAGTAATGTGGCGGAGTAAATTTTTCTATCCCTATTTTTAATATTTAATTGCTATAAAACTGTTAAATCGTCAGAGTAACCCGACCTTGGGCACTCCTCATGATCGTATTTTTTGTGTCAGAGTTGGAAGTAAACAACTAAAGTTGGGAATATGCTAGAAAGTGCTAAAGTAATGCAAACTAGTTCAACTGGATGAATAGTTTTTCTTATCCAATGGTTATGATTTTCCAGAACGAAACCAGCCAATGGGCTGAGATTAAAGAGTTTACCTGCTTTAGAGAATTCTATTCTCTGATCACTTGAATTTGAATGGCAAGGAAGTCCGGTCTTGAAAGGTGGCCATTAGCTTAATGGGGATTTGACTAGTGAGAGAGAATGGACTTAGGAATATTTCATGCATTTTTACTTTTGATGCTTTATACTTGTGTTTTACGTAGAGATGTATTATGTGAGTAGACTATTATTTCTACAAATGTTTGAACTATGATGCTTATATGTAGAGTGCTAACACTTGACATAGTTTTGATATGCTGTGTGCATGTATCAGGCCAATAAATATCGGTTGCAGAAACCTGTAAGTTGAGACAGGAATGTAAGAGAGAATGGTTATAAAGTGATGAACTAGAAGCCATGCGTTTGTTCCCTGATTATATTTTACAGGGACAAACAGCCTTTTCTATATGTATGGTATAAGCCTCCTGGTTTGCTGATTGTAAACTGCTACAACTGACTATGATAGAGGTGGGAAGCAGTAAGTGTGGAGGATACAGTACACTCCATTTTATGTATGGTGGCAAGATATGCTGATTACCTGAGCAATTTCTGGTATAAAGAAATACTAGGGTTGCTGTAATTGTTATTCTGCTTAAATAAAGAAATAAGATGAAAGAGAGCACCCAGGTTTGGCTTTGAGAAAATAACAGCCTGTCACATGTCAGATTTCATTTTACGGGTAGATTTGTGAGAGCAGTCAACAATGTACAGTTAAATCTCTCAATCAACCCATTCATTTGGGGGTGGTAGGGGGTGCAGGTGTGATGTTCTATAGATAGTAAATGATTTACTTCTTTCATCACCTTTCCTACGAACTGTGTACCTGGTCGGTCAGAATTTCCGATGGTACTCCTACGCGACTCCAAATCCCAAACAAAGCTCCAGCAACTGTCTCAGCATCAATGTTGCACTATGGTACAGCATCTGTGAACCTTGTTACATAATCCATAGTTATTAACACGAATCAATTACCTTTACTGGACGCGGGTGTTATCGGAACCTATTAAATCCATATTGACGCGTTTGAAAGGCTCGCTATAGCTGTGGTTCGGTTAACGGTACGGCGCGGTGATTGTTTTTTATAAGCTGTTTTTTGACAGATGTCACAGGATAAAACGAAATTTCTTACGTCTTCCGTCACTCCTGGCCAAGAGAAATCACTCCTGGCCAAAAGAAATCACGAGTGACTAAGGCAATAGTCTTCCCTACTCCCATATGAGCACTCAACAGTCCTTCATGTGCAAGATGCAATGTACACTTCACATGAGGTACAATCAATTGTTTGTGGAACCCTACCCCTACCCTGGAGTATCGATAGAAAATGTCCAACAAAAAAAACAAACCCTTGTTTACAACAACCGACAGTTTGAAATCAGCAGAGAGGATAACGTAAACAAAAGCCTAGGTCACATACATAATCATCACAAACTTGGCATTTTTGTGCCCCTTTCAAAATAAATAAAATGTTTATAATCTGTGAGTAAAATCTTTAAAACGCTGTAAAGTGTGGGTAAAATCTTTACAATGTTTTAATCTGAGTAATCTTTAATCTAAGCACTTATAAAATAATTAAGAATAAATAAATAATAAGTTTTGATCTGTCCAAACACAACCACAAAATCAGCGACGCATTAGAACTATTACACCATATTTGTCATTGATCTGTATGTATGAATTAGTCCACATAGCTCAATTACATTTGTTCAAGGAGGCAATTGTACTGAAAATAGTGGAACTGGAGAGGTGCACATTACTTCTTAATGATGGTCACCAAAATACGTGATAAAAATACCTAAGACAATTGCATTATAAGATCCACACATTATCTGATTATAGTCACCAGTGCAGAAACAGATTCACCTGTTCCGATTGACTTTGTCCTTACGTCAATCTCTTATGACGTCAAACTGCGACGAAGAATGTCACTGTAACGTCATACAAGCGGTTGTCGTGAAATTGATGAAGTACTCTAAAAATATTAAAAAATAATAAATAAGTTAGCACGAATCTCCTTTTTTTTAAGTTTAAGCCATGCTGATTTCTAATTTTTCTCTGTATGTGGACACACTGAAACAAGACCACAAGCTACTGAATTTTATATCTTACAGTGTAAAAGGAATTTTGGCAGTGGTAGTGTATCATCCAAAGACACCTATAGTGTAACTAAATGTAATCCCTCTTGTAATTAAGATACATCATGAATTCTACGAACACGTCAGACAATTGCATAGACATAGGGTGCCTGTATTTTGAAAATTCCACTGTCCTGGAAGATTCCATAGTGAAACAATTCAACCTTTTCTGCGGAGTTGTCAACCTTATCCTTAGTTTTCTCATAATCTTTGGAAACCTTCTAGCGATATCAACCATCATCGTGTTCCAGTGTTTCCATCATCACAGCTATTACATACTTCTGAGTTTAGCGTTCGCAGACTTCTTCGTTGGCTTGCTGACATGTCCTTTCTATGTGGCCTTTTACCTGGCCGCAGACACGCTGGTGTACAAGCGGGTCCCCTGCTTGCTGTGGTTTAGCTCAGAGGTGTTCGGCACTGGAGCGTCTCTTCACAATTTACTGTTCATCGCGATCGACCGTCTCATTGCCATCCGATTTCCGTTCTTCTACATCAAGTGGAAAACGAAGAAATGTTTAATCTCCACACTTGGCATTCTTTGGCTGTACTTAATAATCGTGAGTTGTTTACCCTTGATGGGTTTGAACAAGATCATTCCGAACCGGAAGTGTACGTTTATGAACAGCTTACCTGTGTTCTATATAGTCTGGACAAGACACGTGACGGTTTCCTTAATCATATTCATCTCGACGATGGTTTATTCCTTAATTTTTTACACTGTTTACAACCACGGCGAGCGCTTGAGTACTTCCTACGCGTCAGTGCCCAGAGACGAACAATGGGATTGGCGGGTAAAGACCGCTAAACTGACATCAGTTCTCTACCTGCTCTTCATAATGTTATGGGTTCCCTACTTTAGCATTGCGCCCTTCCGGACCGCCATGCCAGCTTCTGAAATCTTGCAAGTGTTGCATAACGTCTCTCTCATCATCGCTCTCTCAACATCGTTCATCAACCCCATGATCTATGCTATCACGCAATATGATTTCCGAAGGGCGTACCTACTGCTGCTGACCACACCCTTTTCTCGCTGGAAAACTCTTAATGCAAAAAGGCTGCTACCATCGGTCAGAAGTAAATGTGAAACTGTGATTACCACTGTGGGTGTGGAGAAAAGACGGAGGATGAGAAGAGAGAAAAGGAAATATAACATTTAACATTTAATGCTGTGTGTGTTCGTTGGGTGTTGTTTTTTTAAAAAATAAAATTATTTATTAGACAGTATCGGGACCGAAAATAAATTCTGACAGTACTGGGTAGATGGCAGTGTTACTGATATTTCTTTTTCCTTAAGTTATAAATGAACCTAGTTTGCCAGACTGATTTTATGCTTGACTGACTCTGGTTGGCAATAGTTTCAAGTATGTAATATTACATATATGAATCTTCCTCTAACCTTTTCCTAAATAAACTAGGTAGCTACATATAATGGGCTACATTGACATTTCGGCCACAGGCTGCCAGTAAACCGTCATTTCGTCCGATGTGTTTTCTGTCTTCTACGAGTCGTACACACGGCCAATTGCAAGAGGAAGAAAAATCATCAAGCGTGAAGGCCAAGGCAATAACGCACATATTAAGTTAGAATTACAGATATAAAAATTATTCAGCCACAGTTAACGACAAAAACGACTGCATTGTTTTCCACACTATCTGATATATATAGTAAAACATATACTCTTAGGAAAGTTTTTTTCAAGTGAATGTTTTATGTGTGAACTTCATGAAGCATTATACTGTACTCAATTGAGCAATAGCACTCAAAATGAAAAATATTAACAGGCACAATCAAAACTAACAAGCGATATATTTAAATTTCCCTTTGTACATATTTTTTTAATTGAAAACTAAAGAATAATCACACAGCACACATCAAAGGATGACTAAACATTCTCACTTGTCAAAGTACGATAATGACTCTGTCAAAGAGAGATAGTATGTCACAAATAAATGAATGACTGTCAAAGAGAGATATTACATCACAAATAAAAGGATGACTATGTCGAAAGATATTACATTAAAAAAATAAAAAAAGGCTGACTATGTCAAAGAGAGATATGTCACAAATAAAAGGATGACTATGCCGAAAGATATTATATTACACAAACAAAAGGATGACTTTGTCAAAGAGAGATATGTCACAAATAAAAGGATTACTATGCCGAAAGATATTATATTACACAAACAAAAGGATGACTTTGTCAAAGAGAGATATGTCACAAATAAAAGGATTACTATGCCGAAAGATATTATATTACACAAACAAAAGGATGACTTTGTCAAAGAGAGATATGTCACAAATAAAAGGATTACTATGCCGAAAGATATTATATTACACAAACAAAAGGATGACTTTGTCAAAGAGAGATATGTCACAAATAAAAGGATTACTATGCCGAAAGATATTATATTACACAAACAAAAGGATGACTTTGTCAAAGAGAGATATGTCACAAATAAAAGGATTACTATGCCGAAAGATATTATATTACACAAACAAAAGGATGACTTTGTCAAAGAGAGATATGTCACAAATAAAAGGATTACTATGCCGAAAGATATTATATTACACAAACAAAAGGATGACTTTGTCAAAGAGAGATATGTCACAAATAAAAGGATTACTATGCCGAAAGATATTATATTACACAAACAAAAGGATGACTTTGTCAAAGAGAGATATGTCACAAATAAAAGGATTACTATGCCGAAAGATATTATATTACACAAACAAAAGGATGATTTTGTCAAAGAGAGATATGTCACAAATAAAAGGATTACTATGCCGAAAGATATTATATTACACAAACAAAAGGATGATTTTGTCAAAGGGAGACAGAGTATCACAAATATAAAAATGGCTAAGTTTGGCTCATATCTACGCCTCGTCTCCGTTATGATTATTAACGTGAATAATTACCATTTAAACTACGCATAACCAGTTACTAGTGAGTGGAACCTATTTTAGATCAATACTTCCGATGAGTTACTTACTCATACCCCATTGTAGTTAGATGTGATATTAACATAATTCTCTATTCACAAGTGGAATTCTTACGTAAGGAGTAATGATATCTTCCTTAGATTCATTCATACTTTATTAACAATTGATTCTACGAACCCCCATCCACCCGCTACTACCCCAAGCATACAACATGAATAGTATACGTTAGTATGAATAAGAAATAACGAGGAGAGCTACCTAGCAATTTATGCTACCTTTGACCCGGGTGTGTTTGACTGTTAGATCACCTGTCAACTTGACATCACGGTCGTCCACTGAGGCTATGTCACTAACTCATTCAGTAACACGTGTTATTTACATTGGCTTAGCGTCACCACGTGTGGGAAGTGCTGACCACTACACTTACGCATTCGTCCTAAATAGGTGCGGGTAACTTTCACCCGTCGCACCATGTATTGTCAAATATCACACCTGTAAAGATGAATGTGTCAAGGGGTCACAATATAACAACTGAAAATTATAATTATGTGTCTCAAATAAAACGATTCCTAGGTTAAACCAAGATATGATTTTTTTTTAAAGTACTTATTCAAAACAAACTTTCATCACAACAAAAATAAAATTTTTAAAAGTTTGTATGGGAGACTAACTGAAAGAATAACATTTTATTTAACGAAAACGTAAATACTAGAACGACACGTTCTCACATATAAAATTAAAAAATAGAATTATTAACAGTAAATGTACATATGTTTGGCCAGTAACTAATTTAACATTTAGCACACACACACACACACACACACACACACACACAAACACACACATATATACTTAATTATTTAAAATGTTCTAATGCGTATTCGTTAATTATTGGCGATTATTCTTCCAGTCATCTGCAAGGTTGATCTGTCGCCTTAATTTGCAATATATTTTACTTCAGAAGAAAGAAACATCTGCTACCTTAGAAAGTAAAGTTCCGAGACCTTAAATCAAGAAATGTATGATCATCATATTCAGTCAAAATCGACAGGTTACTTTGCAGGTGTGAGTGTGTGTATGGGGGGGGGAAGGGGGAATTGAGGTCATAACCTTTCCCTTTAAAGATTACTTCTTGACGATCCAACTTCTAGTGGAGCACTCAAGTCAGAATTTCTGTGCAATGCGGAGTAATTCGTTTCAGAAATAACATTCTGTGCCGATAATTTGAAAGAAATAATTCTTATACTGTAGCATAATGCAAAACAAATGTAATTTTAAAAATAAAATATTTATACTGTTTTACAAAGAAACTTCTATACATAATACACATTGCATGTATATTTCTTGCTGCATAAAGACTGCCGTCTTTGCTGGTACAGATAGCGTTCTTCTAAACGTTGTACGTTGATTTTTTTTAAAATCTAATAAAGAATTGGCTTCTAATAGCAAAGGAATGTGAAGGAAAAACTATTTCATTATGAGATATATATTCGTATTCCGTTTTTGCTCCTAGTTTTCTATTCTTAAAAAAGGGGGGAGAAGAGAAAGCAACATTTCTTATTGGCTCTATTTCGAAAATCACGTAAATACGTATTATGAAACAATGTTTTCTTTTGGGGTGGGTGGTGGTGGGTAGTTAAAATTTCGAAGGTTAGATTCATTTATTTACATGCACATGTACATACGCATACACACAACATGCACATGCACATACGCATACACACAACATGCACATGTATATAAGCATACACACAACAACAGAAAATAAACCTACCACTTTCGATGGTGAAGCTATAAGGTAGCACAAATTCAATCATGAAGTAGTGATTTCTTTCTATATTCACTGAACTAATGATACTCGAGTATCTGACTTTTAACTCAAGTGCTCAAAGACAAGGCGTGCAATGGGAAATAACCTAATTTAAGAGCATTTTAAACTTGTGTTTAAGCGTTCGTTCCCTTGAATTAATCTTTTTTGAAACAGTTTATATTAACTCTTGAAAAAAATTCGAAAATACAGCAATTGTTGGGATGCCTGTATAAAATGCAATTAGTATTCTTCAGTAAGTCAGAACATAGAAATACTCAAATATACATAATAACGACAAACCCTTAACAAACTAAGTTTTCGGAGTAAAAAAAAAAATCGCTCAATGATTGTAATTGAGAAAAGGGGGGATGGATAATTATTAATAATAGCACATTTACTTCAGGGAAGCAGTTCTGTTTGACTTTCCTTATGTTGAAGAGTTATTTTTCTTGTCAGTGATGCTGAAGCGAGTGCAACCAACAATCAACGGCGATAACCTTTTTGTACTTTTTGTACATATATCTAAACTTTCAAAATTCTTTGCCCTGTACGACGATGTACCCAAATGACCCAGCTTGAGATAGAGTGACGTATATTTCCCTTACAAATCAAATCATGCAATTACAATATTCATGAATAATGACTTCATTATTGATTTTTATTCGTAGGAATGGAATGGGTGTTCGTATACTATTGTGTTAACATGCGTACCAAATAGTGGTCACAACATTTCCATGCGTACCAAATAGTGGTCACAACATTTCCATGCGTACCAAATAGTGGTCATAACATTTCCATGCGTACCAAATAGTGGTCATAACATTTCCATGCGTACCAAATAGTGGTCATAACATTTCCATGCGTACCAAATAGTGGTCATAACATTTCCATGCGTACCAAATAGTGGTCATAACATTTCCATGCGTACCAAATAGTGGTCATAACATTTCCATTTTCTTTTCAAACCCATTTCATTATAATACGTCATTATAGAGACCCAAAAAGTTTCTTTTCTTGTCGGGCTGTGTTTCTTCTTTGCCATAGCAGTGAAGAATGTATATCTGCAGGTAGTAATTCCAATAGTATAGAGTAAATCTGAATTAAAATATTATGTTTAAACCTTCTTCCAAAATATTTTTTTATATTTTACCAAAATGTTACTGTACGGAGCAAAGTTGCCCGCACATATCTGTGGTATGATTAATGTATAAAATACATGCCTACGCTGTATTACAGTTAGTTAACATGTTTTTTCCGACGCATCGGGATGCTAAAGCTGAAGAAGACAAATTGAGGTGTACCCGTCTTACAAACAAAGGTGACAGATGATATGGGTGGGGTGGAAGATGTCCAGGACACGTAGTGGACAAAAGAAGGATTAAAAGTGTGCCAGACCTAGGGAATACCTTAAAAAAAAAAGGCACTAAGGCGTGACATAGTAAGGGAACTGCCCCATGCTCCAGCAAGCGCAGTAGTTTGTATAACTGTGGATTCTCTCGTGTCACTTTGATTTTGTATTAGTCCTTTTGTCTTAAAGGCTAAGCCGTGAGCTTATTGATGAGTTTTGTAGTATGCATTGCGCCTTAAGTCTGCACATTCATTGCGACAACAAAGCACTGTAAGTTTTTTTTTTAAAATAGAAATTATAAATATTAGTATCGAATTTAATTTCTAATTGTTCTAAAACTTCACAAGACCTAAATGACTTTTAAATATTTGATACAAAGGTCAAAAGAATGAGAATGGAGATTTGCATACGATGGAGTAATCTGGAACTTAATCTCTTTCTGGAATTGTTCTTTGTTTTTGTAGTTCTTTACTGCCGAGTTTAATAAAAAAAAAAACTGACTTACTGTGAAATGGCTAAGTTCTGCTCTGTCATTACTTAGTTCAAGCAGGGCGATTTAGAGTGATTAGAGATTCATGTAATTAAAATCAGGCACGTAGTGTTAGTGACGTATATGTTTCCATAATTATATTATTTTTTAAGTGGAGCAGAAACATAACATGAACACTTGCAAGAAGAAAAACACTGACACTTTAATGTCATTTATTTGGACCATGCATTTGTAAATCCATTGTATTTGCATTTGTTTGAATCGTACATTTGTTAATCCATTGTATTTGCACTTGTTTGAATCGTACATTTGTTAATCCATTGTATTTGCATTTGTTTGAATCGTACATTTGCTAATCCATTGTATTTGCACTTGTTTGAATTGTACATTTGTTAATTCATTGTATTTATATTTGTTTGAACTGTACATTTTTTTAATCCATTATATTGCTTGTTTAAACTGCATATTTGTTAATTCATTTTATTTATATTTGTTTGAACCATGTCTTACTATATTATTTGTTAATCTATTATATTTACGTGTTCCTGTTGTGTCAATATTGTTATAGTTGTCGTTTTCCATATGGATTCACCAGATTTATATTGTCTATAGTCTTTCTGAATGGCTTCAGCATTTGTTTGTTGAATATTTTGTGTATTTGTGTGTGTGTGTGTGTGTGTGTGTGTGTGTGTGTGTGTGTGTGTGTGTGTGTGTGTGTGTGTGTGTGTGTGTGTGTGTGTGTGTAAAGATTGCAAAGTACTTACAAAGTCACCACACGGCTTCTTGTTTGTGGTTTCTTTATCTTCTTCTAACAACTGGTAATGACAGAAATAAATCCTTTAAATCAGTCCTTTAAAAAAAAGTATTTGACATAATTTAAATGCGTATTGTTGTGATATATATTTCACCAAATGTTGTTTAATGATGTACGACGCTGTCATTTAGTACAAGTGAATGTGCGTGTGTGTGTGTTTGTGTATGGGTGTGTGAATGAGTGAGCGTGCATGTTTATGTATTGGTTTGTAGACATGTATGTATGTGTGTATATATACATCTTTTTGTTTGTGCGCAAGTGAATGTTTATGTATTGGTTTGCATACATGTATGTATGTGTATATATGCATTTATCTGTTTGTGTGCAAGTGAATGTTTTCAACATCTGTTCAATCAAAATACACACGTTTTCATATAAAAAACTCAATGAACATTAAATTCTTTTGATATTTTAATTGTATATATTTATAAAAGCGTATATTCTTTTTTAAAAATAAAAATAAATCGTTTTCACAGCAATATTTTTTATTGTATCCAAATTGTAAATTATATCAAAAACAGGCCAACATGGATCTACCCCCTAGGGCTTCTAATTGTAAAAAGCAAAATTGATCAAGTGATTAAAATTCTGGTAGTAAATAAAATGCATTCATTCAAAACTTGTGATCGAAACTAAATGCATGACCAGATACATTGCAAATAAGGGAAAGAATCCCATTGCCAAGGTTTCAATAACAGAAACTGACAGGCAATAAATCAATAAATAAAATTCTAATGAGGAAGCTACATGATTGTTAATATTTTACTTATGAAGAAATTCAAGCATCTCACTGGAAATTGATTTTATTTTCAGGAAATAAACTGTAGAAGTTGTATTTTCAAATAGCGGGATGGGAGGTGTTTTAGATTATTGTGTTATTTTGTTCAGTAATTTGCATGTTGAGTTAAAATATTGCTCTTGGAGAGGGGATTGTCAACAAATGAGTTAAAATATTGCTCTTGGAGAGGGGATAGTCAACAAACAAGCTGTGCTTATCTCATGCAAAATCTTGTAAGTTATGAAAGTAATATATTATTCATTAATTTAATTTAGAGTTCAATAATGTACTATATTTGTTATTTTCTAAGCTTTATATTACTCATTAATTTAATTTAGAGCTAAATAATGTACTATATTTATTATTTTCTAAACTTTACATTATTATGTTTGCACAAAATAAATTTTGAATATTAACAGCTATTAAATTAAACATCAATAAAACTTCATTGAATTTAGAGAAACTCATACAGTCAGACAAATAAAAATCAAACTTAGTATTGAACTGCACATTAAGCATGCTAAATTTCACACTGACAAAGGCATCTTTCTTTTGCTACACATATTAAATCAAAATTGTTTGGTTTCAAGTGTGTGTGTGTGATTTTCCCTATCATATAATTGTATAGTGCTCACCTTTCATTCTTTCCAAACATTTATTTTCTAACACAAACTTCTTACTTCTTGGAGAGAAGTCTACGTAATGTTTTATATAGCAGAAATCAGTCCTAGTCTGAGATCCTTCACAGTGATTTACTCAGGTTTGTCACATGACTGCAACTCCCAAAACCACTAAAGCACTGTAGTTTTAGTTTGGTGTTTCAGCAAAAAAAAGATCGTAAGAAAGTCTTGCATTTATTATTTTTCTGCTGGTGCAAAGAGTATGAAAACGCGTCATCATGTCATTGTTAGGTAGGTACTCATGTACCCAATCTTCTATTTTTTACTGGAAAAGGACTGAGAAGTTTCTTTCCTACCTCTACTGGAGAAGGTCTGAGAAGCTTCGTTCCATTCAGCAGTGGCTAAAGACTGGCTAAAGCCCGACATTTTACCTCCTCTAAGTGTCCCATGAGATCTCTCCATACCACCTGATCTTTCCATAGAGCCCGTTCTACCCTCCTTGAAAACTGAGAGTGAAAAATGGAAAATGGAAACAATATCATTACATCATCATGTTCGTGTTGTCTACTTGTTTAATTTCTTTCAATTCAGTAAGACATTTTTCTTCATTATGCTTTAAGTCATGAATAACATTTTTGATTAGATCTACACCATAGAATTGTTCACACAACTTGCATTTTAGCAGAAATGATTATTCTTAACAAAATTTTAAAATATTCACTATTAACAGTATTTTCTGGTTTTGATATCGATTTTAAATTCAGTCAAAATTAAGTCGATATTATTCATGTATTATATATCTATCTATCTAGCTAGCTAGCTAGCTAGCTAACTAGCCACACACAGATATGATATGTGTGTATGTGTGTGTGTGTGCGTGTGTGCGTGCGTGCGTGTGTGTGTGTGTGTGTGTGTGTGTGTATGTGTGTGTGTGTGTTTGACGACAATGCCACTTAATTAATGGATATGATTATTTTAATTAATAATTAATCCAATATTAATTATAAGTATTGAGAATCTTAATTTATTTTATTAATGATCCTCCAGCAGACACCACTCGTCTCTCTCATTTGGCGGATATGCGGGTGCTGTAAACGTTTTCTCTCTTACACAACATCAAAGTTTAAACATTTGCCGTCACACAATATTCCATAGGTGGAAAACGTCTTACTAAAAGAGAAGACAAATCCATCTTTAATCTATATTTAGCGAGCCCCCATCCATCCACTTTCTTCTCCAACATAAGGTTGTCATATGCATAAGAAGATCAATAAATTTAACAATAAATTTATTAAATTAACAATACATTTATGAAATTAACAATACATTTATTAAATTAACAATCAAATATACATACATATGACATATACAATGAAAAGATTACTTGACATCAATATTTCCACGAAACCACATTCGAATAATTTCTAAATATCACAGTCTTATATCTTAAAATACAATTCAACAATAATGTCAATACAAATCACAGGATAGTTCTTATCAGAAAACAGAAATGGAGTTATTAGAGATAAGTGATAATAGTTTGTATATAACCTGAATTCTACATAGTCTCAATAGTCTTTCACGCACTTTGCAACAATGTCATAAGTTTATTGTCTGCTTCTTCCCTGTAAATATCATCAGGGAACAAATGCTAAGTTGTATAGTTTATTCATCCCTAACTCCATTCTTTCTTACATTCAAGTCTCAACTCAACTTACAGTTTCCTGCAACAGTATTTATTAGCGCAATAAATGCAAACAGCATAATAAATACAACATAAAAATTTTTATGAATGGTTTCACTAGAAAAAAATGTCAAGTGTTTAGCATACTACCAGCAATTCACAATTTGTAGAAATAAGAGTCTACTCACATAATACATCTCTACATGAAACTCATGTATAACATATCAATAGCAAGATGCATGAAATATTTCTATGTCCATTCTCTCGCAATCAGTCTGTTAACTCACCATTTAGAGCTAAAGCCACCTTTCATAACCATGCTCCGTCACTCCAAATTCAAAGTGATTTGAAAATACAATCCTTTTCAACAGGTAAACTTTTTATCTCAGACTATTGGCTGGTCTCATTCTTGTAAATCTTAACCATTGGATAATAAAAACTACTCATAGATCTAAATTTTGTTTAGATTACATCAGCAATTTCTGTGTAACTGTGTGGAATAAATTTGCCTATCCTTATTTCTAAATTTAATTGTATATAAATTGTTAAAGGTCAAAGTGATCCGACCTTGGACACTAATTATGATGCTATTTTTAAGTGACAAAAGTTGGAGTAAACAACTCAGATGGAGAATACGCTAGAAATTGCTGATGCAATCCAAACCAGTTCCAAGTGGATGAGTAGTTTTCCTGACTAATAGTTTCACACTTGTTCATAATGATTTCATCCAATGAGGATTGACTTAATGTTACTTTGTTGAAAAAAAGTTTAGCTTCTAATCACTTTGAATTTGACAAAACTCGAGTCTGGTCATAAAAGCAATAATTAGTTAACTAATTAGCTAGTTAGTTAACTGACTGATAGAGAAGGAACGGGCTTAGAAATATTATGTACGTTTGCCATTAATCTATGATGTGAATTAGAGAATGCTTATGTAAGTGAACCACTACTTCTATGCTCACTAATTTGATCATGTTGTTGTACATTACACTTGTGAATTTTGATCAATGCTATATTTCTTAGCTGTGTGTGTATCTGGCTAACGAAATTATTGAAGGATTTGCAAGTTGATAATGTAGGTAAAGAAAGAAGGGAGTTTCGAGATGCAATATGCCTGAAATTTAGCGATGCCTTAATTTGACTTTTGCAGAGAAAAGCACGCCTTTTTTTCCAGCTTCAGACTACAGGACTACTGCACACTACCAGATCAGGTTGGTGTGTGAATCTAGCATTGTCGTCAAACTTATCAGTAAACGTCTTGATGTAAACTGATTCCTGTGAATTCTGTCCAAGAACCAATATGGCGAAAATGGTCACTTTGATATTTAACAATTTATATAACAATTAAGTTTAGAAATAGGGAAAGACAAATTTACTCTGCCACAAGAAGTAAATTATTGACACCACTGCCCAAATACCCATTTCTCTACAACTGTTAAGAGAATTAAAAAAAATAGAAAATAGCTCTAACCATATGCAGCACTATCATCACTTTGAGCTGACGTTTCATCACTCTCCTGTTCTTTAATTCCTTTCTCGAGCAGCGTGATAAGTTCTGCATTCTTTTAGACAAGAAAAGTAAATAATATTAAATTAAATAACTAAAAGCATTAATAGAATAATAAACTAGTCTCAGTTCGTTATTTATGGCATACAAAAGTCTTCAGTTTTGTGTTTGTATTTTAACGTGTGTCTATATATATACAGATATACACACTATATATGTGTCTTAATGTTTGTGTGTAAGCGGTAGCGTAGTGTCGAATGCTGCCCCTCCCCCTTTTGCAAAAACTCTAGATGCCCCCTTTCCATAAGTACAAAGACCCCCGCCCCATCACACTCTATCTTTTTCTACTCTTCAGAAAATGAGCATGTTGTGCACCCTGAGAAAACGTGATCATGTGTATATTTTTTTAAAATGTTAAATACAATTTTCGTTTGAAGGAACAAATATTATGCCCTTTCTGCTGAAAGACCCCAAACGTTGCCAGGGGGCTGCGAGGGCAGTAGTCACGCTACTGTGTGTAAGAGATTGTGTATAAAGCAGATTTTTGTATTCAATTTAATTAATGTTGTGTTCTTCATATCTACCATTGATTTAGTCTCAGTTAGCGGGGTGTTAGTATAGTTTTCAAAAGGAATTTTTTAAAATGTAGTAGCTATAGAAAACATTAATATTTTAAACTAAATTGCAAAAGTGTGACAAAAATAAAGACCCAAGCCCTTCAAATAACTAAACAATTGACAATAAAATAAGAAATGCATTGAATTGACAATACATGTTTATCAGACTATTTCCTTTTCGAAAATTAATGGCAATTAATAAAATATACTCTATTCTTCCTGGATTATCTTTTTCATAAAGTCTATTATTCACTAATTTTTTAATACAGGGTGAAAACTATTAAAGATTAAATTGACAGCAGCTTGCAACATAACCTGCCCCTGTTCTTTAACTGAGATACTGTGATAACAGAGATTTCAGCAACTGACTTTCCAAACAATTTCAGCCAACATCTGTGGATTCTCCCGAAATAGTCCTGAATAAATTTGCCTCGGAATCGCGAACTGGACCTTATTCGAACACCATTGAGTGGTCACATGCTAAACGTCATACACTATTAATACTTGTCTGTCAACTGGCATTTTCCCATCACGTTTTAAAAATAGTTCAGTAAGACCCATTTTGAAAAGTCACAACGACTTGAGACTATTTCCCTAATTTACATCACATTTTTGACCAAAAAAGACCATGAAAAGGTATTTTTATCTCAGACTGGATCATCTCAATGAATAATCTGTTCACTAAGTTCCCGCCGACTTACCCCCACCCCATCACAGCACTGGCAATGCTCTTTAAGAAATTACTGATGACCGTCTCTCTACTTTGAATTATGTCAATACTTCAGCTCTCAACCTTTTGGTTTATCTCTAGCCATTGGCACTACTGACTGGCAAATTGCTCCAACATTTCTAACATCATACTGCCATCCAGGCTGCTACTTCATTTGGCTCAAGTCACATCCGTCCCCAAAACAAACAAAAACTGTAGACAGCTGGCAAAAATTTAAGTCTAGACAATGTTATGGTATCTCACGGAGATGTTTCCAGACCGCACGTCTGGAATACTTTCAGGGCAGCGAGTCTGGAGCTGAAATAAATCAACACTATACAATCGTTTCTCACTTCTGATGCTATAAATCACTGCCAATCTTACTGGTGTGTCTAGTGAAGGAATTCCAAACAGATAAGAATTTTACAGTTTCGATTATAATCATCAGAGATACAAGAACTGATTGATTTACTTACTTCTCCTACCGTTACTTACTACATGTGCATTCTCTGTCTGATCCAGCTCTAAGTACCTGTCTGATCTCACATCTGTACTTTACTGTCTGGTCCAACTCTAAGTACTTGTCTGATCCCAAATGTGTACTTTACTGTCTGATCCAGCGCTAAGTAAGTGTCAGATCTCACATGAACATTTTACTGTCTGGCCCAGCTCAGACCCAGCTCTAAGTACCTGTCTGATCTCACATGAATATTTTACTGTCTTGTCCAGCTCTATGTACTTGTCTTATCTCACATGTGTATATTCTTGCTAAAAGCTCATGTTCATCCTTAAAAACATTTTCAGCATTCTAGAAGTAAAGCTTCAAGCGAAACGATCAACATTATTTTGCTCACTAGAGTCCATTCACATGGAATTGGTAGTCTTTCGAATTGGGACTCAAAGATGGTAATTTTCAAGATGGCCCTTAAAATACATCTTCTTCATTTCTCTTCTGAATTATTGTTTGTTCTAACTATACATATCGAAATTAATTCATTTATATTTCTTTCTTTCTAAATATATTTATTCATTTTTTTATCTCTGTCTCATTCTCTGTCCGTTCCTCTCTCTCTCTCTCTCTCTCTCTCTCTCTCTCTCTCTCTCTCTCTCTCTCTCTCTCTCTCTCTCTCTCTCATTAATTCTGTCCTTTCTTTCCAACTCTTTCTTTTGTCTCCTGCCAGTCATGAAGTCCCGAAGCTGTGATTGCAGAATTCAAGAGAAGACAGACAGACAGATAAATAAATAGATAGAAAGGCAGGCAGACAGAGAGACAGATAGATTAGATAGATAGATAGATAGATAGATAGATAGATAGATAGATAGATAGATAGATAGATAGATAGATAGATAGATAGATAGATAGATAGATAGATAGATAGATAGATAGATAGATAGATAGATAGATAGATTTATACAGAATATTCTACAATCAAATAAAAATAAAATCTTTACATTTGTTACTGACTGGCGACAGAACGAGAGAAGTCTGCTTGCGGTGCGTGAGTGAACTGTATTCATGCCATAGAATTCAACGGCGACTGTATAGATAAGTTCCACATCTTTTAGGAATTCTTGACCAGTGCTGTACTTGCCTTTGTTAACATTCTGGCGGGGTTTGTGGAAGAAAAATATACACAGGGGTATTTTTGAAGATACTTTCATATTTTCACCCCAGCCCAACCCAACCCAACCCAACACACACACACACACACACATGCAATGCAACCAAAAATACACATTGGCAACACACCTACACAGCAATCTCACACTCACCAACACTTCCACGAAATGCATTTATACAACATATTCTCTCAACAGACTCACAGTACCATGGACATTGTTTGGAAAAACTGTGCACGCGGCTGACCTTTAGAGTGATGGAGGACACCTAAAGTACTACTTAGCTAATACGGCTTTAGAGCTGTAGATTCGATTAGGGAAAATAATGAACAAGACTACTATAGCACTTTATTTTCATTTACGCGATTGTTGCTTTTTTTTTTTAATGTGTGAACATAGAAGGTCCTTACACGTGTGTACAATGTACTGTCTGAACTGATCTGACCACACTGCTTATATCTGTATACGTCACACTCGCTCTTTGTTTGAAGGTGATGTTAATACCACGTAAATGTTGGTCAATCGTGACACGCGTCAGCCATAGGGCATAAGTGTGTGTGTCGTAATTTTCATGTTGTATAGTTCATTTTAAAATTAGTATCCTTGAACTGTTTCAGATATGGTGAACATCAGTGGAAAATTGACTGCTCTTGATTAGTAATTGTAGACCAACGGCAAGAGAATACATAAATGTCGAATAACCGACTCCTTGACCTTAGACTTTAGTTCTTTTAATGATAGTGCATGTATTTGCATGGGCATGCATGCCTTTAGCTCGAGATAAAAATGTGCATTTGTGTGTGTGTGTGCGTGCGTTGTACGTGCTTTGAGTAAAAATCAAATAAAGCAAAACCTTGAATAGCGTCGTCAAATCCATGGGTTTCCCTGCTTGTATTTGGCTAGCTGGCTCTTGGAACAGCTTGGACTTCAGAAGCAGTCAAAAGTCACAAGGGTAAAATAGATTTGGACTTTAAAATCAGAAGCAGTCAAAAGTCACAAGAGTAAAATAGATTTGGACATTAAAACCAGAAGCAGTCAAAAGTCACAAGAGTAAAATGGAGCATCTCTAAATAAAGATATTAGGCAATTACTAGGGCTTATTGATTAAATATTTATGTAATAGATCTAATGTAGTCTATCATGAAAAATTATTGATATAAGTTTACACAGATCGAACAGTAAAACACAAAACAGTTTACTGTCTTTCTAGTATACATTTACAAATGGAATTTTTAAATAATAAAATTGAAACATACAACTTTACGTTATGCACGGCATTACTGTGTGAATGGACAACTGGCTTATATTATAAGACATACAAATATCCTTAATACACGGCAATATTTAATTGCAGCTGCTTTCTGTTTGCAGTGTGCGTGTGCGTGCGTGCGTGCATTTGTGTGCGTGTGCGTGTGTGTGTGTGTGTGTGCGTGCGTGCGTGCATTTGTGTGCGTGTGTACGTGTGTGTGTGTGTGTGTGTGTGTGTTTATTTTATATGTGTACTTTTTAAAGTTTAAAGTTTGAGGGTAATGTTTTAGATCATGATGGGTACACAAAGAAATATGTAAATAATATAATCAAAATGCTTAATAGCGGTCATTTTACCGATACAAAGTTATAATTAATGACGTCATCATTATACCGCTTTGTAGCTTGTGCAACCTATTGAAATATTATAGTCATTATCTGGGTCATTTGGTACTTGTACAAAATATTTCTCCGTAAATTTGTAAAGATATTCTAACAAAATAGTATATACATACATATGAGTCATCGACTCACCCTGTACATACTCACAACAAAAGACGTGTAAACACTATTTTATAGTCACCATATACATGTGAAATATATATATATATATATATGTGTGTGTGTGTGTGTGTGTGTGTGTGTGTGTGTGTGTGTGTGTGTGTGTGTGTGTGTGTGTGTGTGTGTGTGTGTGTGTGTGTGTGTAATATATGTTTATGAGTGCATACATGTATGCATTTGAATTGTCTCTATAGCGTGCGTATATAAAAGAAACATAGATAGCTAGCTAGATAGATAGATAGATAGATAGATAGATAGATAGATAGATAGATAGATAGATAGATGGATGGATGGATGGATGGATGGATAGATAGATAGATAGATAGATAGATAGATAGATAGATAGATAGATAGATAGATAGATAGATAGATAGATAGATAGATAGATAGATAGATAGATAGATAGATAGATAGATAGATAGATAGATAGATAGATAGATAGATAGATAGCATTTTTATTTCATTTGTTTATAGTTTCCTTGTAAACTTACATCATCTTTCTCTTTCATTTTCTCTACTATACTTTCAAAGACTTGCGAAAAGGCCGTTTGATAATCGTTGTCAAGAAGAGCGTTGAATGTTGTAAGCTTAACTCTTCTCTGTTGTAGTATAACAGAAAGACGTTTAAAGCAAAGTTGGTTAGTTAATGCAACACTCATCAGTTAACTAAGTGAATTGTTCAGAAAATAAAACAATTTCAGATAGACAATAATAACATATCTGAATTGTAACAAATTCTTGATCATAATACACTAAGTAAATTCTTTAATATATATATAGTTCATCTTAAAAAGGTTTCTTTAAAATCATATTATGTCGATTTAGTCGCTCTGGAAATTCAAATGTGAATTTTCCATAACTTGCAAAGTTGAATATTTTAAAGTTTGATCAAACGATAGATAGATAGATAGATAGATAGATAGATAGATAGATAGATAGATAGATAGATAGATAGATAGATAGATAGATAGATAGATAGATAGATAGATAGATAGATAGATGGATGGATGGATGGATGGATGGATGGATAGGTAGGTAGGTAGACAGACAGACAGACAGACAGACAGATAGGCAGACAGACAGTCAGACAGACAGACAGATAGATAGATAGATAGATAGATAGATAGATAGATAGATAGATAGATAGATAGATAGATAGATAGATAGACAGACAGACAGATAGGCAGACAGACAGGCAGACAGACAGATAGATAGATAGATAGATAGATAGATAGATAGATAGATAGATAGATAGATAGATAGATAGATAGATAGATAGATAGATAGATAGATAGATAGATAGATAGATAGATAGATAGGATTCATTGTTTAGAGTCCATTACGGTAAAATTATAGGCAAACAATTAAGCAAGTCATTAAAATTAAGCAAAAATGCTCACCGCTATAAATATATTTAAGTAATTTTTCACTTGTATGATCATGTCGTTCTCCGTTTTCACGACGTCATATCCTGTTATAAGTAGGAGTTATTATATCAGAGCAAAATACATTTCTGTACACACATATACACACACACACACACACACACACACACACACACACACACACACACACACACACTCACACACACACACACACACACACACACACACACACACACACACACACACACACAATTTCTTGCGACTTTATATCCTGTTATATGTCAGAGTTATTGTATCAGAGCAAAATACATTTCTGTACACACACAAAGTTCAAAATCTGTCCATTAAACCGTTATTAAATATCGAAACTTTAACCAATTTAAGTAAAGTAAAACAGACAAATTCTAAAACAAAATCACCCATCCAACAACTCTATTAGTCTCGTTAATATCCAACAGCTATAAGCAAGAGGTACATAGAATTCTTTTTTAAAAGAGAAGAAAAGAAATAACACTATACACACAAGTACATGTGACAGGACAAATATTATAGAGTGTACATAGTCTTCTTCACTTGCTTCCCAAACACCCCTCATAATCTGCCCCCTCCCCTCCAATCTCCAGAAACGAAATCGACCGAGGCTGGAAGCACTCCCCATAAATTAAGGTATTGCAATTGCCTTATAGATATAAATTAAGGTATTGGAATTGCCTTATAGATATAAATTAAAGTATTAGAATTGCCTTATAGATATAAATTAAAGTATTAGAATTGCCTTATAGATATAAATTAAGGTATTGGAATTGCCTTTTAGGTATAAATTAAGGTATTAGAATTGCCTTATAGATATAAATTAAAGTATTAGAATTGCCTTATAGATATAAATTAAAGTATTAGAATTGCCTTATAGATATAAATTAAAGTATTAGAATTGCCTTATATATATAAATTAAAGTATTGGAATTGCCTTATAGATATAAATTAAGGTATTGGAATTGCCTTTTAGGTATAAATTAAGGTATTAGAATTGCCTTATAGATATAAATTAAGGTATTAGAATTGCCTTTTAGATATAAATTAAGGTATTAGAATTGCCTTATAGATATAAATTAAGGTATTAGAATTGCCTTATAGATATAAATTAAGGTATTAGAATTGCCTTATAGATATAAATTAAGGTATTAGAATTGCCTTTTAGATATAACAAAACAGTCCATCACTACTGATGTGCTCATTTTAATATTTTATCCCTACTTTTGCCAGTCAACAGCAACAATTAAATGTTTGCCAGCTGACGGAAAGGCTAAACGCTTTAACTATTCATTGCTAAAGGTTACGCAATTTTGACAACCAAAACGCAAAGCTAGCTGGTCCGCATCGCATGTGTACTGTCTGTTATAACTTTATCTCTCATAAACTCTGACGCTGAAAGCTGGTTGCCCCTTAAATTCGATGGTGATATGGTCATGGTAATAATAAGTGTGAAGTGTAAATGTGTGCGTGCGTGTGTGTAAATAAATTATGCGTGCGTGTATTTATATAGGTAATATGCGAGTCTAACAATCAGCGGAACAGAGGAACTATCATCTGTCTCCTCAGTCTTAGCAGACAGTGAAATAGAAACCTTCACCTGTCTACATTAACACCTTTCTTTCACATTTGAACAGAGTAGCCCCCATCTGCCTTCTCACCCTTAGTTGACTCTGGATAGTAAAGTCATCATTTCTCTTCACTAAAATCCATCCTCTGCTCCCGTCAGTCATCAGAACAAAATAGAAATCTTTGGCGTCCGATTGGGCACAGAAGCTGTCACCAAATTTTAGTGGTGAGAATCTTAATTTATTTTATTAATAATAATTCTCCGGCAGACACCACTCGTCTCTCTAACTTGGCCTATATGAAGGCGGTGTTTTCTCTCTTCCACATTAAAGACAAACATTTAACGTCACACAATATTTCACACAATATTTCAAAATATTTTACTAAAGAAGATAAATCCATCTTCAGTCTATACTTAGCGAGACCCCATCCATCCATTTTCTTCTCCATCATATGATTATCAATAAATGTAATAAATGAACAATCAAATAATATATATGACAAATACAATGAAAAAATTACTTGACATCAATATTTCCACAAAACCACATTCAAATAATTTCAATATCTATACAGTCTTACATCCTAAAACACAATACAACAATTTAGTGTCAATACAAATCACAGGATAGTTCTTATCAGAGAACAGAAATGGAGTTATTAGAGATAAGCAATAATAACCCTATTTAGGCACTGTCTCAATAGTCCTTTGCATGCTTTTATTTTGTGACTAAGCCACACATTTATTGTTCAGTTATTACTTGTTAATTCCATGTGATTCCCTCCTCACGATGTAGAACACTGATTTGCTGCTATTCTCTTGAGGCTAATCTTAGCGCTCCTTCGCAGTACCAGCTCCCTCATTCAGAACAACAATTGTAGCAATTTCCAGTAACTTTCCTTGTACCAGAAATTGCTCAATGCAGTCAGCATACCTCGCCACCATACATCAATGGAGTGTAGTGTATTCTTTACACTTACAGAAGTTACACACTGCAGTAGCTATTTTACGTGTCTACCATGTCATAGCGTTTTTTTTAATCAGTAAACCAGTAGATTAAGATAATACTAGGGAAGGCTGCTTATTTTGACCCTGACAAATATGACCTAGAAGCAAATGCTAGGTTTCCGGTTTATACCTTTGTTAACTCCATTCTTTCTTGCATTCACATCTCATCTTACAGTTTCCTCCAATAGTATTTATTAGCCCGATACACGCATACAGCAAAATAAATATAGTATAATAGTTTATGAACAGGTTCACTAGTGTTTAGCATACGAGCATCTTAGTTCACAATTTTTAAAAACAAAAGTCTGCTCACATAATACATCTCTACATAAAAATAATAGTCTGCTCACATAATACATCTCTACATAAAAATAATAGTCTGCTCACATAATACATCTCTACATAAAAATAATAGTCTGCTCACATAATACATCTCTACATAAAAATAATAGTCTGCTCACATAATACATCTCTACATAAAAATAATAGTCTGCTCACATAATACATCTCTACATAAAAATAATAGTCTGCTCACATAATACATCTCTACATAAAAATAATAGTCTGCTCACATAATACATCTCTACATAAAAATAATAGTCTGCTCACATAATACATCTCTACATAAAAATAATAGTCTGCTCACATAATACATCTCTACATAGAAATAATAGTCTGCTCACATAATACATCTCTACATAGAAATAATAGTCTGCTCACATAATACATCTCTACATAGAAATAATAGTCTGCTCACATAATACATCTCTACATAGAAATAATAGTCTGCTCACATAATACATCTCTACATAGAAATAATAGTCTGCTCACATAATACATCACGTAAAAAGCAAGTACAACATATCAGTAGCAAAAATGCACGAAATATTTCTAATTCTATTCTTTCCCAATCAGTAGTTAACTCACCATTAAACTAACGGGTGCCTTTCATGATCGGGTGCCTTTCTTACCACACCAATTTCAAAAGAATAGACAATAGAATTCTCTACAGTAGGTAAGCTTTTGATCTCAGCTCATTGTCTGATCTCATTCTCGTAAATCTTCTTAACCATTGGATAATAATAATACTCATCCAGGTAGAACTGGTTTGCATTGCATCAGCAATTTCTAGCATGTTCTCAACTCGAATGTTTACTCCAACTCTGATACTTACAAAAATATCATAATAAGGAGTGTCCAAGGTCGGTTCACTTCAACAATTTAACAGTTTATAACAACAATTAAGTCTAGAAACAAGGAATGGCAAATTTACTCTTGCCACAATTTCTATTCCGAATTTTGATCGTTTGAAGATTGCACATATAAAATTTAAAATAATATTGACATTTACACTGATATATAATTATATAATTGGACAGATTGCTCTTTGTTTTAATATTGAATAAAAGGACAAATTGTTGTTTGGGTAGACAGATATATAAATGTGCGGACGGATGGACGGACGGACATGCATATCCATAGAAAGTCTGACCAAGTGAGAATCAAAGAAACGGAGTGAGTGAGTGAATTCTACACGAATAAATAAACAAACCCAACATATCAAGTACATGTTCAATTGACTAATTCTAGATATTCTGTCACTTGCAAGCTTCATACCTGAAACGAGTAGGTGATTCTTAAGACTGGACCAGTTACAGCAAGATGTGGCCAGTAGAGTTTTGAACGCCAAGTGAAAGTCGCTGCTAGCGTGTACAAACAATAACGGATTCAGAAAGGATCCGGCAAAAGCAGCAGTCAGTGCAGAAATTTTCACCATCTCCGCCATATCCCATGGTAAGTATTCATTTCTCAGTAGCGTCATGGTGGTGTATGGAACCCATAGCAACATACGGAACAGGAATATAAGAAGCGAGAGCTTTATAAATTGAAGTCTCCATTTCCACCCTCCTATTCCCGTAGAAAGATTACGCCACACCACATTTCTTCTTCTGATTAAAAGGCACAGAACTAAAAACAATAAATAACCAGAAAGACACACAAGAGCCATTACTGTCATCAACGACGCCAGATAGTCGTGTTCTTCGACTAGTGTGTTCTCAACAGTACACTTCGTGTTATCAAGCAAATTGTTCCACCCCGTCAAAGGCAATATGGCTAAAGTGATTGAATAAGCCCACACCATAATAACTATGAAACCTAAAATTCGTCGTCTCCTCCAGAAGACGTCTTGCAAAGGAAAAGTAACATCAGCCACCTGGTGTATTGCGAGCAGTATAATAATGTAAATCGGGGCCACTCGAGCTAGAATCAAAGTACCAAACAGGAGCAAGCAGGCAGTTCGATTGCAAAGCAATTCATCTCCTTTCAGATAGAACACCGCGTGTAGTGGGCAAGCTAGTAGACCAACTGCAAGGTCTGCGATGGACAAACCCAGCAACATAGTGCCGTTGTGGGACCGAAGCGTTCTGAACACTATAATGGAACATATCGCCAGGCCATTTCCGCAGACAATAAAAACAGTTAAGACGATTTTTATAATTGCGCACACCAGTTTGACAGTCTTCACCGTATCCGTTTCATCAGGCAGCTCTAATCCATCAGCATCCGTTAATATGCAGACTGTCTCATTTGTAGAGTTCATTGTATGAGGTCAGTCTGGCCGTAGTACAAGACACAAGATGAAGCTGACAGATAAAACTGTTGACTGAAACTCTTTAATACGGGAAAGTGTGTGGTTTCTTGCGGAAGATTAGTGTACCTGCAAAATGCACAGCTTGCCCTATTTGCAATTTCCCTTGGTCTTTTGTTTTGATGTGGTCTTAAATTACGCAACTTGAGACTTTCTTGTGACGTCAGTCAAGTTGAGACGTCACAATAATAATAATAAAGACTTAAAGGCGCAACGCTAAACCAGTATCTATATAACCAAGCGGAAAATTAAAAAAATTAAATTGTTTCAGTGGCGGCCGAGTAACCGTGGGTTTGTCAATATTAAAAATTAACATGACTTTTTATGGGAGGAAAACCTTAGTGTTTGGTGACTAGCGGATTAAAATAAAGTTAATAGCTGATACAGATCAAAATGAGAAGGGGACTTGTTGTTCAGCGCTGAGTGCCAAGAGAAAGATGATATAACTACTATGAGGAGTCAGAATTAGTATAAAACTAAAGATTTTTTTTTAATCAGGGCCCGTGTTCTGGCTGACTGACTCGCTCACTAGCTCGCTTTCTCTCTTTGAATTGTCTGGGACTGTCTTGTCCTTTTGACGTGTGTGCTCGGTGCATTTAGTGTATGAAATCTCCTAGGTTGACATAGAGAATGTGTAAAATAAAATGTCAAAATTTGGCAATATAGAGAAATTATTAATCGGCGTAAGGTTGCACAAAGAAAATGGAAACAAAGGAAGTGAGCTGGAACTGACTTCATGAACCCGGCAATGCCTGTGGCTTAAGAGTTGTGTTAAGTTTTATTGTCTTAACTTATTTTTCTCGTTCCTCTGATATATATCCTTGTTTGCGTTGTCACGAATATCTATGGTGTATTTCTCTCATATATAATTTCTTAATACTTGTATTTGTTTGATATGTCTACGAAGCTTTCTTCAGAAACAAATAGTTCAGGAATGCTGAAGATACATTTTAGCGTACACCAATGAGCTGGCTGGCTGGAAATCTACTCTCGACATTCACTTCTTTTAGACAAAAAAATAATTCAATAAAATATCTGAATATTGCTTTCCGCTAGAACAAAAAAGAACACCACGTTTAACTTCAGATCAATAATTTTCTTACGTGTCCACTATATTAGTCGAGCATTTCAGTTAATATGTACACTGCTTTCAGCCCACTCCTTGCGCTAATTAGCTCGCCCTGGTGATTTCTTATACCGTTAACGAATTTGAGAAGGGAATATGTCTAAAATTGCTTACATCGACAAACTAGGCAAGATTTGACAGCTCAACACTTTATTACTTTTTTCTTCTGAAAGGATCGGTCTAGAATATATTTCTGGCTAGTCAACAATCAGGTGTATGTACACATTGAACTTAAAGTTTGATAGTTCCAACATTCCGAAATAATGTAATATTCATTTCAGTTCGCCTGCTGTTATAATAGTTTGATCAAAAGGAGACAGTGATTTTAAAAAATAATAGCCAAAAGAGAAATTTTGTAGTCTGACCAACGATTATGCCTCGACTGATGCAATTTATTGAGCATGCAGAGTGTTTGAGGAATTTAAAATCTTAAAACACTTAGTCGTAAAGTGGGGGGGGAAAGTTCCTACAAAGTTATATTTTATTTGACTGGTTTTAGGCCTATCACTCACTCTATAAACTTTTAAAATCTTGACCAAATGTCATTATATGCAACTAACCCGGTTGAGACACATTGACATATTTCTTCCTCAAATGCACATTTATTAACTGCTATGGTGACACAAACATAAAACATCTACAATAGCTGCAAGCATAAATTACACTGATAAATACTAAAGTCTAAATCTGTGTGCTGGAAAATTCCAATGATCTTGTGGGATATTCTAAGGTACATAACTCTGTATGGGATTAACAATATTAATATTATATTCTGATAATTAGATTCAAAGCTATGATAATCCAATTTGTATGTTATTGCTGGCAATGTTATTTGATTTTTTTGTTTTTGTTTTTACAACGTTATATACATAGTTACTTTTAATAGATTAAAAATAAAAGTCACCATTGCGCCTTTAAGTCTCTATTTGTATCGTGACGTCAAACACGAGTGATGTCAAACAGAGAGTCTATAGTGCGTCACTGAAGCAGTTTAAAAGTTTCACCGTCACTAGAACAAACGACTAAGAGAAATTGTACATTTGCACGGACAGTGATCCTCTGCAAGGAACTCTCATTTCGTATCAGTTTCAACCAACAATTTCACTTTGATATATTTTATCTTAACTTTTGTGCCAGACTGACTTCATACAATGAAATCTACAAATGAAGAGACTGCCTCTGGAGGCGAAGAATTTCCTGACGATACCAAGGAGATGAAGACTTTCAATATAGTGTGTACAATTATAAAAATCATCTTAACTCTTTCTATTGTCTGCGGAAATGGCATGGCGATATGTTCCATTGCCATCTTCCGAACGCTTCGGACCCACAACGGCACTATGCTACTGGTTTTATCCATCGCAGACCTTGCAGTTAGTCTACTAGCTTGCCCACTACACTCGGTGTTCTATCTGGATAGAGGTGGATTGCTGTGCAATGAAACTGCGAACTTGATCGGGATTGGAGTTTTGATTCTAGTTCGAGCTGTCTCGATCCACTGTATTTTACTGTTCACACTGCACCATCTGGTTGACGTTACTTTTCCTTTTCGCCAAAATTGCTGGAAAAATACTGTAATTATAAATGTGTTACGCGTTATGCTGTGGGCCTATTCAATCACTTTAGCCACGTTGCCTTTGACGGGGTGGAACAATGTGCTTGATAAGAAGTGCGCTCTTGAGAACACACTAACCCAACTGCATGACCCTCTAGTGTCGTTTGTAAAAGTAACGACTCTCGTCTGTCTTTGTGGTTATATATGCTTTTTAGCTCTGAGCTTAGTGTACAGACGAGGAAATACGGTGAGAAGCACAATGCTTTCTAAGAGAATTGCAGAGTGGAAATGGAGACTTGTATCTGACAGGTTCGTGATTCTTATATTACTGTTTCGTATAATTCTTTGGCTTCCATACATCCTCATGGCGCTACTGAAAAATGAATACTTATCATGGAACACGGCAGAGATGGTTGCTGTTTTGGCCGGATCCCTTCTGAATCCGATCATGTATGCAATCGCGAGCAGCGATTTTCGCTTGGCGTTCAAAACACTACTATCCACACCTGTCTCTAATTGGCCCAGACTTGTCGAACACCCACTCGTTTCAGGTATGAAGCTTGCAGGTGACAAAATATCTAGATATAATTTATATGTTGGGTTTGTTTGTTCTTTTTGTGTATAATTCACACTCTCTCTGTTTCTCAGGCTATCTTGCAATTGATCTAGATGCCTATTCATCCATTTACATATCTACATTTACATTTACATTTACATATCTACATTTACATTTACATATCTACATTATATTTACATATCTACATTTACACTTACATATCTACATTTACATATCTAGATTTACATTTACATTTACATATCTACCAATCGTCAAGCATATTAATTAGACATGATGATTTTTGTAATCATATAACGATTATTTAACTTTGGGAGCTTTTCGTTGGAATTTCATTCTACCAAATATAACTTCTTTTTTTTTAAGTTCCCAGAATTGAGATGTCTGGTTTGTTGTCTTTTTTCATGTCTTTTTTGCCTGTATTGTTTAGAGTATCTTAGTTAATTGAGATATTTCTTTCCTCTGAGCACTCTATAAATAAAATCGTATTATTTTACCTAAGATACCGTCTTTCATTTCCAGAGGGACTAAACGTTTGCCTACACCGGTTTAGTAGTGAAGTGCCTTAATGCAGTGAAGTATTTGTTTTTCATTTAGTTTACCGTACTCCCTCTTTAGAGCAAGACAGGTCTGATGTCAAGATTGATGTCCTGCTTTCTTTTAATTTCATCTACGTTTGATTAGAAGTCTCGACAGGCTTGTTTTCTTATTTTCGAACAGCTTTAATCTCCACAAACATTTTGATCATTTATTGATACATTTAGAAACATATTGCTCATCGAGCCGAAATCAATGTAAAATTTAAAAAAACCTCTGAAGATTTTATCTATCTTTGTGGGAGAAGCGGGAGGAATGGCAAAACAGAAAAGTACTGGTGATAAAGGATTCATCTTAAATAGTCATCATTCGTTAGTTTGTCTGCAATTTGTTTTCCATTGTATGTGGTGATGGCGAATTTCCAATTTCTCATTGATACCTGAATCGTACTGTGTAATGCTAATGCATTCTTGTTCAATTGATTATCTCTCGTGTCTGTATATATGAAAATAAATCCTAGTTCTATGGCCATCATTGTTAGTAGTACTGCTGTATTAATTGACAATTAGCCGTTAGTCCCTGTCTCCAGAACTGGTATCTACTTACTAACAGGCCAAAAGTCAGTCCGCTGCTTGTCGGACAAATTTTGACAATAATTTCAAAGGAAGATCGAGTTTTGGTAAGCTTCTTCACTGGCCAGAAATCAGATTGTTTTAAGGGGGCCGATCGCTTTGTCTACGTAATGTTTGAAAATGTTTAATTATTTTTGCTGGTGTAATTCTTAGACTGCAAAGTGTTAATGTACACTGGATTTTTTTCTAACGAAAGAAGTTTTGTCCACACGCACGCACGCACAAGCGTATACACAAGTATGCACGCACACAGCGCAGGAAGGCACACACGCGCGCACATACATTTACACATATAAGCACACACACACAAACACTACACGCAAACGCGCACAAACATACTTCTCACCATCAAGGAACTAGAGACACCAATCTCTTGACGTCACATTTAGCATGACATTATTATAGACACATTTTGTCTCAAGCCAGCCAGCACTTCATGACGTCACATTTAGCATGACATTATTATAGACACATTGTGTCTCAGGCCAGCCAGCACTTCTTGAAGTCACATTTAGAATGACATTATTATAGACACATTGTATCTCAAACAAACAACAACAACAAAATAAAGGAGCCTTATTTGCTGAATGGTACAAAGCCTGGAGCCTTTCCTGATGGTTGGTAAGAAAGCCTGGAGCCTTTCCTGATGGTTAGTAAAAAGCCTGGAGCCTTTCCTGATGGTTGGTAAAAAGCCTGGAGCCTTTCCTGATGGTTAGTAAAAAGCCTGGAGCCTTTCCTGATGGTTGGTAACAAGCCTGAAGCATTTCCTGATGGTTGGTAAACGCCTGGAGCCTTTCCTGATGGTTGGGGTAAAAGCATTTAGCTTTCCTGTTGGTTGGATTAAGAGTGGATAAAAGCATATGCTCTGTTTGTTATATCGTAAAAGCAATTTTATTAAATGTAAATGCACACTTTTCTAAACTTAAGTGTTTAATGCTGAAATATATTTTTGCTCTGATGCAATAACGCTTTGACTAATAACAGGAAATGAAGTTGTGCGAATGGAGAAAGATCAGACCGTGCTAGAGAAAAGATACTTGAAAAGATTTACAGAGGCGAGTATATTTGTTTAATCTTAACAATTTATTTAACAGTTTATATATAATTTTGTCCACCATTGAAGGTGTGACGCCGACGCCACACTAGTTAATGGTTATAATTACTATTATTAATTAATCATCCATAACTACTTAAGTGAGATAAGAATCTTAATTTATATTTTAACAATTCTCCACAAGACACCACTCGTCTCTCTCACTTAGCGGATAGGCGAGCACTGTAAACATTTTCTCTCTTCCACAACATTAAAGACACACATTTATTGTCATTAACATCAATATTAAAGGCATTTACCGTCAAACAATATTTCCATAGGTGGAAAACATTTTACTAAAGGAGAAGACAAATCAGAATTTTAATCTATATTTAGCGATCTCTCATCCACCCACTGTCTTTCCAACATATGGCTATCAATAAGTGTAAGAAGGTCAATAAATGTAGTAATATTTTTTAAAATCAACAATCAAATATACAATATATGAGCATAATCAAAAGAGTTTTTCCATTTACATCACTTCATAACAATATTCAATTAATGCTGAACAATCATTCTGTTTATCCTAGCATAGACATAAGCAGTCAATTAACATAAATACATAATCAAGTTCATGGATATTATCACAGAAACAAGAGCAGAGTTTCAGAGAAATAATTAAAGTCAATGCACATAACCTTTTCAAAGATGGCGGCAGTTGTTGGCACATGTTCACAATTACACTGTTTGCACCAAATCATTGTCTTTCTTATTTAGGCGAGAGCTCCTCATATCCCTTCAGGCACGCTATAAAACTGTTCCACAATCTTCTATGAGTTCACAAAATACACCGTAGAGAATCGTCCTGAATTTCACAAGCGTTATCAAGACATCAGGAGGAATGTTCTCGAATTTTCATGTGTATATAAATGTCGAAAATACGAGCAAGTGCTCCACAACTCATCAAACAAAGTATTTCATAAAGAAAATGCACATATTGGTAAAAAAAAATATGAAAACAAGTGACAAATAAAAGTAGTGAGTGGAAATATTCGTTGCACAATCTATCCATCCAACTGTCTGACTGTCTATCTATTTATCTCTCTCTGTAATTCTGTTAATCGCGCGTCACTTAAACGCAGACAGATAACAGCAGAGACAGTTAGGGTTAGGGTTAGGGTTTAGGGTTAGGGTTGGGTTCGAGTTTAAGTGACTGCGATTAAATGTGGTGCGTTTAAGTGACGCGCGATTAAATGTGGTACGTTTAAGTGACGCGCGATTAAATGTGGTGCGTTTATGTGACGCGCGATTAAATGTGGTGCGTTTAAGTGACGCGCGATTAAATGTCTATAAATCCTCTCTGTGTCTACCCTTCCATCCATCCAACTATCTATCTATCTTTCATCTGTTCATCAAACATTTAAAATATTCAGTAGAGAAAGTTAGGCCCAATCCACACTTGAATTTTCTATTGGACAAAATCAACGACATCATAGAATTAGAAAGAAGACTCCTCAAGGTGAGTTGTATACTAAGCTCGGCCGACATTTAAGACAACACCCCATTATTGTAGTGTAGGTTAGCAAAAGTGATAATATAATTAACAATCAATCATAAGTGTGAATACGCTGACGTGAAATCGCTATTATTTTTTTTACGAGAAATGTTGTATGTAAATGGCATGTATCTACTGTAGAAAATACATAGTGTATTATGGTCAATAATTTATTACAATTGCTGTTTGTTATTTTGTTTTGCTTATCTAAAACTGATTTATTTACTGAAAAAAATTCAGTGATAACTTGAATCTGATGCGTTAACCACTTCTGCTTTACACGTCTTTCTGTTATACAACTACAACAGAGAGAAGTTAAACTTACAACATTCAACCCTCTTCTTCACAACGATTATCAAACGGCTCTTTCGCAAGTCTTTGAAAGTATAGTAAAGAAAATGAAAGAAACAGAAAAGGGCGTAAGTTTAACAACAGCAAAAAGTATTGATCACTTTCAATATAACTCTTATCTACATATCTATTTAATCTATCTGTTTAAATACCTACCTACTTTCTTCCATAACTACTTCCCTTCTTCTAATCCCTTTGTCTGTCTATCTATCTATCTATCTATCTATCTATCTATCTATCTATCTATCTATCTATCTATCTATCTATCTATCTATCTATCTATCTATCTATCTATCTGCCTGCCTGTCTGTCTGTCTATCTGTCTGTCTGTATATCTATCTATATATCTGTTTGTCTATCTGTCTGTCTGTCTGCCTGTCTGTGCCTGTCTGTCTATCTATATATATCTGTTTGTCTATCTATCTGTCTGTCTGTCTATCTATCAATTTATCTTTTTGTCTGTCTGTCTGTCTGTCTGTCTGTCTATCTATCTATCCATCTATTTATCTAACTATCTATCTGTCTGTCTATCGATCCATCCATTCATCTCTCTCCATAAATATATATATGTGTGTGTGTGTGTGTGTGTGTGTGTGTGTGTGTGTATGCGCGTGCGCGTGAGTGTGCGCGTGTGAGTGTGTGTGTATCTATGTAATAACCTTATTTATTATTAATATTCAATCCACGCAAAAGGTGATATATTACTCAGTTCGTCATAAAAAATTTCACTCTACATTAGATCTATAATCTGAATGTTTAGCATTCGTTCCATAATTTATATATATATAATTTTTTATAAATGTTCCAATAAACCTTAATACTTCTTTCCTTGATTTTGAAGTCGGCACCGTTTCAACCACCAGTTAGCCAACAAGGTGACGGGAATGATTTCACAGTCATTAAGAAACCCATGGATTTGACATCACTACTTAAGGTTTTTGCTTTTATTTAATGTTTACTAAGAAAGCTTTGGATACACTCTCTCTTTGTCTCCTTCTCTCTCAATCGTCTACAGGCATATATGCACATACAGATATATGCACTTTAACCCTTAGATCACCATTAAAAAATAGTAGGGTTTATTTTGTTGAAAATGTCATAGACGATATTATCAGACCTCACTACTTCTTCCTTTCGCTGACGTACAATTTGTTCATTTCACTGCAGTCTACCCAGACTGCTTGCTTGTACAAAACCCTGTGCTAGATAAACCGCTTTACGGAATTTCTTTCAAGCGGAGCACCACGTTTATGGGGTTAATATCGAAGGAGATGTTAAAAATTAAATTATTAATAGTACTAAATTTTAGATTAACACTTTAGAGAGTTATTCCCATTAGAACTTTTTTTTTGTATTGCCTGTTAAGAGGTGACTACTATGGTTGACAGTAATGCAGTGTAGCAATTAGTGTTTGGGTCAATTAGTGTTTGGGTCAATATTAGTGTTTGGGTCAATTAGTGTTTGGGTCAATATTAGTGTTTGGGTCAAGTAGTGTTTGGGTCAATTAGTGTTTGGGTCAATATTAGTGTTTGGGTCAATATTAGTGTTTGGGTCAATATTAGTGTTTGGGTTAATTAGTGTTTGGGTCAATATTAGTGTTTGGGTCAATATTAGTGTTTGGGTTAATTAGTGTTTGGGTCAATTAGTGTTTGGGTCAATTAGTGTTTGGGTCAATTAGTGTTTGGGTCAATATTAGTGTTTGGGTCAATTAGTGTTTGGGTTAATTAGTGTTTGGGTCAATATTAGTGTTTGGGTCAATATTAGTGTTTGGGTTAATTAGTGTTTGGGTTTGGTGTTCATTTTCATTCTACTGACATTCTTGGACTGTGAATCGATTCGACAGGCTATAAGAAGAGTGTCATAAGAAACATTAGCGCAATCTTTCTAATTACCTCCTTAATTAAATTAACACAGGGCCGAGTTACACCTTTTCCTGTACCTCCATATAAAGTGTAGTACTATCGCTATTTATCCATTTAATGGGTAGTACAGAAATGACTATCGCCGTTTATCCGTTTAATGGGTAGTACAGAAATGACAATATATACCTACTTACAAAGTAAGTCAGCCTAAAATAGACTATGTTAAGAACACGACACACACGATAAAAAATATAATAGCGACTAACTTAATCACTGAAATACCCGATGTATAAAAAGTTATAAACAACACGACACATAGCTACTACATTAACATATAGTACCACCAAAACTTCAAACAAAAGCGGATGTGACGCATAACAATGTAAAACTGTTGAATGATCAGTTCAGACACTGTCTTACGCAGGGCTATAAGGGTCTACAATGAATTTTTTTAAAGTTCCGTAAATCAGAAGAAAGTATTGAAGTTCACTTTTTCCTAATCGAAAATACAGCTCACAACAGCTCCATTTGAGTTACATAGCAATTCAAGTCTCCTCCACAACCCGAAAGATGACACACATGGAGAGTTCTCTGATTTGGACCATTCTGACTCGGTGTGTGAATTTGTTTCATGAAAGTGTTGATGACTGTTGTATGAGACTGTTCTGTATGTATGTTGTCAGGTGTATTTTGGTTTTATTGCATGGGTGTTTTACTTGCTTGTTATATGCTTGTAGTGTTATGAGAATGGGTAGGAGTGTGACTGTGAAAAAGTATCTTTTAAAAATATTATATATATATATTTATTTATTTATCTTCACAACCCACCCACCTGCCTCCTAGAATGTTCGCAGAAGCAAGTACAGATCTGGCCAACAGTTCCTAGAAGATGTGGAACTTATCTACACAAACAGCCTTGAGTACAATGGTGAAGATAATGTTTTCACACGCTACGCAAGCAAGCTTCTGTCGTTCTGTCGCCAGACTTTAATAAACGTAAGGACTTTATGTTTTCTGGTTGTAAGGACTTTATGTTTTCTGGTTGTAAGGACTATGTTTTCTGGTTGTAAGGACTTTATGTTTTGTGGTTGTAAGGACTATGTTTTCTGGTTGTAAGGACTTTATGTTTTCTGGTTGTAAGGACTTTATGTGCTCTGGTTGTAAGGACTTTATGTTTTCTGATTGTAAGGACTATGTTTTCTGATTGTAAGGACTTTATGTTTTCTGGTTGTAAGGACTTTATGTTTTCTGATTGTAAGGATTTTATGTTTTCTGGTTGTAAGGACTATGTTTTCTGGTTGTAAGGACTTTATGTTTTCTGATTGTAAGGACTATGTTTTCTGATTGTAAGGACTTTATGTTTTCTGGTTGTAAGGACTTTATGTTTTCTGGTTGCAGAATATTCTACATGAATGTATACAAAGATTAATTCTATCTATCGATATTTCAGTCTATCTGTCTATCTATCTATCTATCTATCTATCTATCTATCTATCTCAATTTATACAATTAGTACAATTTAACTAATCAATATTTACATTAATTAACAGTCTCTGTCTTCAAGTACAAATATATTGAAAAGATTCCTTTGCTATATTCAGTCTTACTATTATGAAAGTTTCTGTAGTTTCTGTATATTTCAATATTCTGCACAGTTTGTTCGAGTGGTAGTTCTATTCCGTTTATGGTTAGGAATATCTCTCTATTTCTCTACCTTACGTTACCGAGAAATCCCTTGACCAGCTGAAATTTTTACTTAACTTCATAAATAGCAGTTCAGATCTATGGAATCAATGGTTAGCTCCCTTGATTGACTAAATGTCACTCATAATTTTACTCGAAACTTAGTTCATAGTTCCATATAAGAAGATATGTTTCTTCTTTAGACTTGAATTGGTTCATTTCATCTTATATTGCAATCTCAAATTTGTTTATCTTAAGCTCTGAAATACTAACTGGTTCATCAAGCCTCCAAGTCTGATACCTTCGTTCTTGGATTTATCTGTTCAAACACTCATGATCTGATGAATTAGAATTCCTTAATTCTTCATCATTATTTTCCTGTTAGTTTTTCGCACTAACCGCAAGATTTTTATCATTAGTATGTAAGATATATGTTTTCACTTCTCAGGGTGTTTTCGGCGGAATAACTTTTGTAATTCTGTAATATCACATGGAATTGTGTTTATCTTTTTTAGAGTAAATCTTCTCACACTTTAATCTCCGAAGTTGTGTGGGTGTCTGCCCCAAATCAGTGCGACTCACTTCTAATTCTTCTCACTTCGACTTCTCTCCAGTATAATATTAAGGCTATCCATGTGTTGGTGTTATGCATCATTGATCCGTGGCTTAAAGGCTAGCGATAAAGTTGGCATCCTTAGACACTGGCTTCGTCACTTTCTGGGAGCTTTTGCTTCCATCTTTAATTTACTACATTTAATAATTTAAGTTAGAAGTTTTAAAATTATGAGATAAATTGTCCATACAGTCTAGTGGATTACAATAGTCTTTGATTACATTTATTGATTACTTAAAAAAAGAACTTCTTCAAAGCACATACACGTAAAGACTGTACATATACTCAATTACAATCATAATTCTGCAATGACAAGAAGAGCAAAGATCTTATCCCATATATAAATAAAAAAGAAATTAATTCAGCTCTTCTTTTAATATGTCTGTCTTCTAAATTTAATATTACTTACTTTTCTCTTGTCTACAAGAATGGAGATCTTATTTCGTTGCTCGAGACAAGAATTCAAGAAGAGAACAATGGAACAACTATGTCACCTCATAGTGGTATTGTTACGAATGGTAAGAGTTATTTTGTTTACTTTGTATATTACTGTTATACGTAGCTGGTGTTGGAGAAAAATATATAAATAAGGGCAATACTATTAAAATATATTTCTTTGCAAGTTTTCTAGTCCTCACCTCTCCAAGTATTTGCTATTTACACGGCAGTTGTACATAAATAGATTTAAAATCCTTTGTTAGATTAGTCTACCTTTAGTGGGGGTGGGGGCGGAAGCAGCTATAAAAAGGAAAACAAATTAAAAAAATATCTTTGTATTATTTGGCAAAGGGAATAACTTCCTTCAAACTGTTACTAAAACAGAGTTGCAAAGCAATGGATTATACTTAAATTTGCATGTGATCTTTAGGAGCCCAAAGGTATGTATCGCTTTTCGATAAGAACGTGATCTTTAGGTGCCCAAAGGTATGTATTGCTTTTCGATAAGAACGTGATCTTTAGGTGCCCAAAGGTATGTATTGCTTTTCGATAAGAACGTGATCTTTAGGTGCCCAAAGGTATGTATTGCTTTTAAGTCGCCAGTCCATAAGCACGTGATCTTTAGGTGCCCAAAGGTATGTATTGCTTTTAAGTCACCAGTCGATTTGCACGTGATCTTTAGGTGCCCAAAGGTATGTATTGCTTTTAAGTCGCCAGTCGATAAGCACGTGATCTTTAGTTGCCCAAAGGTATGTATTGCTTTTAAGTCACCAGTCGATTTGCACGTGATCTTTAGGTGCCCAAAGGTATGTATTGCTTTTAAGTCGCCAGTCGATAAGCACGTGATCTAATGAAGCCCACCAGACAAGAAGTGTCCAGATCTAACCATTCTTTATTTATTATTCTGGTACTTAAGCTTGCCATTTGATGAAAATGGGTTTGAATGAAAAGTTCAGTGGATGCCTTTCACCCGTAGTCCAAGTGAGCAGACTGTAGTTAATGCCTATTGTACAGAGAAGTTTTTAAAGCATTTGCAGGTCTTGCTTTGCTGTAACTTCGCAAAAGTAGCAATCTGATTTTAAAATTGTCACAGATTTATAAAGGACATAATACAGATATAGAGATGAATCAGACATATTAAACGAGAAATAATCATGCAAAAGGATAGACAGATGGATGGATGGTTGGATGGATGGAATGATAGTATGGACTTGAGTTTGACTAAATTCAAAATCATTGCAGGCAGCATAAAACGTTAGTAGTTTGTGATAAAATGTAAGATATGAGAGCAATTTTATTTGTTGGCAGCAAAAGTGTCCTTAAGTAAAATGATTAAAAAACATAAAGAACAAAAATATCTCACTAGAGTTAAAGAAGTAAATAGTAAACAAGATACAAACCGTCTGATAATGAAGTGTTTGCGTTTTTTAAATTTTGTAGCTGACGTGAAAGACAATCAAAGTAGCACCAGCCAACTGCACCAAAGAATTAAGTCCCCTAGCACCACCCAACCGCCGAACAAAGAATCGAGTATGCAATTATGATGTGTTCTCAAAATCTCTACAAGACATCCTTGGCTGCTGCGCAACATGAAACACATCCACAACAGTCCAGAAAAATTGAAAGTGTTTAAAAGTGTAAAGGATATTGTGACGCCAACGCCACTTAGTTAATGGTTATTATTATTATTATTATTATTATTATTATTACTTAATCGTCCATAACTAATTACAAGTGTAGAAAATCTTAATTTATGTTATTAATAATTCTCCTGCAGACATCACTCGTCTCCCGCTCTTGGCGGATATTCGGGCGCTTTAAACGTTTTCTCTCTTTCACAACATTAAAGATAAGCATTTACTGTAACACAATATTCCATAGGTGAAAAACTTCTTACTAAAGGAAAAAACAAATCCATCTTTAATCTGTATTTAGTCAGCCCCATCCACCCACTTTCTTCTCTGACATACGTTTATAAATATTTGTAAGAAGGTCAATAAATTTAGCAATACATTTATTAAATCAACAATCAAATATACATGTGACAAATACAAATACTTGACATCAATATTTCCATGAAACCACATTCAAATAATTTATATATTTATACAGTCTTTTATCCTAAATACAATTCAACAAAAGTGTCAATACAAATCACAAGATAGTTCTTATCAGAGAACAGAAATGGAGTTGTTAGAGATAAGATAAGATAATAGTTTTTGCATCACTTGAATTAAGCCCTCTCTCAATGATCTTTTGCACGCTTTTGCAACAATGTCACAAGTTTATTGTCTGCCATAAATTCTACATGTCTCTCTCCAAATACACATTCGCTACTTATTCTCTGAATTAACTTAGGCGCTTCATTCACCGTACCAGTTCGCTCAAGCAGAATAACAATTGTAGTAACTCCTGGTAACTTCCCTGTATTAGAAATTGTTCGATGTAGTCAGCATACACTGTCACCTTACATCAATGGAGTGCCATAAATCCTTCAATTACACACACTGCAGTAGAGGCTCCCCGCATCTACCACGGTCACAGTGGCTTACAATCAGCAAACCAGAGATTCAAATAATACTTGGAAAGGCTGCTGGTCTCTGTAAAAATATCGGGGAACAAACATTAAGTTTCCATTTGATCTCCTTTTAACTCCATTCATCCTTACATTACAGTTTCCCGTGACAGTATTTATTAGTCCGATACGTACACACAGCATAATAAATAATGTTATAGATTTATGAGCGGTTTCACAAGAACAATGTCAAGTGGTTGCATACTACATATAAGCATCTTAGTTCAAACATTTGTAGAAGTAATAGTCTACTCACATAATACATCTCTAAAAACACAAGTAAAACATATCAATAGCACAAAATGCACAAAATAGTTCTAGTCTCTCTCAAACAGTCAGTTAACTCACCATTAAAGCTAACGGCTGCCTTTCAAGACCGGAATTCTTGCCACACCAAATTCAAGTGATCAGACAATAGAATTCTCTACAACACATAAACTTGTAAAATCAGTCCAATGGCTGGTCTCGTTCTCGTAAATCTTAGCCATTGGACATTAAAAACTACTCATCTATTTGGAACTGGTTTGCATTGAATCAGCAATTTCTAGCATATTCTCAACTTCCAACTCTGACACACACACAAATACCATCATAAGGAGTGCCCAAGGTCGGGTCACATTGACAATTTATATAACAATTAAGTCCAGGAATAGGGATAGGCAAATTTACTCCGCAACAGATATTGATTAACCTGCTTTTTGTTTTTTAGAATCGAAAAAACCTTTCTTTGGTCATTTTGAATAAACACCGTTACCAAAAACTGTACTGCTTATTTCCATCTGGTTTGGGGACTTCAATCTATTTGGCACAGCTGAGCAAATAGTTGTGAAGGGTACCACACAATGACCGAGTCATGCTCTACGAAAATCTTACATAAATCTTAATGAACATGGACGAGAAATTTGCTTTAGAAAGAAAAAAATTGACATGGTCGAAAAAATAAGCGCTACACCAATGTACTTTTGAAATGAAAATTTGCGCGCGCGATATAGTTGAAGGTTGGTTTATCACTTTTAAATTAACCATGTTTATTATGTAGTTTACTGCTAGATTTCTTCTTGTTTATCGGTTTGCATGTGCTTATATCTAAATCCAATTGAGTATTGTTGATGTTTTATATTTTTATTTGTTAACATTCACAAATTATTTAAACAATAACAAATTGCAAGTCTTGAATAAAAAAGTATTAGAATATATTATTTAAATGAATAAAATATTATTTTCTCATTGACTAATTACTGGATGTGTACTGTTTGTCTGATATTAATTCGCCTTCCCCCTTAAAGCAATGTTAAGACTAAACGTGCAAATTACTGGTTTCAAAATCAAAGTAAAACAGTAGCCTAACCACGTTTTACCCGATTATTTAAAAAGATCTCTAAAATGCCTGATAGCTGTATTGAACACTCTTTCGCAATGTCTTCTTGAAAATAAAATCAATCTGAAGTGCAATATTTGAATTTTTTCATAAATAACAATTAAACACTCATGGTGTTAATTTCTCGTCGAATTTTGCTGATTAAACTGCCAATCAGTTTATTTTACAGAAGCCTTAAACGGGAATTATCTCCCTTATACCTGCGTTTTGCATTGAATCTTGACCAAACATTTACTCTTATAAAATAAACCTGAAGTTTGGAAAGGGGAAGGAATTTTATCTACTGGTAGAATTTCTCTAATAAATTTCGTTTCACAAATAGACATCTTAATGGCAAAATGAGGTCTGTATAATAGGCCATCTGGAATTTTGATGCAGTGAGAAATCTTTCTATACAATTAGAAAACTGGCTGTAGAACTACGAGATCTTGTTGATAGTCTAGAATTTTGATGCTATAAGAAATCGTGTTTTACCATTAGAAATCCTGATTGTAGAAATACGAGACCTGTTTTATTTTTGATGCAATTTCTTATTGCATTTTTTTTAGTTTTACCTAGTTTTACCATTAGAAATCCTGATTGTAGAAATACGAGACCTGTTTTATTTTTGATGCAGTTTCTTATTGCATTTTTTTAGTTTTACCTAGTTTTACCATTAGAAATCCTGATTGTAGAAATATGAGACCTGTTTTATTTTTGATGCAATTTCTTATTGCATTTTTTTAGTTTTACCTAGTATTACCATTAGAAATCCTGATTGTAGAAATACGAGACCTGTTTTATTTTTGATGCAATTTCTTATTGCATTTTTTTAGTTTTACCTAGTTTTACCATTAGAAATCCTGATTGTAGAAATACGAGATGTGTTGTAAGTATTCTTTCAAATTTTGATACAAAAGAAATTTAGTTTTCCATTAGAAATTCCAACTGTAGAACTGTGAGACCTGTTTTAAGTATTCATTGGAATTTTGATGCAATCGGAAATCTATCTTTACCATTAGAAACCATGATTGTAAAATTATAAGGCATGTTTTATAAATCGATTATAAGGCATGTTTTATAATCAACTAGTATTTGATTGAATGGGAAAATAGTGCTTTATAATTATAGACCCTGGTTGTAGAAATAATGGGAAGGGGGTTGTTTCTCCTGAATCTTGTAGAGATAATTATTTATTGCAAACTTGTAAATTTGCACATTGAATCTCTTGGCCAGAGTACAGTTAACAAATATTAATTACTAAACATAAAGTGATTGTAACATTTACTACAGCTCTCTTACTAAATGAAATCCAAATTTTAGAATGTTGAAGTTGTGTCTGTTGATGGATGCAAACTTATGATGACGATGACGACGACGATGATGATGAAGTCAAAACAACAGAGGGCCAGCAATTGACATCGGAAAAATCAACGATGTTTCAACGGAAAAGAGATATAAATATCTAGGGATACTACAACATCAAGAAAACATGCAGAGTGAAGTCCAAAGTTAAGAGAGAATATGAAAAACAGATTAGACATGTCCTCAAGTCCAAGCTATTTGGGGCTAACAAAATACAAGCCCTTAACGCATGCGCAATATCTGTAGTCAGCTACATTGGAGTATCATAGATTGGATAAGAAATTAAATAAATGAACTTAAATTTACATAAAGCCTTACACCCAAAAGTAGACGTAGACAGGCTCTATGTATCTCGAAAAATGGGAGGCCGGGGTAACAAGAAAATCAAAGATCTTCTGCTGTCGCTGTGTTGTCTTCGTCTGATGTCTGCGTGTCTTCGTCTGCTGTCGCTGTGTTGTCTTCGTCTGATGTCTGCGTGTCTTCTTCTTCTGTCGTTGTGTTGTCTTCGTCTGATGTCTGCGTGTCTTCTTCTGTTGTCGTTGTGTTGTCTTCGTCTGATGTCTGCGTGTCTTCTTCTGTCGTTGTGTTGTCTTCGTCTGATGTCTGCGTGTCTTCTTCTGCTATCGTTGTGTTGTCTTCGTCATTCGATGAGTTGTTTTCGTCTTTTCGCACACGATCTCGGCCAATGTCGGCGGTTGGACGAAGTAGTGCGGGTAAAAGATGATCTTACGTGCTGCTGCCTACTCTTCTTTTGTTGCCATTTTTTGGGTTAGATGGTTCCCTCTCAAAGACTGCAGGGTGTTTCGAAATGTTTGATACAGTTTGGTGGGCTTTATGAAAAATCTGTTTTCTAGATGTTTGACACAGTTTGGTGGGCCTCCTGAGAAATCTGTTTTCTAGATGTTTGACACAATTTGGTGGGCTTCCTGAGAAATCTGTTTTCTAGATGTTTGACACAATTTGGTGGGCTTCATGAGAAATCTGTTTTCTAGATGTTTGACACAGTTTGGAGGGCCTCCTGAGAAATCTGTTTTCTAGATGTTTGTCTTGATTTCGATGCATATGCTGACGTCTGCAATTGTAGAGGTGATTTGTGATGAATGTCATTTTCGTTCTTGTGTGTTACTTGAATTTTGTAGATTTTCCATCGTTTTTTTTTGCGCCATGTCCGGTGATCGATAGCTAGCACGCAAAACGTGTGAATCGAAGGCTGAGGGTTGAGAATGACGTAGTTGACTAGAGAGATTAGCGAAAGAAATGCTAGCGCAACCTTAAAAATAAAGATATTGACTAAATAAACATTGATGCGAAATCGACCTAGGTCGGAAGCGCTCACCCCAATCTGATGATGATGATGAATAAGAATTGACTGACAAAAATAGCGACGGAACACAGACTAAAAAATAAGGTATTTGAAAGAGGCGACAATAGCAATAGATTTAACAATTATCTCAAATGAGTGTTAATTATTTCACACATCTCAAAAAAACACTGTTAAACATTCACACATCTCCAAAGTGTTTAATTATTCCAACGTTTGACTAAATATAAAACTGTACCTGTAACTGGGGATGAAAAAATGTCTAACAGGACAATAATAAAAATGTTGGCTTCAGAAATTGTCCTGTAGAGTTAATTTAATTCATGATTATGCTTCCGAAGAGAAAACAGAAAAAAACGACAAGAGAAATAAAAATGTCTGTGTGTATAATGAAGGCATTAAATAATTATTATTGCGTCGGTGTGTGTGCTTAATAATAATGGGATTTAGAGATTATTAAATTGCAAAAAGATATATCATTACCATCCATTATTGTTTGACATCTATTTTATTGCAACAGTTTGCTCCAGACTTATTGTCAAACTGTATTTTAAAATGTATAATTATTTTTCATCTTTAAATTATTTTATTAAACTTTAAATTATTTTTGTTTTCAAACAAACAACCATGTTATATTCTATAACCTTGACTAATATTAGTTAATTTAAAATGAACCCCATCGGCTAAATTCCTCTCTTTGAAATATTAGCCATCACTGTATGCTAATATCGTATATATTACAGTGTTAGTCATCACTGTATACTAATATCGTATACATTACAGTGTTAGCCATCACTGTATACTAATATCGTATATATTACAGTGTTAGCCTGTATACTAATGTCGTAGTATGCTAAATTAACTGTTACAAATAATTAACCCGGCCAACGTTACATAATAAAGGCTCTTACTCTCGTCCGGTCCTGTACAGACACTTGTAGAAATAATTAGCACTGATGACCTTTTTCATTCGGTTCAAGCGTGCGAACATAATTATTTTAAATTTAAAAAAACAACACTTCACCTATGAGACCGATTACAATGCACACGCTCACGCTGGAAATTGAGGTCAAGCAGGATTTGTTTATCGAAAATCACCGAGTACACTTGTACCTCTGGGATAGATACAGTGACGCGAAGAAAGAGAGACAACACGTGTGCGTAGATAAGATGTCTTCATTTAATAGTGTATAGCTCACAGGGGCTGATAAGTCTCTTTAGAGTGTGTTGTCTCCCATTCTTCTTATAAGTGCTGCAGATCTGAAGATCCCCCCCCCCCAGTATTTTCATCTTGCTACCTATCATTCTATGTCTATTTGAACGTCTGTCTAAATAAGTAAATATCTGTCTTTTTATTAGTCTATCTGTCTGTCTAAATAAGTAAATATCTGTCTTTTTATTAGTCTATCTGTCTGCCTATAATTCTCCCATCTATCTATCTATTTAGAAAAGTGCGTGTCTAAATGTATGTATATGTGTAAGTGAGTGCGTGCACATGAGTATTCGTATGTGTGTGTGTGTGTATCTTTAACCGATGTATCTGCACGTCTGTAGTCTACCTGTATGTCGACCTGTTCTCGCGTTTTGACCTTTAGTCAACTGTTGTGACTCTGACACTGCTATGTGTCATAGGTTAAGTGATGAGTTGCTGCGAATATTGTGAGACCAGAGATGCACTAGCTGTCTCCGAGTATACAAACCTTTGCTCATTTGAAATTTGATGACCTGAGGCAGATAGAATCTGTGTACTTGAACCATTTGAGAAAGTAGTCCAGAGCCAAAATGAACATTTTGGTACTAAATTGTGACGTTTTGTTTCATTACGCGCTATTTCATCAGATGACTTGTAGTATTTATTACGCGCATTTGAAAGCTGTGTGACTTAAGCATACACAAGCGTGTAAGTGTAAAACACCGAGACTATAAAGAGAAAGTAAGTATTGAAATTTGTCGTTTAATTTGTTTGTGAGTTTCACTGTGTAGGTTGCGTTATTGTTTTTGAAATCAGCCGGCTGTATGCAAATATCGTGTTATACACACTCTACAAATTCATCGTTTTTACTAAGTCATGATGTTCAGCACCGCTGTCCTTGTTATATGAACAGTAACATTAATATACAATGTATGTATGTCTTCAATAACATTAATGTACAGTGTATGTCTATCTTCAGTAGCATTAATGTACAGTGCACGCCCTTCAATAACGTTACTGTACACTAGTGTACAGTGTACGTCTGCCTTCAATAACGTTAATGTACAGTATGTGTCTGTCTTCAGTAACATTAATGTACAATTAATCTCTCTTCGCTAAATTCAACAATCAGCTTATGCATAACTATTCTTCATAAGGTAAATCTTCCCCAGGAAGTATAATCATTTGTCCAGTATAAATAAACATCTTCAGTCGGTCACTGTTCAGTTACGTCAGAGAAGTGACAAATGAATGAATAAAGCATAAGTATCGATCTACGGTTTAATGTGTGTGATAGTAAGTTAATATATAGTATACAACTATTCTTCCTGTTTTCAACAGGCAGTACATAATTATTATTACATAATATAAAAACTATTCTTAATAGTTTCTACAGACACCATATATACAAAGCACTGTTAGTCACTTAGTACATAAAATATAAAACTATTCTTACTTTTATTTAAAAAGGAAATACACAGTACTGTTAGTAAATTAATATACAGTACACAACTACTCTTATTAATTTCTACAAAGAGCAAATACACAAAATAATGGTAGACAATAAATATGTATAAATACAGCTACTTAATTTTGTACTAATTTCCACAAACAGCAAAAGTACAAAGTATTGGTTGTCAATTAATATATAATATACCGCTATTAATACTTTTACTAATGTCTTCAAACAGGAAATATACAAAATACAACTACTTTTATTCTTGAAGTTCTTTAGTCAATTTACGCACAAGTCTGACATTTGCTAACTCACGCAGTGACGGTTTGTGTTCGTCTGAATGTTGGTAAAGTGTTCACTAGATAACTGTACACATATTATTGCTGGCATACATACAATCAATGAATACACATCTAACCTCTATATACTATGCAAGACACAATCCGATCCTTATACAGGATTTTAATCACGAAATGTGTCATGAATAATTTACACAATACCTATTTTATTGACCACTCTCGCGAAAGTCTGCAGAGAACTCGCCAACGACACGATTGCGTCTATCCTGCTGCAATCCTGACGGATGCAATATACAATGCACTCATTTATAGAACTTACTTACCACTTCAATATTGTCCGATTCTTGAACATAGCCTTTGCAACCTTTGTACGAAAACTTCACCAAAGAGCGAGCTCTCATTAGAACGTTTAATTAATTTTATAAATTGGTGACTGCACGCCCTGTAAAAATGTGGGTCAGATGAGTGCATTTGAGCAAAGATGACGTCCATACTGAACAATCTCGCGTATGTTAGACTTATATCTAGATTTAGGCAGTACTGATTCATTTCAGTGACGATGGTTTCAAACTCAGTCTTACTTTGGACATAGAGGGTTTTTTATTCGGCACCTTTGTAAAGTGAGAGTAGAAATCAGGACAACGATGCTCTGTTTGTCGGAGCTCAAGAAATGAAGTTATTTCACAACTAGTTTGCTATATATAGTATAATGTGTACAGAGCTCAAGAAATGAGGTTATCTCACAACTAGTTTGCTATATATAGTATAATGTGTACAGAGCTCAAGAAATGAGGTTATCTCACAACTAGTTTGCTATATATAATATAATGTACACAGAGCACTTTCCTCAAGGTGTGTGGTGTCTTGGTTTGCGCTGATTTGATAACGTAAACTACCACCACATACGTTATTGCCTGGCATTAGTCAGTACCAAGTGTGTGTGGCAAAGCAAGTTGTGAACGTAATGTTAAATGTGAACACTCCAGCGGCAGTGACAATTGAAATAGTGCCTCACTCACGTGACTTGGATGGGGGATGGGTGGAAGAGAAGGGAGTACATTTCTTCAGGACTGTAAGCAGAAAATCCAAGATATTGGCTGAAAAGTGAACTTAGTCGTTGAAACTCTGTAAGGATCAGGAGCAGATCAGGAGCAGAATGCTATGAAAGTAGGAGCAGATCAGGAGCAGATCAGGAGCAGAATGCTATGAAAGTAATCTTTAATAGTTTTTACCTCGTCGTGGAAACAATTTTACAAATTGATCTGGTAGATTGTCTGCAGAAATTTTGGAAGTGATAAAGATTTATTTCTTGCTGTTGATTTATCTGCTACTGAGCGATGGGATTAAAAGCTGTCAGACATAATTTTATACTAGACAGTCGATGAAAGAATGTTACAGTTGCTTAATGATCAAATATACTTGTGCTGTTTGGGCTTTTCCCAAAGACTAGATTCATTAGTAACCCCTTAATAGAATTAGGCAAATATGTAATATGTACACCAATTTTAAATAATGTTTTTTTTCATTCTTTGACAAGAGATAGAGACCGGAAGGTGGCGTGACATTGGGGGGAGGTGGTAGTGAGGAGAGAGCATTCACACTTTCCTCTTGATCTTTGCTACTGCTAAAAATAACTTTATTATGAATTTATTTTTCCTGAAGGACTGCTGAGTATTTAATTAAAATTTTGTTGTGTATTCATGTGACTGTACTTGAAAAGAAAGAAAGAAAGAAAGAAAGAAAGAAAGAAAGAAAGAAAGAAAGAAAGAAAGAAAGAAAGCTAATTGTCGCTCGAAGCACGCATCCGTAACTGTTGCCTGTGTGACGTAATTCTGATTTCATTATTACCATTCTCCAAGCATCCGGATTTCTGGAATTTGTCTGGTTGTCAGATATCTAGGGCAAGGTGCTATGTGGCGATCGTGACCCTATTGCAATGACGAGAGTTGTGTCCCTTTGCTCTCTCCATTTGACCTATCTCCTCTCCACGCGATATGTTGAACAATGATATATTACACACACGCGTGCGTACGTGTATACGTGTGTGTGTGTGTGTGTGTGTGTGTGTGTGTGTGTGTGTGTGTGTGTGTGTGTGTGTGTGTGTGTGTGTGTGTGATAAAGAGAGCTTATCTCGAAACAGAACAAATTAGTGGCAAGGGAAAGCTTGTCATGGGAACTTGAACAGTAAACATTACGGTTTAGCATTTTGCAAGTAAAGTGGGTCAGAGATTGGGTACAGAAATATGTGTTTGTGTTTCTAGATGTCCGTATTTGTACAGTTGATGATATGGTAATAACAGTCAGGTCGAAGTTCAGTTGGTATTATGTGCTTTTCCTCGTGTCTGACTTGCTGAAGTTTTCATTACGCAGATTTGACACTGACAGGAGTTATTGTTCCTAAATGGCTAGTTCCAACATGTTTCATAATCACTTTCAATGTCAATGTGAAGACAGTGATTCTGTCGGATAGTCAGACTTCCGGTAGGGGCACTTATTGTCTAAGCTGGTTTGTTTGGTGGAAATTTTCCTCTTGATCATTGACTAATTTCGACTGCAGGATGACCACAGACCGAATGATATTTCGAACATGGCCGTGGATTGAGTGAGATTTCACTATGACCGTAGACTGTTGAGATTGCCACATGATCACTAACTGGTTGAAATTTCAACAAAACCAAAAAAAATACATTTCCTCGTGATTATAGATCGTTGAGACTCCACATGTCCATGACTGGTTGAGGTTCAACATGCCCAGAGTCTGGGCGAGATTCAACCAAGACTGAATCAGATTCTCATCATCACTAACATCAACAACAAATTTCGGTTTGACCCTTGTCTGAGTTAAACTTTAATGTTGTAGATGCTAAGTGAGGTTTCAATAAGATCATAGATTGAGTGAGATTTCCATAATATCAAATTTTGATAAGATTATAATCTTTCTGAAATATCACTGAGTTTATAGAGAGACAAACATCAAAGAGTGAGTGAAATTTCGATATCAAAGAGAAAGTAATATTTATATCAGCATACACAATGAGATTTAACCCAGATCATAGAGTAAGTGAGATTTCGATAATATCATAGAGAAAGTGAAATTTCAATAAGATCATAGAGCGATATTTCGGCAAGATCATAGAGTGAGTAAAATTTCAGTGAGTGAGTGAGTGAGTGAGTGAGGATCATAGGGTAGGTGAGATTTCGACAAGCTGTTACAGTGAATGAGAATGTGACAGGATCAAAGACTAGTGAAACTTTAATGATGCACTGAGCAAATCTTTGGCGCGCTCTTAGTCTTGAGAAGGAAAATGTGTTTGACGTGATAAACACCGGGAGAGAATTCGATAAGATTTTAAATTCAGGGAAACTTTAAATAATTCTTTGCAATTTACTGACCAAGATGTGAATACATAATTTAAAGTCTAGATGCATTTCACTAGGGTGAGGGGGTCTTGTCAATTAGAGCATTTCTGAAAGAATAAATGAAACTCTTTTTCTGAAAGTTTTAATTCAGGGTGCTTTCTGAAGTACTGGCTGTGTGGCAGTGACGTCATTTACAGAACCAAATGAAAGTACAAACACACGTTTAATCATTCCATGTTCAATAGGGTTCTAAAAATGACATGTACACACAAATTCGGTATGTTAGTCGTCATGTAAAGACAAAAAATATATTTCTCACGTAGACATGCCTACACAAAGTTCCGCATACATGGTACATACTCGGCATGCATGCACATATATTCAGACTTGTAAACGCCCATGTATTAGTTTACAAATGTGTTCTGGAACACATGATAACGTTACTATTGACTTTTCTCGCGATTTTTTGACGGTCGGTCGATTGGTCGGTCTGTTGGTTGGTTGGTTGGTTGGTTGGTTAACTGGCTGACTGGTAGCCACTTGGCTACAACTCTTTAGTGTCGGAATCCATCAGAAATATGTTTTAGGAATGATGACACTAATTTTCGTAAGGAAGAGTAAAAAGGCTGGTTCATTTAATCTAGGTAAATTTCCATTTAAGTAAGGTACGATAGTTTCTGCTACAATATTTACTACTAGTACGAATGTACGTCATCATTATTTACAGTTGCCATCGCGAACGACGCCATCACTGTAATCATTGCTTGACGAGGACGAAGTAGTAGGAATACAAAGAGGAGCAGTAAAAGAAGGAGGAGTGAGAGAAGGTCGACAAAAAGAAGTTAACTATTATTAAACATGAATTAGAATTTTAGAGAATTTACCGAAGAGGATGAGTTACACCAGCTGGAGAGTTAGTGCCCTTTGACTTCTCTTGATGTCGTCGATTGGCTGTAATATATCTGTAACAGTGTAAAATAAAAATCGTTTCATTTTCTGTTTTATTTTTTTAAAAGGTGAAAAAAGAAAAATATACTCTTATAATATGTGTCTGTTTACACCATTAAGTTAGTGGCTGGGGTGTCTCGATCTGTAAATGAATAAAATTCCAATTCCTGCTCTATCTTTATTGTCTATTCGGTACATTTCACCCAAGTGTACTTTCGTGTTCAGTACTAGAGTACGTATTTTATTCACTGATCACGTCATCAGTACATCTCCCTTTGCCAATAACTTTATCTATATAAGTACATAACTCTGCCTAGTCTTAATTACTGCCTCATTGTTTAGTATTATTTAAACATTGCTCGCTTTGTGAGAGGTTTGTTAATTAAGCGCTCGCTTTGTGAGAGGTGTTGTTTAAGTGTTCGTGCTTTGCGTTGTGTCCTCACTCAATACCTAGTAAAACAGCCACATCTTCCATAGTGTTAATTAGAATTAATTAATTTTAGGAATGCACATCCATTACAGATTTGGAGGATCAGGACACGATGATGTTTATAAAGTGGCCAGGTCAGTCTGGGACACTGACCACTTTTAATATCTTGTTATTAGCTTGTGAGCGAAGACAATGCTGCAAGGAGTATCAGGGTCCTGATTACTTCCTCTTGCTTGTCTTCTCTTACCTGTTACCATGCTTTGCTTGTCATGGTTGCCTCCCTTTGCTTATCTTCTACCTGTTACCCTGCTTTACTTGTCATGATTACCTCCCCTTGCTTGTTTTCTCATATCTATTACCCTTCTTTGCTTGTTATAATTGCCTCCCCTTGCTTGTCTTCTCTTACCTGTTATCCTACATTACTCATCATGTCGTGTTACTTTGCTTGACTTGTTTCTTTTATGTCTTACCTTACTGTAACTTTGCTTTGGCAACGTTTCATTTCACATAAACATTTACTATGCCTTGCTGTCTAACTTGTGGCCATATTCGCTTATTTTATTTGTAGCTCATATGAAATATGCTTTTATTAACTCACGTTTACCTCACTATTTTTGTCTCTGTCATGCATATCTTTCCTTGCCTTAATTCTATTTACAAAGTAAAAAGTATAACGAACGTCTGGTCGTTCTTGTGTTTTCAATTTTTATACTATTTCCTTTCATCAGAGTGATGTCGCTTGTTATAAGACACCATAAATATTAAACTTCAGAAGGCAGCATGACAAACAGTAAATGGCACAACCTGGCGGAGCGGACGACGAATTGAACTGCCATCGCCTTGGTGTCTGTTCTCAAAACAAAATGGCAGCTAAAGGTGATGCAGTTACTCCCAAGACTGAAGAAGAAACAGCTGGAGGTGATGGTGAAAACCCAAATTCTCCTCTTCTGCTCTCAAAGGATGCACCGGAAGCTACGTCAGATAAGGAGCCTGATGATGGTGTACCCTACGACAGAGGATGGGCGTGGGTCGTGGTTTTCGGTGAGCGGAGAAGCACCTAATTTTTTGTTTACATATATACCTAACGACGCGCATTGTATAAAGCCGATAGTTACGAACTGTTATTTTTGTGATTTGTAATAATGGCGACAATCTATAGTTTGTTTTTTGGCAGTCTAACAAAAGGGGGAGCTGGTGAGTGAAGGAAAAGAGTGAAAGAAGTGAGAGAAATAAGATTTTCATGCAAATAAAATCAGGTACCAAATGCTTATTGCACTCTCAGACTTTTAATCAGGACGACTTTGGAAATAAACCAGAACTGCTTGCAGAGAATGTAAGTGACGTCAGACTAAACAAGGTCGTTTGTTTGTGAGGTCCGGAAATACAAGAGTACATTGGTGGTTCGGAAATTCTTGGAGAAAGGGGTAGGCGTATATCCACACGTGACTACGTAGAATGACCGATGAGAGAAAAGGAATGATGTCATGAGTTGGAGATTTATGCATGTCCTCGATTCGCAGTGTCAGCACAGAGGAACAGGATGCTGGTTAACTGAAGGTCCGATACAGAGGAACAAGATGCTGGTTAACTGAAGGTCCGATACTGAGGAAGAGGATGCTGGTTAACTGAAGGTCCGGTACAGAGGAACAGGATGCTGGTTAACTGAAGGTCCGATACAGAGGCTCATGGTTAATTAATTATCTCTCACGTTGAAAATGAGTCTGGTGAAAAAGGAAGTGTTTTAGATATATTACGTCTCCTCCTAGAACAGTAATAAATGCAGTGGAAACTTTAAGACTTAAGCTCTAAGATTTAAATTCTAAAATTCAAACTCTAAGGTTTAAACTACCTCGAACCTCGAACATTAGGTGTCTCATAAAGTTATATATTTCATCATTGCTCCGTCATCGTCATGTATGTTTTTGACATTGTTATGTGCGGTGTTCGTCTTCATTATGTATGTTTTTGATATTGTTATGTGCGGTGTTCGTCTTCATTATGTATGTTTTTGACATTGTTATGTGCGGTGTTCGTCTTCATTATGTATGTTTTTGACATTATGTGCGGTGTTCGTCTTCATTATGTATGTTTTTGACATTGTTATGTGCGGTGTTCGTCTTCATTATGTATGTTTTTGACATTGTTATGTGCGCTATTCGTCTTCATTATGTATGTTTTTGACATTGTTATGTGCGGTGTTCGTCTTCATTATGTATGTTTTTGACATTGTTATGTGCGGTGTTCGTCTTCATTATGTATGTTTTTGACATTGTTATGTGCGGTGTTCGTCTTCATTATGTATGTTTTTGACATTGTTATGTGCGCTATTCGTCTTCATTATGTATGTTTTTGACATTGTTATGTGCGGTGTTCGTCTTCATTATGTATGTTTTTGACATTGTTATGTGCGGTGTTCGTCTTCATTATGTATGTTTTTGACATTGTTATGTGCGGTGTTCGTCTTCATTATGCATGATTTTCGTCTTCGTCAACTTATCGTTTGTGGACCTCGTCGTTGTCTTTTCAACGTCAATGTTAAAATGGCGTTGACGAGTACAATATTATCTCTTCTTCGCAAACTTCTCCACATTTAGTTATACTCTTCTCTTAAAAACAACACTACTTCAGCAGTAAGCTAATTCGTTCCTTTGTGTAAGACAAGTGACGGTCACTTTAAAAATAAATAAACGTAATCTTAATTTTATAATAAATAAACATAATCATAATCTTAAATAAATAAACGTAATCTCAGTCTTAAAATGATAGACAGACAGACAGACAGACAGACAGATAGATAGATAGATAGATAGATAGATAGATAGATAGATAGATAGATAGATAGATAGATAGATAGATAGATAGATAGATAGATAGATAGATAGATAGATAGATAGATAGATAGATAGATAGATAGATAGATAGATAGATAGATAGATAGATAGATAGATAGATATTGCGAGTGTGTATTTGTATCATAGCAGTAGTATATACATATCCAGATAGTTAGAAAAAACTTTATTTTAATGAAAACATATATTTATTTATAAAATATACATAATTTGGGCATATATTTTATCTTTCTTTATCATTCTTCAACTGACAAATGAAACACAGGAAAGTCATGGAAAATACGATCCGTTTAGTTAGATGTGTTATCATCTCTACATTACATTAGGTCTGGACGTCATTAGTATTAAACTATTAATGGATGTACACAATAAACAAATATATTTCGTCAATTCTCACTATTAATTTATTTTCATTTCAAAAACAGGATGTTTCGTCAATTTCATCATTCTTTCTGGATATCTCAAATCGGGTGGAGTGATTTTCGTGGAGCTCTTGCGTCAGTTCCAGGCACCTGTTACACAGACAGCACTCCTGTTTGGCATCCGGGCTGGTGTATTCAGTATAAGTGGTAGTTGCTATTTTTTGTTGTTGCCAGTATACTAATTAAAAATTTGATGAATTATCACATTGTATTGTTCAAACTAACCAAATATGAAGCCATAATTCTAAGTAGTATGCACACACACACACACACACACACACACACACACACACACACACACACACACACACACACACCATCTTTGAAAGTTTGTAGTTCATTAGTTATTTTCATCATCTATACGGCATTTCATTGTCTCCTCAAGTAAAAGGTCGCACTGTGACCATTTTCCAGTCGCATTATTCCATTAGATCATCTTAGAGACTAGAACACATATAACACTTAACATAGCGATTTTTAATTTATTAAACTTTTTGTGTAGCCATAAACATTCTATATGTTTTTATTTATTTCCTTATGACTCCGGATTTTACATTTTGGTAATCACTCCAAGTCTCTTCGTCTGATTATTAACACTCTAAATATGAGTGCTTTTACTACTACTACTTCTACTACTACTACTACCACTACTGCTACTACTACTACTACTACTACCACTACTACTACTACTACTACTATCACTACTACTACTACTACTATCACTACTATCACTACTACTACTATCACTACTACTACTACTACTACTACTACTACTACTATCACTACTATCACTACTACTACTATCACTACTACTACTACTACTACTACTACTACTATCACTACTACTACTACTACTACTACCACTACTACTACTACTATCACTACTACTACTACTACCACTACTACTACTACTACTACTACTACTACTAATTAATATTAATGATGAAGATGATGATTATGACGGATGCCTGTAGGATGTTAAGATGCGAAGTGATATAATGTAATTTTAATGATTTTATTATATTTTTAATATTTTTGATATTAATATTGTGTATGTTGTGTCATGAGGAAATACTGTCAATCTCTCCCAAGACAGGACTATTAATTTAGCCCAGTCGTATTATATAAATATTAAAATATAATATAATATAATATAATATAATATAATATAATATAATATAATATAATATAATATAATATAATATAATATAATATAATATAATATAATATAATATAATATAATATAATATAATATAATATAATATAATATAATATAATATATAAAACTTCAAACAATACAAGATGAACTGTTATAAAAGCTAAAGGGCACATACACACAAATGTAATCATTAAAGGGAAGGCAGACCAGATTTTTTCAGCTGAAGCCCAATGTAGAGCAAATGAGAATAAACACTGTAGATTAATGATAAACCTTTTGGGAGAATTTGGTCTTTTAGGGCAGGCTAGCTTCCTCTGAGATAGCTAGATTAATGATAAACCTTTTGGGAGAATTTGGTCTTTTAGGGCAGGCTAGCTTCCTCTGAGATAGCTAGATTAATGATAAACCTTTTGGGAGAATTTGGTCTTTTAGGGCAGGCTAGCTTCCTCTGAGATAGCTAGATTAATGATTTAAAATTGTAATTGATGAGCATTTTTTTGATTGACTTGTTATCTATTTTATTTTATAAATTCTTTCATTAATTCTTCAATCATTTTAGTGTCATTCCTTATCATGTATGTAAAATGCATCTTGTAATGTACATACTGTCTCTGTTTTGTTCTATATTTAATGAGAGAAACTCGCTAGGGATCTCGATTAGTCACCAAGAAGTGTGTCACTTGAATGTCGCCTGGTCTTAGATTGTAATTAATTTACAGGCAACCAACATCTATCTGTTTTAGCAATGTGGAAGTTTGTTGCAAAAGTAAAGACTCTAACTGGAAAGAAGAGCATGACAATAATTAGCACACAATTTGGGTGGGTGGTACTAAACATAAGATAACAAATTGAGAAGGGGGGGGGGCTGGATTGTGGTACCATATATAAGAAGACATATAATGGAAAGGGTTAAGATGAGAAGATTAATTGGGCTGGCTATCAAATATGAGAGATAATTTGGATGGGGTATCAAATATAAGAGATAATTTGGATGGGGTATCAAATATAAGAAGATAAGTTGTGCGGGATATCAAATATAAGATAAGTTGGGTGGGATATTAAATATAAGTTGGGCGGGATATCAAATATATTATAAGTTGGGCGGGATATCAAATATGTAAAGATTAGTAAAAGAAATGGTGCAGTACTAGTGTCAGTACACTGACCCCCATTTAGTATTTCAGTTTTTTCATTATTCATTTCTTAAGCAATCGCTGTCTTTAATTATTCGTATAAAATATTAAAAACATCTAATCTCTGTATTTCTCTGCTCTCTCTCTTCTCTGACTCTCTCTCTCTCTCTCTCTCTCTCTCTCTCTCTCTCTCTCTCATTTCTAGGTCTCAGTCTTCATTTAAAGAGTCAATAATCTTTGACAGTCTTTTTTCCTCTCCATGAAATCTCTTGCCTCTGTTTCACATTAGTTTTACTCCAAAAGACTTATGTCTCAAGATTTCATGTGTGTGAGAGAGAGAGAGAGCTGGGGAGATATATATGCTGTATATTAGTAATTTTTTTTATAGTTTAAAAGTCTCTCTTTTCTAACCTCTAATACTTATTATCTAGATGGAGAAAATTGTAATCACCTCTAATGTTTACTCCAACAAACAGCTATGTAATGAGTGTCGTTGTAATCGTCTCTAATGTTTTCTTCAACAAACAGCTATGTACGTGATGAATGTCGTTGCAAGTCGTCTCGGAGCCAGAAAAACTGTCTTGATTGGTGCCACAGTCATTCCGCTCAGTGCCATAATGGCTTCCTTGGCCAACAACCTCACAACGCTTATATGTGTACAAGCAACTCTCACTGGTATGTCATAATATGACTTTTGTGTCTACAAGCAACTCTCACTGGTATGTCATAATATGACTTATATGTGTACAAGCAACTCTCACTGGTATGTCATAATATGACTTTTGTGTCTACAAGCAACTCTCACTGGTATGTCATAATATGACTTTTGTGTCTACAAGCAATTCTCGCTTGTATATCATAATGTGGCTTGTGTGTCTAAAAATGTGGCTTGTGCTTGTGTGTCTGCAGGCAACTCTCACTGGTATATCACATTTTGGCTTTTGTGTATAAGTAACGCTGGTTTAGTCTTAATATGATATGCATATATACAAGCTGTTTTCACTGGTACGTCCAAATACGATATGCATATATATGTACAAGCTGTTCTCTCTGGTACATCTTCATAGCTGTTATATATGCCTGAAAGCTTTCCAATTATTTGCTTTTGATTTGAGATTTTTGTTAGTATATTTTCACTATTTTATTTATATTCAGATTGTATATAAACCTCATGTGTACATAAGCTATATATATATATCAGTAAAATTATTATTACTATTATCATAACTGAAGGCCACTAATTCAAAAGGTCGGCACATTTATATTCGTTGATTGTACATATAACGAAAGCAAAAGAAAATGAAATTTCGTGTTGCATTAGTGTCTTATTTAATAATTTGTAGTGTTACTTATTTTGAGACTGAAATGTTCATTCAAATTGGCGATTTATGATTTATATATTGTTGTTGATTTTAAGGGGTTCGTTCGTTTGTTTGTTTGTTTGCTTGCTTGCTTGCTTGTTTGTTCGTTTGTTTGCTTGTTTGTTTGTTTGTTCGTTCGTTTGTTTGTTTGTTCGTTCGTTTGTTTGTTTGTTTGCTTGTTTGTTTGTTTTTTCGTTTGTTCGCTTGTTTGTTTGTTCGTTTGCTTGTTTGTTTGTTTGTTTGCTTGCTTGCTTTCATTACTTCATAACATGATAGAAAGCGTGCACTCTTTCTTAGAAAGTTCGTACATATTGTTAGCAAATTTATATTCCTTGATGGGGAAATCCATGAACTTAGAAAATTCACGTTCCTTACTTCGAGTTCCTACATAATGTTAAAAAATATCACATTCTCTTATTGAAGTTCTCTTATTGAATTCATATAATGTCTTACGCTTTGTCGAATTTTACATTATATAAATATTTTTTAAAGATTTCTGAGACAAAGAAAGTTTCAAAATGTAACCTAGAACATGAGATTTGCTAATGTATCTAAGTGAGATTCAAAGAGCATGGGAGATATTTTTAGCGTCCGACCACTTCTTTCCAATCTTCCATCACTCCAATTAAATCAACCCCTCTTTTCTTGTCTATCCAGGACTGGGCATGGCAACGCTTATCTCCCCTGGGGAGGTTCTCCTTGGTGCTTACTTCAAACGGAGGCGTTCGCTGGCCTTCGCTTTGGCCAAGTGTGGAGCCAGCATCGGCAGTATGACCATTCCTCCTCTCGTCAATTTTCTCCTGGAGCACTATGGCCTGAACGGTGCCTTGCTGCTGACTGGGGCATTGTGCTTGCATGCCTGGCCTGCCTCCCTCCTTCTAAGGCCAACGTCCTATTTCAAAAAGCAGCGAAGATACCAGCACGAGGCAGCCATCCAGTCGCCACCACCGGAGACTTCCCTAAATGGCAGAACGTTCAATATGGTGACACCCGTAAAGATGACTGAAATTAATGGAGCGGTTGCCAAAGAGCAGGGCTTGAACGACCCGAAGCTTTTAGAATGCAGTGAAGATCACATCTGCGTTGAAGAGGGTCGAAACGATGAAAGGAAGTCCCTTATGCTGGTGACGTCGAAAAACGTTGCCGGATCTAACTGTGACGAGATTGTGAAGCCTGGAATTTCTCCCAGCGCAGAAAACACTTTACTGGCGAAGAGACATGACGGTGCTCCAAATGGAGTTCATGACCTCTCAAATGGAGTCGCCTGTAATGACGTCACTTGTAAGAGTAATCAAGACAATAGGAATAAAGCTGCTACTAAGAATGTCTCTTCTAAAAACGAAGAAAGTGAAGGACAGTCAAGTAACCTGGAAGGGAAGCAGAAAGAAAGCGTAGATGTTACAATGACAGATGCTAAATTGCAGTCTGACATTGAAGGCGGAAAGCATTCATTGGCTAAAACTGAAAGCAAAAAGAAATTAAATTTAGAGGCAGATTTCGAAATAGATAAAACTAGCAAGAAATCACAAGCAGACTGCGGAGAACCATTAACAAGACAGGCGTCAGGTCCCGTTAATTTAGGTTACTCAGACAGCTCTCAATACACACTAGGAAATCACACATTAATAAGAACTGCAGACATTCTTTCTCATCAGGTTGCAAAAGGTGAATCAGTCAAGTCAGGAGATTTCAGACCTAACCTTAGCGTCACCAGCTCAGATAATCTCGACACTCATGTCCTTCATAATGAACATGTAATGTCTAGTAATCAATTGCGAGGCATACAATTTTTCAAGCCTAGCATCCTTTCGCCCACTTCCGTGGAAAGTTTTGTCCTCCATGATATCATACCTGAACACAAGAAAGAGGTGAGTTCCAAACTCCACCCGCCCATGCTTCATCGTGCTATCTCTGAACAGACAACACGCACCCGTTGTTATAGCGATCACTGGGTGGAGACAGTTTCTAGAACCGACCGCTTAGACACTCTAAGCAGATCTGTGCTTGTTAAAGGCTTATCAACTTCCACATTCGATTTCGGATCGATGGTACTGATCAGCCAGACATGCTTGGATGACGAGCAGAAGAAACGTTCTTGCGATGCCGACGGAAATGACCTCCAGTCGAAAACTTTCACAGGAAACGTGGGGCAAGCGCTGTTTAAGTGCATAAAAGCGTGTGTGTCCATGTTGGACTTCTCACTCTTAAAACGCCCGTTGTTTCGATTGTTACTGCTCTACTTTGTCTTTTCTCCAATGGTCAACGTGACTGTAGACTACCTGCCAGCCATCGCAACTGAGAACGGCGTGTCTGAGACCCAGGCTGCACTTCTCCTCAGCATCATCGGGGGCCTTGACTTCTTTTGCCGCCTGATCAGTGGTGTCATCGCGGATCTCAGAAAGGTGCGCGTTTCCACGATGATTGTCTTCTCCTTCGCCATCTTGGGCGTCAGCAGTCAGCTGGTGCGTTTCGTTACGTCATTTCCGTTGTTCCTGGTGCTCGCGGTGTTGCATGGCATGCTGGGTGGAGTGGGGAACTGTTTGACCTCGATCCTGATCATCGAGTTTGTGGGTCTAGAAAACATGGGGAAGGCGATAGGGTTTTCCCAACTCGTTTCCGGGGCATCCATGGCTGCCTTCTTTCCTTTATTGGGTAAAAAAAACAAAGCTTGAATGAATACATTCACATTTCACTCTTTCCTTTGTACTCTGCTTAAATTATAACAATTTTAGATCAGTGTAAACCTGTTTGCTTCATATATACTATGAACTGATTCCATTTATATTCACTCTTACTTGTTGACTGTTAAGTATATAATGTTTGAACGATTACGCGAACATTAGATCTCATACACGCATTATTTCGTCATTTTAGGCTACATCCGGGACATCTCGGGGTCTTACATAGTTGTGTGCCACGTGATTGGATGTGGCGTTCTCATAGCGGCAGGACTGCTGTGCTGCGAAGGAACAGTCAGACGCCTGTCGGCCTCATCTGCAAGGAGAGAATCCGACATAATGTCTGTCGATGAAGTGATCATCCTACGGGGAGAGGAGCCGGCAGTAGAGCAGGCAGCAGCTGACAAAAGAGAACACTTCCAGAGAAGACGAGCAGTCAGTGTTGGCGCAGAGGATGTTTTCACGAAGTATTTAACGCAGTCGTGTGATAACAGGAGATGACGGAAAGACAGTCATTGTTACATTTGGCTTTTCAGTAAGAAATGAGTGCGCGATCGGTTCGCGTCATGAAAGAAATCTCCAGAAGTTGTGACGTCATACTATTTGTCGTATTACGTCATCAATTAGTGCAGTTAAAACATTAAATCTAGTGGAGTGTTTAAGTCTTACTGATTAGTCTCGTTCCAAGTTTTTAACTATGTCGATTGTTAACGTTATCTTCATTTTTTTGTTGTTGTTTGTTTACCATTGTAAACTATTTATTTATAGGTTTATTTTTAATGATTTGGGGATGTTTGTGACTGAGATATAAATATTATTCTCTCAGGGATTGTATGTTTTATGTTGAGATGGAGAATGGAGAAAATAAATCGAGCACTGTGTTCAGGAAACGTGCGCATGTGCGGGGCGCATTTGTGCGTCTTGGGGGTAAATATTTACTTTTCGTACATGGTCTGGTTTATCTATTCAGTGCCTTAAAACTCTTTACTCTCTCCTAACATGTGTAATGTGTATAACTCTTTACTATGTCTTACAGTGTGTAATGTGTATAACTCTTTACTCTGTCTTACAATGTGTAATGTGTATAACTCTTTACTCTGTCTTACAATGTGTAATGTGTATAACTCTTTACTCTGTCCTACAGTGTGTAATGTGTATAACTCTTTACCATGTCTTACAATGTGTAATGTGTATAACTCTTTACTCTGTCTTACAATGTGTAATGTTTATAACTCTTTACTCTGTCTTACAATGTGTAATGTGTATAATTCTTTACTCTGTCTTACAATGTGTAATGTGTATAACTCTTTACTCTGTCTTACAGTGTGTAATGTGTATAACTCTTTACCATGTCTTGCAATGTGTAATGTGTATAACTCTTTACCATGTCTTACAATGTGTAATGTGTATAACTCTTTACCATGTCTTACAGTGTGTAATATGTATAATTCTTCTGCTATTCTTCAGATATCTCTCAACGCTTTTCCTGAAATAACCAAGCAAAGATATTCCTTACAACCATTATCTGCACCTAAAAATGGATAATATCGATACTCATGAAATAAATCCTTGTAATTCTGCTTTTCCACATAATTATGCTGTAAGAATTATGTAAGAATGAGATTCAGTACCGCCTGTTTAAAATTCTTTAACCTTAATAACATCTACACTCTTTAGCTGCCCACACCTGTCTACACACATCCCAATGGACAACACCAGGGACAGTAATGACAACCGTAACAGTGTGAAAGACAGGGGGATGAATATTCAAGGCTTGTGTACTCACCAGATTCAGACTTGGTGTGCTACTAGCATGGGCTCTGTAAGATACTACTACCCCTCCAACATTGGGGTCAGTGACTATGACAGCTACAATATCAACCACCATGACATTAGCCCACTGACTACCGGACTAATGCATGCCTCTCTAAATCTCCATTTTTATTAGTTTCATTTGGAATACTTGATAGATTGCAGCTCCTGCTTTTGAAGCTTAATACTTACTACTACTAGAATATTACAACTGTGTTTTCATCTTAATCTTTAAAAATAGTGGAAATCTCCAGTGGAGATCCTCAAGTATGGCTGACACATTAACTATTCAAGAACATATATGTCCAAAACACATCATGAAACCAAATGTAAAGTATACACACACTCAAATTGATGTGTTAGATGATCAGAATTACGGCATAAAGACCATGAATGTAAAATCAAGTTTTGTAAGATTTGTGTTTAAATTTTTACATTTCAGAGTGTGATTTCAAAAGTGCTTTCCTTCAAGGTATAATTTTTTTTTTTAAATTGTGAACAAAACATATTACTGTTTGTCTGTACTAGTTTTCCTTTGTTAGTTGTAATGAAATATTATTAGTGGAGAAAAGAATTAAAACTTTGATTAATATCAATGAAATAGCATTACTAGAATGGTAACAAAATCACACATTGTAAGCATTCATACACATGCATCCCCCACTAGTACAAAAGTTAAAACTTTTAAAGCAATATTAAATGCTGAAGATTTATTTTTAAATGTATCATTCATTCATAATTACACAACTTTTAATATTTACAAGCACAAAAATAACTATAATACACACCCACATTCTATGTGGTTGGCTATTAGATATGTACACATGCACACACACACAAATTTCTCACTTTGGTTGTCATCATATATTTCATATTTTATTTTACACAAAATGTGCAAACAAACAAACACACTCTACTATACTTTCACACACAGAAACTTCAAGACTGAATCCTTAATGACCTCTTCAATGCTAGTTTGTAAAAAACAATTTTTTAAACTTCATTTCCAGAAAGGTATGAATATTTTTATGCCAATACAACAATCTTCCCAGTACCACATTAAAATCACTACAGGAATAACATAACTTAAATAAAGCCACAAACTCCTGTGTTCCTTGGTGATGAGAGAGATTACTACAATTCACTTCCATCTGATTTATTATAGCTCACTCTTTGAGAGCCCACAGAAAACAACACACTCTTCACCAGCTGCTTCTTCAATACAAACCCACATCACACCCTTCATTGTCTGTTCAATACAAACCCACATCACACCCTTCACTGCCTGTTCAATACAAACCCACATCACACCCTTCACTGCCTGTTCAATACAAATCCACATCACACCCTTCACTGCCTGTTCAATACAAACCCACATCACACCCTTCACTGCCTGGTCAATACAAACCCCCATCACACCCATCACTGCCTGTTCAATACAAACCCCCATTTTCCCTACCTACACCCTTCACTGCCTGTTCAATACAAACCCCCATTTTCCCTACCTACACCCTTCACTGCCTGTTCAATACAAACCCCCATTTTCCCTACCTACACCCTTCACTGCCTGTTCAATACAAACCCCCATTTTCCTACCTACACCCTTCACTGCCTGTTCATACAATCCCACATTTTCCCTACCTACACCCTTCACTTCCTGTTAATACAATCCCACGTCACACCTTTCACTTTTCACTGTCTGCCTATTCACTATAAACCCACATCACACTCTTCATTGACTATCTGTTCAAAACAATCCCACATCACACCCTTCACTGACTGCCTGTTCAATACATAACCACAGCACACACTTCTCTGTTCAATGATTGAATGAAGAGTCAAGGGTGAGCTATGACTTTGGCATAGTGAACATGCAAACCAAAATCAAGCACAAGACCTCACCTCCATTTGATTCTACCCTGAAGTACCTGTTTGGCAACAGTATATATATTTATATATATATATACTACATTCCTGAAGTGAACTGCCTAACAAAATAAAATACAGTCCATTCCTGAAGGGCCTGACTGACAATATAAATACACCCCATCTCAACAGTGATGTTGTGATTCTAACACTTGCACCCTTAATGATCCAACAATAAAAAATGAAAAATATTTCTTCCCACATTAAGATCCATCAGGAATAAACTGTCTTTACAGCTCAGACATGAATACAGTTTTATTTTTTTTAAATTAAAATTTATTTTCCCTACCTACACAATTTGTATCTCTAGATATGTATCAAAGCCTAATTTAGTCACTGATAGTGCTTAGAGCTTTATTTTTGGGTTGTAAAATGCCACCAAATTATTATTATTATTTTTGACATTTGTCATTTATTTCTCTATCTGTGACTTTGACTTCTTGACTCTATTCAAACAATTGTGAAATGATTTCTTTAACAACCCCCTCCCCCCACAAAAAAAAAAAAAAAATGATATCATGGCTAGCTGGTGACAAAAGACATTTTCTTGGCAGATGAAGCAGAACTTTCTGAGTCAAGCGTGTTGCGGATTTTTCCCTGTGTAAGTTTAAGGCACAAGGCATAATATCAATATTATAGTCAAAAACTCTAGATAAGCTATTTTTGCATGGCTTTCATCTAAAAAAAAATACAAAAACCAACAAAAAAAAACAGTGCTCAAAATATGCCAGTTATTTGAACCAGCTCCTGTCTTACATATGCACATCCTAAATTGCATACTATGACTCATCATAAATTTGTTTTGGTTCATTACTTAATCACTCAGCATCTTGCTTGTCTAGAGTTGTAAAATGCCTTTAATGCCATTGGAATCAAAGTAAATGCACAAGGAAGTTGGCAAACTTAAGCTAGTGTGTTAAAAAAAAAAGACATAATAGTCATTTGTACAAATAGATTTTACACCAGAGTGTGGTCAAATTAAATGATTTACTTTTAGATTAATAGAAACTTTACTGTTACAACTTAAAGGTCAAATTATGACTGAGATTTAATTAAACACTATGCAGTCTCTGATGTCACTTGTTCACCTGACACCTGTTGAATAATTATTACATACTCATTTATCATTTAAATCTTAATGCTCTCGACATACCATTCAACACTAAAATCCTCAACAGTATTCAGTATTGATATACAATTCAGCATTAAAACCCTCAACCCTATTCAGTATCAATACTATTCAGCATTAAAACCCTTGATACCTATCCAGTACCAGAGCCTTTAAGACCCTTTTTAGTACTAAGTCCCTATTGCTCCTCAGTATCACAGCCTCGACATGAGATTAACATCCAAATCCTTGACACACAACTCAATCTCAACACTATTCAGAATCAAAGCCTTGATAACTATCCAATATTCAATCACTGACTGTTCAGTTTCAAAGCACACTACAACAAATAACATTCCATTTACTATCATCTCTATTGCTTCAGAAACACTGGATTTAGAATCAAAGCATCAACATTATATTATACTCTTCAGTACTACAGCTCATTTGATTCATAAACAGTTTTCACAAGCAAAACCCTCTGTATGTATAGTTTACTCTCTTTGATGTATAAATCTTGTTTAACAAGTATTCATCAATTTGAAAGCCCTCAGCTAACATTTCTCAAAAGAATCTCTCTTCTGATTTACAAATGCATATCAGTATCAAAATCCTTAACACTCTCAATACAGAAATTCTTACAAATACTCGTCAATATCAAAGCCTTCATTGTTTTGATTTTCTGTTGGAATGTAAGGTGCTTCATCCCTCTCTTCCCCATCTTCATCTGAATCAGATACCTGAAGGTCATTATTAATGTCTGTTGCGTTTGCCCCAACAGCCAGAGCACTGTTCATGAAGAACTCTGTAGGGTCAAAGCTGATGTCATCATCGTCTGCTTGCATGGCTGTGCCACTGCTGGTGGTCATGTAACCAGAGACACCGCCAGCTTCGTCAGCATCAAAGTCTTGAGCAGACTCATCGATGTATGGTTGGTCCTCCATGGATGTTTCCCCTGTCTCTCTGTCATCCTCACCTTCACTCTCGCTCAGCTTGCCTGAATGATAAGAAATAGGAGCACAAAAATTGTTATAACAACTAAAACATGCACACTATGTCTACCAACAGGGAAAAAATAATGCATGCTGAAAAGAACACCCACTCCTGAATTAATTATTCATCAGATGTTCACAAGACAGCACAAAGCAAGCATGCTCATATATCAGTATAATAGGATGTCATAGCTCATATATCTGTATAATAGGATGTCATAGCTCATATATCAGTATAATAGGATGTCATAGCTCATATATCAGTATAATAGGATGTCATAGCTCATATATCAGTATAATAGGATGTCATAGCTCATATATCAGTATAATAGGATGTCATAGCTCATTTATCTGTATAATAGGATGTCATAGCTCATATATCTGTATAATAGGATGTCATAGCTCAGTAAAATATTTCATCATAAAATCTGTAGTAGGAATTATACATGGAGTCTTTACGTCACTCTAAACTCAACTATTAATTAGAAGAAAAAGCTCTCAATTCTCAACCTTTTAAGGCTCCTATATTCGAGATGCAAATTTAAGTTTGCTGATGTGCCAAACAAAACTAAAATCACAAGTTTAAAAAGAAAAAGTAATCTAAAAACAAAGGATTTACCAAGAATATCATCTTGTTCTTGTGGTTCTTCATTTTCATCACCATAAGCATCTTCTACGTTGTCCTCATAATCACCATAAGTCATCTGAGATTCATTAGCATCATAGTCATCATCAAGATCCGCCTGTTCATCAATAAATCAAAGACATGCTATTTTGCTGATAGTAAAACATAGTGCTTACAGTCTAACTTTTCTAAACAGAAAAAAATGTTGAGAAGGAAAGAACTGTTAAAATAAATATGAGCAGATTAATCTATAAATTTATCTGTTGAAAAGTACCAAGTGATCCAAATATTTACATTTGAAAAGATAAACCCTTTTGTCCGAGAGCCAGGAATTTTATTTTTGCTGAGAATGTCCTTTAGTCAAAACTTGCTGATTCACCTTGACCGTTAATAGTGTTCCTAGTGCTGTAATGTGTAAACATTTTTTTGTTCTGTCTACTTTATATCCAGCATTTCACAAACACATGACGGTTCGCCTCAGGTGTGGAGATTCTAGTGATCGCTGACAATATCAATTTACACAATCTGGCCGACCAAGTAATAATTCGCCAATTACTTTGTCTAACTAACCATATAACTAGCTGGTCAGTCTTTGAGCGTGCCTAAAATGGTCCCAAAGCTGAAAGTCAATCCTGACATTGTCCTAGAAACATCGTTCGACAAACTCTCCCAGACCCAAACTGGTAAAAAAAAAAAAAGTTTTACACAGAAAGAATAGGCACCTTATCAGCACTTTGTGCACCAAGCACATGCCATTTCTTTTGCACCCTTGTATCAAAATGATGAACAGAACAGGCCAAAGATGGCTGAGTCCCTCTACAGATGACAACCTCAATGCCTGCACTGCATTCAGATTTTATGACAAGCTAACATCTACAAATTCTACAACGCCTGACAATGAAGTGCAGTGAGGCCTGTGGTTGGACACGATAGAATTTAACTGTTAATTCAGTCTTTTCCAAATACATTTTAAAACCCTCACGCTACACTATGAGTAGATCTGTTTTCCCTATTCTTCTGTCTCAGTATAAAAAAAACAATAGCATCCATATCCTATGTGAATGAACAGATATTAAATATTAGTTATTTTTACAACTTCTAATCAGTAATTTTTTTTAAGCATCTACTAATCTTCTCTAAATATTAAACAACAAATCTGTCTAATCAAATCAACAAATCAGCACTGGTCCTAAAGATCTTTTATAAGACAAACAAAAAAATGTTACAATTTAAATAAAAAAGCTTTAAAAACAAAGCAAAATAAATCCAAAAATATGTAAGTCCTTCCTTTAAATAAAGCCAAAGTAACCCACCTGAGAAATGCGTCGCTTTCTACTGGATTGATACACTCCCTCACTTCCCATATCTTCAAAACTTTCGCCTTCTACATCAACATAGTCTGAATCATACCCACCCTCCATTTCCTGCAAGAAAGAAAACGTTATTAACATTGTTATCAAGATTATTAATATATGTATTTAGTGAATCCCTCACTTTACAAGTGCTCCAGCAATCAAACAAATCTCTTTATGATGCATTCTCCATATAAAAAAAAAATGTCTGTGTACAATAAGACTGCACTTTACAATGGAGTTACAATTGCTACTAAAAAAAAAGAACAACATGTATTACTGGATTCAAATTATAATATATTCCACAATATGATGAGGTCTCTGGAACAGTTTAATATCCTTAATCTAGAGGCTAATCAGTCACCCTAATAATAAAATTTCAATTACTAGTAAGCAAAATGGAAGCATGAATGTGAAAAAGAAACAAGAACAATTTTCACAGACTGTATTCATGCAAATAATGTATATAATACATAAATATCTGACTGAAATGCATTTTCTTACTTGGTATCTAATGTGGAATTTCAAGTCCAAAAACCTTAAATGATGTGTTTTCTGCAAAAGCTGTAAATTTTTAAGTAGATGCTATTCGCTGACTGTGATCATGTTTGTAAGTCATTTTTGATTCTTTTAAACATATTAAGATTAGGATCAATAAAATTCATAATAATAATATTAAGTACGATTTCAAAAGTTATACTAAAAGTATGTTTATTTACACTGCATTATAAATAATGTACTTAATTCACATAAATATAATTATAGTTTTAGAATTTTTTTTCAAACAATTACTAAACTGAAACTATCTCTGAAAAGATTAATTAATTAATTAATTTAAGACCAATAATCAATAAATTTGTAATTAATGAAGAATTCATTTCTGTCTCTAAATGAACAACAAAGTATGTGTATATACTTTGCAAAAAGGTATGGTTTACAAGAGACACTTATTTTAGCCTTCTTTAAATGGTTACTGAAATACAAGGAAAGTCATTCACTTATTCATGACAACAAGTAATGCAGTCATGACATTTTAATACAGTAGCCTTTGCCCACAGGCAGTAGGTAATCAAGAAGTGGAAACAGCTAACATATCGTGTTCAGTGTTTGACTTACTAGTCAGTGTAATTAACCATTTCATAAATTATACATATATTAAAAAAAAAAAAAACTATAGGAAAAATACTAGCTCTGTTTAAAAGAACTATAAGAAAATGCTAGCTCTGTTTAAAAGAAGAATGAGGGCAATTAAATCATGAAAGAAGTAGCTTGCATTGCAGCTCAGAACTTGGCATGCAGACACTTCATTAGAAATAACTTACCTTTCGAGTCTTATAACTGAACATTTCTTTATAAAACTAATATGTAATACTAGTAGCACAAACAAGTTGGCAAACTGCCAGCAACTAATAAATTAAAGAAACAAAATAATTTATATTTCTTAAGGAGGTCCAGTAAAAAAAAAAAAATTATGACAGGGAGAAAAGACAAAATCTTCACATTATGAAAATGATGTCAATAAAAAAATAATAGAATGATGACAAACCTGTCTTTCACGCCGTGCTTGTGACATGCTAATGGAGTCATCCTCAATGATTGTAACATTTTCTTTCATGGCAAAACTGTCCAGACTTTCATTATCACCACCTGAAAATGAAGAGGCAACACTAACCCTTGGAGAAAAAAACGTTTATGTGTTGGTTGTAAAAAAAACAAAAGTGCTATGTATCTGTTCCTGTAGTAATTTAGTATTTGTATTTAAATCTTAACAAGGTGAAATTCTGTCAGACCAAAAACAAGTTACACCCACACAACACACAAACAAAAGTATATATAATCCTACTGAAAACATAAACAAAACAAGCTACACTCCATAAGGTGTAAATAATCCTTCAGAAAACATAAACAAAATATGCTGCACTTCACAAACATAATCCAACTTTTCTGTTACACTTCACAAAGTGTACATAATCCTACAGAAAACAAACAAAACATGTTACACACCACAAAGTGTACATATTTCTACAGGAAACACAAAATATGTTGCACTTACACACCACACACACACACACACACGATAAAATTTAAAAAACTTTCAAAAGTTAACTTGCTGACCAAGCACACTGTCATCGGGGTTAAGTGAGGTTCCAGTCAGAACACTGTCAGACTCCGCAGCATCCAAAGCAGCTTCCTGTGATGCGTGGATGTCAGCCTCAAGCTGTGCTATATGATCCTCATTCTTTAAGAGAGAACAGTCGATTCAAGTAATATGTTCATCAAAGATAATGGACAATTTTAACATTATTAATTAATGGATATAAATGTCAATTTCATTATGTCAATCAAAAGATGGAAGAGCAGTGCTCTACATGAGCCAGATAAAGAAATGTAAAGCTGCTAAAAGTGTTCTGCATTTCTGCAACTCTTGCTGCCCAAGGGTGTGAAAGATTTTGGAACCAACCCCATTACATTAACAATGAGAACAGGAACGATTCTTTGCCTATGAGAAAAGCAGCTGTTTGATACTGTTACAAACACACTTTGGTCACTAGTATGTGTTGTGAGTTACCTCTGATATTGCCTGTCGACAAACTTCCATCAGCCTGCGTGCAGTCTGGGTGAAGGCACTCTCTGGGCCATTATAGCTAAGGCTGTTCACATAAATCAGTTCCACATCCTCTATGAACTGTTCACGAGTGTGATACTTGTGGCCCTGGACATTCTTGAAAAAACAAAGTTGAGAAAGCAGTGATGATTTCTTTTAGAAAATAAAGATTTTAAATATTTTAAAATAATATGTGAATAGAAAGAAAACCATGATGACATTTTAAAAATTAGTAATTTTAAAATATTATTTTAATATGATGAATGAAATATACACATAAATTATGATGACTTATTGCAAAATGTAACAATAAATATCACTGAAGAATAATGAGTGAAATATAATGGAAAGAAAACACTGGTGCTTTCTAGAACTGAATAATTGTAAATATTTAAGTACAGTAAATTATAATGAAAAGTAAATATTGGTGTCTTTCTAGAAACCAGTAACTTCAGATGCTATTAAACCCTTTACCTGCCCCTATGGTTTAGTTTTGATTTTTGATTTAAAAAATAGTTATGCACTATATTTTATACTAATTGCATTAGCTGGTAGTTCAAAACCACAACAAAATGCTAAACAAAACAAATTTTAACAAAATGGTACTAAACAAGTTTCGCTGGGTTATCTTCCCCTTGAGTAGGTCATTTCAATGGGCTAGACTGGCACTGTTAACTATCCAAGAGCTATTTATGTTAAATATAATGAGTGAAACCTTTTTTTGTGATGCTTGCGACTTGTGCATTATGTCAATACCATAAGGAAAACAAATAAATAAATATTTTAATTTTTTTTAATAAGACAAACGCAGAAACAATTCTGAGATAATTGTGAAAGCCAACTGTGTTACAATAGCAGGAGGTAAAAACAATACAAAATATAATAGGCAAATAATTTTAATAAATTCACAGATACTAAAAGGCTTATATATGCAGAGATTCAAATTTAGTGATTCACGCATGCACACACAACTATACTTCTGTCAGCCACCAAGCAAACTGGTACAGTTAATAAGAGACTGGCTTTCAAACCTTCAGGAGTGAAGTCAAATCCATTGGTTTCTTGATAATCTCATAGTAGTCTTTTACCATCTTTTTATTCACAGGCTGGTGGAATGGCCATGACTAAAAAAAGTATCAAGAAACACTTGTGTAGATGTCATTATTTATAAATAACAATTAACATTTAAACAAAGCAGAAGAAATATCTGTTACTTCTTGGATGCCAATATATTAGTCTGCCTATTTGATCAGTGTGAAGTAGTGTGATTGGTGTGAAATGAGTGACTTACAGGTTAGAATGAATTAATCTGTCTTATTAGGTACTTAGTGTGAATTAATTATTTTTTTTAAAGAAAGATTTATATATAAGTAGAATAGTGCTTATGAATGGTTTAGTTACATTCAAGGTTTTCAAAAAGGCACATTTGCACAAATATACATATTTATTTAATTTTGTTTTTAATTTAAATTATACCATAGACTTTCAGATTGACAATAACTGTACTTTAAAAGTGGAATATGACTGTAAAGAGCAACCCCATTTATTCTAAAATGTGAATAATTAAGTCTCACCATAGGGAATAGCAGACTCACTCACCATAAAATGTGAATAATTAAGTCTCACCATAGGGAATAGCAGACTCACTCACCATAAAATGTGAATAATTAAGTCTGACTGTAAAAAAGTAGTAGCCCCATTCACCATGAAATGTGAAAAATTAAATATAATTTTTAAAAGTAGCATTCCAGCTAATCATAAAATGTGAATATTAAGTCTGACTGTAAAGAATAGTAGCCCAACTCACCAACAAATGTAAATATAATTAAGTGTAGATAATTATTTTTGTTGAAAACCAACAATTTTTTAAAATTAACTTTAAATTAGATTAAGCAAGGTAAAATATGCAAAATAACACATATCATGTGTTTGTAAGTTTACTGCCTAAGGCTGACAGATATTCAAATTTTAAACATAAACATGATACACAAAAAACATACTTTCAAATCAACTTTAACATACAACAGAGATATTCAAAGGGGATTTAAATGAAATGATGGTATTAAACTTACACTTTCCACACTCTTCATTTTGTGAGTAATACTTTCAAAGATGTAAGACAGGGCCACTTGGTCATTGTCATCCAGTAGTGGGTTAATGGCTTTCTCCAAACGCATAAACTTCTGTTCTCTCTGACAAAATATGAAAATACATAGGGTTATCTTTTACTGATCAGTAAACGTTTCTTGAGAAGACAATAATTTAATTCAGTGTGAAGAATAGCAGACATTTTCAAAACATACAAAAAATTGTGATTCCCTGTTCTTTTGCCAGTTATGTTCTGGATAACTTTACTTATGTTTAATTGTAATTAACAGTATAAAGAAAAGTTTTTCAAAATTTTAATTTCTGGTAAATAAAACCAAAGATGGTGGGTACCAATCACAGCATTACTTCCCATGAATTCTACACCCATTCAACAAAATTTTTAGATCAAAATGATTACCAAAAACACAACTACATGTATTTATATTTAGTAATCACAAAAATTCTGATTACTGAACTGACAGAGGAAGTTGACTTAATATAATCCAAAGCATTTAACCACTGGTGTTTGTTACTGCTTGTAACTATAACCACACCATTCTCACTATGCTCTCTCTATAAAGCCATCATACAATTTTTAAAGAGAAAAAAACATGTGACATACTGTCATGTGACTCAATCAATACAGCCAGTAGAAAAAAATAAAACAATACCCCACCAGCTTACCTCAGCAAACCGCTTCAGGCAGTGTTCCAACATTGCTTGAGCTGTAAGTGTTAACATGTGTGGGGCACCTGCAGGAAAGTGATAATCATTTGGTTAATGAACGATGGAAATTAAAAATCTGGCACAAAATGTAACAAAATTTGGTTTCGAATGTCTAAAGCAAATAAAAGCTAAAAACTGATTACCTTTACAAATTTAACAAAATTTGTTTTCGAATGTTTAAGTTTCTCTAAAGCAAGTAAAAGCTAAAAACTGATTACCTTTACAAATTTAAATCACGCATTCTTCTAGCTGTATTTTTAAATATGTTTTAATTGGTAATTTAAATTCTGAACGTAAAACAAATAATAATATATAATTAGCTATGCAAATTTAATATCCCTACAATGAACACAAACAAAACCAAAAACATCCAAAGCCAAATCAAATAAATAAACACATTAATGTAAACCTAACAAAACATGGCAATCTTCTTTGCAGATTTTCAGCTTACCATTGTAGAGTTTGCTGTTTTCTACAATCTGGTTGACATCATTAAGGAACACTTCACGAGAGTGATACTTTTTGTTGCGGACATTCTGCAAAAATTAGCAACTCTTGTTATCTGAAATCTCCTACATGTAATTTTCACAAACAATGAATGCCATAAAATGAACGAAACATGGTGCTTACCTTTTTCAATTTTCAGTCAAAAAAGGTGTAAAATTACATTTAAGTAAATTAACATATAGATTATCAGTTATATCAACTAACACTAATTAACAATAATTATGTAAAGTAATAATAATTATTATTGTCATTTCATTTTAACACTTCATAGTTATGTTTCATGCTGGACAATACTTTGAAAGGTAGTGCCCAATAAATTTTGATTACAGATGATGTCAACTTTTGGTTTCCTGGTTCAGTGGCCTATTGCTTCCTTATCACTTCAACACTGCAAGAGTGTGAATTCTTTAATTTATACCATCAACTTAAGGCATCACTTAGCACAGTAGACATGATGCTTCAGATAGTATAATGCAGTAATATTTTAAACTCTTGCTATTAAACAAGAAAGATTGAGGATGAGAGAATTAGAGAGAGAGGAAGGGGGAAACAGAATTGGGGAGAGGGGAAAGAGAGAGAGAGAATTGGGGAGAAAGGAATGAATGAGAGAGAATTAGGAAGGAGAGAATCTTAATTAATCACTTTCTTTCAGTGGAAGGAACTGGTGTCAGGTCTAAAGCCAACACAAAGAGATATTAATACTTAGTCATAATTTATAGAATTTTAAATGCTTATTTAAAAAAAATATAAGTAGCCATTCAATATGAGGATTTTAAAAATAATATTTTACAATAGGATATTATTATTATTATTATCATCTTTGTTAAAATTCTTTAAATAATCTCACCTCTCTCATGCTTTGCAAGTCCATGGGTCTTTTAATAATCTTATAGTAATCTGGCACCTCTTTTGGATTAACTGGAAACAGGAATGGTTGTGTCTACAGACAAAAGCAAAATAAGAAACAGAATGTGGAATATATATTATGAGCATTATCAAGGTACAGTCAGAGCCAGTAATTACAATCGTCTGTGGTAAAATTAATGTCATTATGCCTTTCACTTAGAGACTGAAAGGAAATAAGAAACAGAATGTGGCACTTAAGCTACAACTATTATCAAGTAATAGTTAAAGTGAGAAATTATAATTGATAGTGGTAAACAGAATGTGGCACTTAAGCTAAAATTATTATCAAGTAATAGTTAAAGAGAGAAATTATAATTGATAGTGGTAAAAAGAATGCTAAAAGCCTTACACTGGGCAAACTGCGCATTTCATTGAGAATGGCTTCAAACATACTGGACATAGTTACTACAGGGTCAGTTCGTCTGCGGTTTGAAGACTGCTTAGGTTTCTGCAAAAATAAACAAAAACCAAACAAACAGTAAAATTCTAAATTACATCCTATGATTCATGCAGTAAAATTCTAAATTATATCCTATGGTTCATCCATTACAGTCAAGACAATAGTAGTAAAGAGAGACCATTATATTTAAACAGTCAAGACAATAGTAGTAAAGGGAGACCATTCTATTTAAACAGTCAAGTCAATAGTATTAAAGAGAGACCATTATATTTAAACAGTCAAGTCAATAGTATTAAAGAGAGACCATTACAGTCAAGTCAATAGTAGTAAAGAGATACCATTACAGTCAAGACAATAGTAGTAAAGAGAGACCATTATATTTAAACAGTCAAGACAATAGTAGTAAAGGGTGACCATAATCTTTAGATGTTACAGTAAATTGTAATCAATTTTTCAATTTACTTCATCCGGTTCTGCACCAACATCATCCCTTTGGGGGCAGTGCCTAGCTAAACTGACAGAAGGTGAGAAGGGAGACAATCATCCAAAGTCGCCACATATTTGTAAAGGGAGACCATTATCATAAACTACCCAGTGAATAGTAATGAAACTTTTTCACAGTAGGCAATTACCTTTAAATAGTCACAATGGATGGTACTGCCAATTCGGCGTTTCTTCTTACTCTCCATGGCCATTTTGGGTACTTTTAAGACAAGCGATTTGCGACGAATGTTTTCAGCTCTGCATAAAACAGCATTGAAATAAATTACCATTTTACAAATGTCACACGATGACAATTTTTCATTTACACTCAATCCTGGTTCCATAATTATTGATTTCAAATGTTTTGAAAAGGTTTCCAATATGTGATATTCATTTCTTTGTAAATTTATTTCTCAAACTTCCAATTTATTAGTGCACAAAAAACTCATGCTATACATGTATAAAATAAATTCTGATGCCTGGTCAATAGGATGCACACAAAAATAGTATGCATCTCCTAAAACTTTCTAAATCATGTTAATTAAATTTTTTTCTTTAAATAAATGAAAAGATATTTGATATAAAGAATGCAATGTACATATAAAATGAGCATAAATACATACTGCTCTTCTGACTAAATTATAAAGTGTAATTTATTTTTTTATTGACTATGACCAGTTTGTATTGATAAAACAAACTTAAGTAAATACAAGGAAAAAAATGGTAATTAACAAGATTTAAATTTATATTTGAAATTTTTACTTGAATATTCTTTAAAAAATAAAAGAATATTCTTTAAAACAATCACAGAAAGGTAACTTCACTAACAAAGCAAATTAAAAAATGTAACTGTTTCAAACATATGTTGTCATCAATGTACTAATTACACAATGGATGTTTGATGCAATGAATCTATAAAAGCTATGCTATCGATATTCAACTAGTCATTTTATTTACTTTAAAACTCAAAACATTATACTGCCATCTGATCTTTGATAGTAATTCTCTGGTCAAAACTTTGAATTGTTGAAAATGTAAGCATTGATGACCTGTAAAGAAAAGGATACATCATTAAACCTGTCTCTTTGCCATGGTAAGATATGATGCAAAAGTCTCCAATACTTCACCATATTACTTTTCTTCGTTATGAGGTTATGTTGGAATTAAATTGCACTTGATATTTCATTTTTATTCTAGAAATCACATTATAAATCATTACAAAAATTAGCTCAGCTAAATAAACATAAATTTGTGTTGCAAAAATTGTTATTATTTTTGTTGTCATGGTGTTTTAAAAACTCAGTTTTCACTAATAATATTTCTGCTATTGGAAAATTGGATTTGTAGCAGGCAGATGTGTAATACACAAACTGCTACAGTAATACATATTCAACATATTGTAAAGAAATAATGTACATAAGGTAAGCCTGGTGTTTTATCACCTCTCATCAACTTAGGGGCTGGTAAATATCATTTTCTGATGAAGCATTATGTGATGAATGCTTCTGAAGAATCATCTGTTTCAAGCCCAACTTTGGCTGTAGGGCTTGGCTGTAGGGCTGACACAGACTGTCAATGCAATTCTAAGTCATGGCTTGCAAGATTTTGATGTGGTAAAGCACAATGGGTGACCCCCACCCCAAACCAGCTTAGTTCCTTCAAAAACACAAGCAGTCTAAATAAAACTATCTAATGGAGAAGTGATATAGACTGCCTGCTAAGGGAAACACATATTTGCTTCATACTGATTGGCTCATTTGAAAGACTAAAAATAAGCAGGCATGAGAATGTTCCATTGACGGTACGTGAGCAGTTTAGTTATACATGTATTTAAATTGTGTACTGGGAATGGAACCGGGACATGATATGGGTTAAAATAATACAGAAGACATTATCATCAGTTGCAAAACTGCACAATATCTTTTTTAATATTGTAATGTCAATAGACCTCTTTAAAGATTAAAATACTATAATAAATATTTATAACTAGTTTCATTATTATTATCATTATAGTCATCATTATTAGTATCATCATAATCATCAATAACAGTTTCATATATAATCATTAATAGTATCATTATAATCATCATTATTAGTACAGTCAAGTCCGGATATGTCGAGGGCCTAGGGGTTTGCCAAAAAGTGTCGAGATAACTAAAGATCGAGATTACAGAAAACCAATATGGCGGCAATATATTACAGTACTATAACATGCGCTTGACATTTCTTTATGTACATGATGTGTGTTAATGAATGAGAATGTACACGCACGAGTTTGGTGATTTTTTACACAACAGCGTTGCCGCAATTTGTTTGATGACGCGATCGGCATGCTATAAAAGTGTACATACATGTACGTGTTTGCTAACAACAAAAGGTTTATGTACACGCGGTAAATATGGTTTCTGTACAAAGTCTAAACTGCTTTGTTGCTTTTTGCCTTTAACATTCTACTTGAAAACAAATGCTTCAATATTACATATAACGTGCTTGAAATTTCTTTATGTACATGATGTGCGTTAATGAATGAGAATGTACATTGTACATGCACGTGTTTGGTGATTTTTTACACAACAGCGTTGCCGCAATTTGTTTGATGACGCGATCGGCATGCTAAAAAAAAACAAAGAGGGAAGTTGGTCCACCGTCGATTCTCGATACATGTATGTACCGTACATGTTTTCTCCAACATTGCAAACACAAAGATTGCTCACAAAATAAAAAAAATCTGTGTGGTGTACGTGTAGTTCGTTTTTTTTTACAAAAAGCTAACCAAGTATCAAAATTAAAGTTGCGAGTCATTTTGTGTGCGTGTGTGCGTCTAAGGTGGAGGGCAGGAGGAAGGGGGGTGTCGAATCGTACAAGCGGTTACTTCAAAGGTAACTTTAAGAGGTGTAAGCCAGTTGAAGAGCAACAGTCTGCCTAGTTTGCCCTTTATTGTTAGCGAGATGGCGAAGTGGCATCGGTAACTAACATTTTCAAAAGCCGACGAAGAACTGATTTTAAGTGGTGATTCGGGCCCTCTTTTGTGCTAGAGATACATGTACAGTACATTACAAAGAAAGAAAGAAAGAAACAAACAGACATTGTATTAGTGTTCGGCAACATAAAAGAATCGCCATTACTGATAAGAAAATGTTAACAAAGAGGGAAGTTGGTCCACCGTCCATTCTCGATACATGTATTCTCCAACATTGCAAACACAAAGATTGCTCACAAAATCAAAAAAATCTGCAGGGTGTCAAAGTTCGTTTTTACAAAAAGCTAACCAGTATCAAAATTAAATTCGCGAGTCATTTTGTATGTGTGTGTGTGTGTGTGTGTGTGTTTCACTCACACACATCAAAAGCCGCAATAGACCTTTCATCTTCATGATGTTCTCGTCTTGATTTGCTTCTTGCCTCCCGGTGCATCTAAGGTGGAGGGCAGGAGGAAGGGGGTAAAACAGATCGCACCTATTAGGCGCACACCCTCAACAGCTCTCTGTCAGTGGGGGGGGGGGGGGAGGGGGCCGAAGCCGCCTCTGAAAATATCCTACAAGCGGATACTTCAAAAGTGGGCTAACATAAGTTCTGAACCAGTTGAAGGGCAACAGTGTGCCTATTTTGCCCGTGGCAAACACCGCGCCCAATTAAGAAAACAATGCCCTTCTTAAGTTTAAGCTGCAGTTTTTAACAAGACGTGGTCATTTATTGTTAGTGATTAGTCAGCAGTAGGGTCGAGATAACCAACTTAAGTGGCGATTTTGGCACTCTTTTGTGCCCGAGATACTAGGGTTCGGCAACATAAAAGAATCGACGTAACCGATGAGAAAATGCTAAGACAAAGAGGGAATTTGGCGGTTCCACTTCAAAAATGTCGACTTACTAGGGTTGGCAAGTTAACCGAGGCCGAGATAAGTGGACTCGACTGTATCATTATAATAATATTATCATTAATATCATAATTATTAGTATAATTATACTCATCAATAATAGTATCATTATAATCATCATTAACAGCATCATTCAGTGTCATTATAATCATCATTAATAGTATCATTCGTATCATTATAATCATCATTAATAGTATTATTATTAGTATCATTATAATCATCATTAATAGTATCATTAGTATCAACATTAATAATATTATAATTGATTGGAGTGCTTAGCAGTGGAAGGGGAGGGAAAAACTGACCTCCTGTTCAAATTTAAAACTACACTATATAAGCAAACTGACAGCAATTGTGACAGCTGTTAATTCTAGTTAACCCCTTCCTTGCAACCCAGTGTGATACTCTGCAGAATGTTAATAATCTTTACTGACAACAGCAGAGAAGTAATGGAAAACTGAGGAAAATTAAGGCTACTAATACAAAAAGAATACTTTTTAAAAAAATCTTTCTTACCTTTCAAAAATGACCTTGGAAACCGTAATTTTGGTTCCCTCCACATTAATGAGCTCTTCATCTGGACAGGGCAAAATCTTTTCTTCCTCTTCTTCCTGTTCCTCGGTCATCGCCACCTGTACAGGGCCAGTCACTCCACTCTTGTTGTACATTGGACATTCTTTATTTGTTCTCATGTGGCCAATGCCACCACAGGCACCGCATTTCATCTGTTTGGTAGAGACCTTTTAAGTCTACGATGTACTAAAGCAGGGGTTGGCAACTTAAGAGCATGCATGTCATGCATGGTATGTGGAGATATTTTTAATGGCATGAAGTAAATTCCAAGCACAAAGAAAAACAAAATTAAGTGATGGTAAGTAATATTTTATGTCCTACATTTTATGGAAAACAAACTTACTATACATATATATAATGATCCTAATTGAAAATAATGAGAGTGACATACTGGGTTACTTTACAGTATTATATGGGCACAGCACTCATAAAAGATTGCCAATCACTAAACTACTAAATAATAGTGTGATATTGTTTTGGCACAGTGCCCATAACAGATTGCCAAACCTTGTGCTAAGAATACAATGATGCTGAATATTTGGAAAGGTTCATACGGTTACACAACTCCATAAGACATGCAGAGTGTAAATAGTCTGTAAGTATCTTCCATGTGTTTTTGTGTATGGAAGTGGAGTGCCTGTGTACATGTGTTATTGTGTATGGAAGTGGAGTGCCTGTGTACATGTGTTTTTGTGTGTGGAAGTGGAGTGCCTGTGTACATGTGTGTGTGTGTGTGAATTTATACAATGCATTTATTCTCTGCAATCTGATGAAAGTCAGAATTTATTTTAACATCTAACACAGTACTTTTATATCTTAATAGATAAACCTCATAACACATGAATCCTTCTCATTACAATAAAATGTTTAACAGCAAACTAATTTTATTACAAATGACATAAAATTAGGTTCTATGACATCTGGGCGGGCGACATTTTACAAACGGCACTTAGTGGGTGACAAGTGGCTAACGTCAACTAGCTACTGATACATGTCTAACAACAATTGGTGAATGACAAGTGACTTGTGCATAATATGATATAGACACATTGCTAAACAACAGAAAAAACGTAATTTATTCTACAGATTTAAGTTATGTGTAAGCCAGTTGTCACTAGCCAGTTGTGTCTAGCCAGTTGTCGCCCGCCCATCAGTCAGGCCACCATAAAATTAAAATGATATTAATTTCTAAATTAACATTACTTTCAAAAGAACAGCTGTCTCCTTCTTCTTTTTCGGTTTCTTTGGAGGTGGTGGAGCTGACGGCTTCTCTTGATTTCGTTTAATTCTTCTGAGCTGTTCTTGCAATCTGTTCCAAACAGTGTCATAGACATATAATCTTCCCACTTAATATGCATCCTTCATATTGCCTATGTTCTTCAGCCCAAAACTTCCCACTTAATATACATCCTTCATACTGCCTATGTTCTTCAGCGCAAAACTTCCCACTTAATATACATCCTTCATATTGCCTATGTTCTTCAGCCCAAAACAGAGACTAAAAGTAATGAAAGGCAGAGAGCCATTATTTGAGAAGAATGCAAAAAAGGCTGAAAATACATGTAAAATGCCAAAAGTGGTGATTTTGTAAAGCTAGTAATATGTAACAGAATGATTCTAATTTTCATAATTATAATTGGGGGGACATTGCGAAATGCTTTTTCAAGCCTAAGGATGGATGACTTTTTGAAACACTAAAAAGACTACCATGTGCATACCTGAATTAATGAATGCTCACTCAAAGATGGACAAAGAGGTCCTGTGTAAGTGTGTCCATATTACCACTAACATTAATACTAAAATAACTTGTTAACCAAACATATGGATGAGAATGTAGTTACAAAAATTTAATGCTGTGGACTACAGTTGCAAAATCAATCATGTATATATTGTTCACTATATTTGTCATTTATCAAAATATCACAGCAAGACACCAGAGAAAAAGGAAATATACACAATAAAATTATTTACCTGCGCCTTTCTTTACGCATCTCTTCTTTCATCTGATCATCCATAGCTGCAAACTGCTTGCTGCAAAAAAGCAAATGCAAAATTAATGCTATAATTAGCATCATTTAATATCCAAAATATGCTTATTTCTTGAATAATATTATTATTATAGACTGGATTATTAAAAATATAAACTGAACCTTTATTAAAAGTGAATTACATTATTATTATTATTGTATATATTTTTGTACATAAAATGCCAATGTTCATGAAAGAATATGAATTTCTCTCCCAGGATTATAAGCAGCATATCTGTGTGTACACTTCTGTTTAAAATACTAAATTAAGTTACAAAATGATTTGTCAAATAAATTACGTAAGTCCAAATTAAAATTAAGATCTACAGTAAATCTTACATGAAGCTGGGGTCTTTAGTCTGACGAATGCGGACATAAGTGTTGATCACGGCGCTGTTTCGTACAATCTCAGCACGAGTGTATGGTTTTCCCATTTCATCCAAGAATGTACGTGTGATTTTTAACTTGCGACCTTCCTGAAATACAAATAAAAACACATCCATGTGTGAAATGCACACACACAAACACACGTGCCAAATTTACAAACTTACTAATGAAACTATATATTTGAGTAAAAAGAAACTTTTTTAAAATTTAAAAATCTAATGGTAGCCAAGATTTCTTATATATTTTGCATGGTGGAGGCTGCATGCTTCTAGATTTAAAATTGCACTCTCCATTTTTTCTTTCTGGAAACATTTACATTCTTAAAATTAAAAAAACAAACGAACATATTATTCACTGAAATTAATGTTAACTTTTGAAGTGAAGTCCTAATTTTATAATATGGACTGGACTGATGTAAGCTTTACCAAAAAAATATACATGTGTGTGTTTGTGTGCATGCTTAAACTGTGAAGAACCAAACACCTTTTCATTCTGTAATATTAAAGAGAACAGTCACTTATTGTCCAGCCTAAAGATTTTCAAACTTACCAAATTGAGGCTTTCCTCACGAGATCCTTTGCCACGATCTTTCTTGTCTTTATCTTTGTCCACTGACTCACCCATAAGCATCCGCTGTAATTCACGCCTCTCCGCCTCTTCTTTCTCTCTACTAAGCTGAAAAAAAAACAGAATTAAAAAATAAATATAAATAAAAAGACAAATTAAAAATGAACTGTCAAATTCGGTAAACTAAGACAAATACAAATACCTAATAGAATCATCCAGTAATTAATTACACAAGGGAAAGATATTTAAAATTTAATCTAATATGAGAAAATTATTAAAACATTGATATGTAACACATATTTCACCTGTGAACTGGTCTTCTTGTTTGATAACATGCTTTCAATGTTTTTGCCCATCTCTTCAAAGTCTGAATCTTCACCTGAAGTGGATTCTTCATCTGTTGACAAAGTTTCTGTAGATGCCAAGACTCTAAAAACACAAACAAAGGCAATGCTTCAGATATGTCATTTTCCATATAAAATAAAAAGTTTTCATAAGAGTCATTCCTCTAAAAACAAAAAAAATTAAACAATTCATTTGCATAGTCTAAGGTTTCCTGTGATTGACCATTGGGTCAAGAGTAGCAACTCTCAGCCACCACTGCTAAAAATACAGTCTGTCAATACTGATAAGGAATGTAATCAACTTGCTATTAACTGAAAATGAAGGACTGAATTTTATACAGTTGCCCTTCTCTGCACCAATACTAAATGCTGGCCACTAACAATTTAGTTACAACATACTACACTCAACTGCTTTTTAGATATTTTTAACTTGTTGAGCAACACCAGTGCCATAACAAAACACAATGTCAAGTACATTCCTATGTTTGCAGAATTCATAAAGTGCATGGCAATCAAAGAGGTTTGGATTATCCCTATCCACCAACTTCTACTGTCAAATGTTTACTGATGATGTTTATGATGATGCTGATGTTTATGTTTTTGCTGCTGTTCTTGATGATGCTGATGTTTATGATAATGACACTTATATTTATGATGACATTGATGTTTATGATGATATTTATGACAATGGTGCTGGTGTTTGATGATGGAGGTGGTGGTGATGATGCTGATGCTCATGTTTATGATGATGCAGATCCTTTAGAATTGCACAGCAATACTAAAACAAAACTGGTGATAGGGGAGCTTATTCCACAACAAGGGTTGGATAACTGAGTATTTCTGCCTATTCTCTCTTACTGAAACATGAAGCCTTTCAACTCCAGAGTTCATATTATGGAGAGTGTTAAAAAAATAATCCTGGACAACAAACCATCTGCATACAATCCCTCATAACCTCTTCTGGCAAATGAAGTTACATTATTTCAGGAAACTATCTAGCACACAAACACAGTAATCAGATTAACAGCAAAGGGTTAACATAATATTGTTTGACTAAGGAAGCAAATAACAAATGATTAAGAAATTATTAATACTTATACTAGTAGACCACAGATAAAGGCAACATATGAGAACAATAGTATGCAACTGTTGAGTGGTAAACTATAAGATGTTACAAATAATAGCAGCACACAGAGTGACCTACTCTGCCCTTACTCATAATGCAATGGAGCACAAGAAGCAACCAAAATGATTAAACTTTTCTAAAACTTTTGTTGTATTTTTAAAATTTAAAGCAAAATTAAAAACAGAAAAAATAAATACCTATTCTGCAGGTCAAAGATCCTTTGGCATTCCTCTTTGTACCGTTCCATATGTTCTGCTGCTGAGTATCTGTTACCTCGTGCAAATTTCACCCAACCTGCAAAATATAGTGATCCTATAGAACTCAGAAAATTGCTAAAACTTTTCTATAAAGGGAATGATTTATTTATAAGGGTAAAACAATGATCACACACGCGCACGCGCACGCACACACACACTCTGTTTAATTAACAAGAGTAAAGGAAAAAACAGTTTTATCACTCAACATTATACAAGGAAACATTACAATACTCAACTAGTCTGATGTATGGTAAAACTGCTACTTTTTTCGTTTTTAAATCCATCACTTTGAGGAAATGTGATAAATTTTTAATTCATAAGATGTGACTTTGATTGCATTATGCTAAATTTTTGCTACAGAGGTTCTCTTTATGCGCTTTCTTTTACTATATCTTATTTCCATAACGTACCAGTTTCATCCTGCCCTTGTTTAGCTTGTTCAGTGGACATTGTTCTCACAACATCAATAACCTCCCACCTCGAGAGTTTTTTGATCTGGCGAATAAAATTATTTTTAAATAAATAAGACAGGACAAGGGAATCAAGAAAATATCAATGTGACTTCTTATTTAACCCTGCTCTTATATTTGAGAATCAATACACTCATCTCTCATCCGGACACCAAAGCAAAGGAGATATTCAAAATGATAAATGTTGCCTGTCACCAATTTATTGCCTATCTATTGTTTTTCATGGAAACTGTAACTTATTTATCAAGTAGGGAAGAGAATTGTTTAAAAAAAATATTTAAAGAGTAGGGAAGGGAAATGTTTAAAATTAAAACTTCTTTATCAAGTAGGTGAGAGAATTGTTTAAAATTAACTTATTTACCAAGTATGGGAGGGAATTTTTAATGGTAAACATAACTTATGTATCAAGTAGGGCAGGGAATTGTTTAACCTACCTCAGATTCAGGAACACCAAATTTTCTTAATAACTGCTTTGCATCTCGAAGGTTGAGTCGCCGAAGATCTGCATCAGTGCCTGTTACTGTCTTTTTCTGGGGCGTTTCTTTTGCTTCTTCCTTTGTGGTGGGCTTGTTTGGAACTTTCACGTAGGAAAACCCTTCACCGCAGCCGGTGGGATCAGCCACACCATGCAGCTGTAGTAAGCACTTGCCTTTCATAGCTGCTATGTAAGCTCGAGTGGTGTTCCATGGAGCCGCACGTACCTGTTAATGAAACCAATTAACAGTTTTCACTAAACTCAATAACAAAATGCAGGAAAACTATCCCAGATGGAGTAAAATAATAGGAAATAATTTTATGAAACCCTCAAACAAACAAAAATAATTAAACTAACGAAAGAAATCATAAATGCTACTGTGACCTGGCCGAATGTCCCACACATCAAAGTTCAACTCCAATCGATTTTCGGAAAAAGAGAGACTAACCTCACCTTTCCTTTAACCAATCTCACCCAATGAGACTAGAAAATGTCTAAGAGTCAAAAAGCATATCTTGCAATTGGTTTCTGCAGGTAAGTTATCAGGCACCATGTTTTAATTTGCTGGACAAAAATGCCTTCTCACAAATGAGCTACGGTTTCTAACAGCTGAATTATGAACTTTGTAAACAGAGTCATTTGTGTACCCATTCTCTCTCCTCCCTCCCACCCCTCCCTGAAACTAGAATAATGGATCCCAGACACACACACCCCCCAAAAAAAAATATCTTTCAAAAGATGCAATGTTAAAAATAAAAATTCTTCATAGGTTACCAAAACAAAACAAAAATTACAAGAGTATATTTTTTGTTTTTGTTTTGTACACCTACAAAGCACTTTGAATTTTCAAATTGCACTGGTTCCGCTTTAATGTTCATGTTTACACTCAGGCTGTTTATATTATTTAGCTTATAAATACTTAAGGTCAGAAAGATTGCAAAAGCACAATATGACAGGTTTTTTTTTCCAAATAAGGTTGTTAGGAAAACAAGAAAGAACACACGATGTTAGGAAAACAAGGAAGAAAACAAGATGTTAGAAAAGGAAGGAAGAGATCAGGATGTTAGAAAAACAAGGAAGAAAACAGGATGTTAGAAAAACAAGGAAGAAAACAATAAAAGAGCATTAGTGTTTGCAAAAGTGTTAAACGAAAGACAGAAAAAGTTTAATCTCCCCTTGGAGCTATGCATGATGCATTTGAAACAAAGGTTCTTTTAAAGAAGAAAGAGAGATAATCTTACTTCTATCAGTATTTGTACAACTGGAAAAGTATAGCAAGTGGATCTTTTCCATAGTAACAAGTTGAGACAATAATTAGTTAAATAACATGAACAAATTAATTAGCATTAAATGATTAATCATTAAGAAAGTACAAATAAGCTAATTAAAATATTGGCTATCAAAATGCACAAAATAAATTAGCAATATCTGAAGATGCATTAAAAATATGCCAATAAATAAACCTATTAGGATAACTACTTTAAAAGAAAAAAGAGGGGAGGGGGAATTATTCAATGTTACAAAAACAGCTTATCAAATCCCAACTTGTCAGTCAGGAAATAAAAAAAAATCCTATACCTCATCATCAATCTTGGTTTGTGTGTCTTCCTCATTTTCTTCTTCTGGAGCAAAGAGGGATTTCTCTCCATATCCAGCATCCTAGAAATTGATTACTGCATATAGTTACTTGATTCAGCACACATTATTGCTTTTGTCAAACATAGTTTATTTATTCAGATTAATCAGCTAAATTAGTACATTTTTTTTCAAAAAAGCATTCAAAGAAATATCAAAAAAGCAAACATCTGGGTTGTTCAAGCATCTTGTCATTAAGTAATCATATATTCATAATTACATGCCCCAAAAATACAAGATACCAAGCTTTCAAATGTGGCAATTTTTACAAAACCAATAAAGCCCCCAAATATTATATTTGTACTAAACGAAATCAATGCTGCTGCATAAATCTAAAAATCAAAAGTGTTAATTTTTAATGAAATGCCATTACCAAATAACCCAAGTTTCACTACTTTTAATCCAACTTTTAACCTACAATGATCTTTGGCTTTTTGCACTACCTGTACATATAGTGACTTTAAATTTTTGAACTGTTTTGTCTTACTACTGACAACTAGACAGCCTTCTCTTAATCTGTAACCTTTTTAACTCTACCTTGTCCTACAGTTAACCTTCTTAAACTATCTAATCATACCTTTAACCTTTTTAAACTACCTTATCTTACCTATATAAACTACCTTAATGCTAACCTTTATGAACTACCTTATCTTATCATTAACCTTCATAAACTACCTTATCTTACTGTTAAATTTGTTAACCTTCATGAACTACCTTATCTTACCTCTATCTTACCTTTAATCTTTATAAACTACCTTAATGCTAACCTTTATGAACTACCTTATCTTATCATTAACCTTCATGAACTACCTTATCTTACTGTTTAACCTTCATGAACTACCTTATCTTACATTGAATCTTTATAAACTACCGTACCTTATCTTACCTATAGCCTTTATAAACTACCTTAATGCTAACCTTCATGAATTACCTTATCTTACCTCTATCTTACCTTTAACCTTTATAAACTATCCTATCTTACCTGTAACCTTTATAAACTACCTTATCTTAACCTTTAACTTTTATGAACTACCTTATCTTACCTTTAACCTTTATGAACTACCTTACCTTCAACCTCTGTTCTGCTGTGACCATGCTGTACCAAGCACAGCACTGCTCAGGCGACACCATGGCACGGATTTCTTCTTCATTGGGAAGTCGAAAATCAGGCTTTAATACCCACCAATTTGAGTCCATACCTTCAGAGACATTTTGAGCATTGTCCTTTAAATTTTAAGCATCAAGTTGATCCTGATGATTGGTTTCTGGCTAGTGAGCATTTGCATGTAATAAGGTCACTGTGGTAAATGCATGCTTATATAAACATTTCTCTGACTAAATGATGTCAACAACAACCAAGACTTTATGTTTAATATATTTGCCACTTTACTGGTGAATTCATGTTTTTGCCTAAACATGTTTTTTTTCTCTCACAGAGTGACATCAACAAAAGCCAAATACTTTTATGTTTACTTCAACATATATACTTACGTTTAATAAATTTTCCATTTTTTAATTGTTTGGAGATTATTCCTCGATACCTGCTTGATACTTAAAAGAATGCAGATAACTAATACTGACTGCCATCTTTCTTCCATTTTGGGGGACATTGAAGTTTGTATTCTTTATCGAGTGACTACACTCAATCTTATCCTCAATCTTTATTTTAATTGTTTCTGACACCATCAAGTGACAGAGTTTTATCCATAAATCTTTATTTTATAATTTTTAATAATGTCATCCTAACCCTACAATTTTTCTTCTCTTCACCACTTAATGATGTTGGTTCTTATGACAATACACTGACAGGACACAACAAGACTTTATGATGGGACAGATAATAATTGTTTTGTCTTTAGTCGTAGTTTTTGACTACACTATTTTAATGACACAGAAATGGAATATTATCATTCTAGTAACACAACAAGAGAAGAATATTTTTTAAACTTCACAATAAGAGAAGAATATTTTTTAAACTTCTCAACACAAGTGATACTTGAATAAGTGCAAAAGAAAACCCTCTGGTCACTGCACTACCCTGAGCCCAAAGAATGAAATGAAGACTGCAGACCTGCCTACCCCCCACCTTAGGAAACCAGAAGATCACTGGTCCAAAACCAGAAGATTTTGAATGGAAACCAGAAGATTTTATGCGGAGTCTGGCTTTTTAATAGAAATACCAATAATATAAAATAAATGCAAAATAAAAAAAATAATGTTAATATTTGTAAATAAACTTACCAATAATGTAATGATTAATGCAAAGCACAACAATTTGTCTACATTTTGTCTAGTCTCCATTCCACTGTTTATTTTAGATGAATTTTTGTCAAGCACACCAAGTGTTAGGCAGTTTTATTCAGATATTTCTTTAGACTTCATTTGAAGAAGGATCTTCACATTTCAGAATAATGGGCCATTGAAGTACCGCATCATGATTTTCACTTTTACAGAAATTCATTAAATATTTCATAAATGGATTTTTTTTTTAAATATATATTTAACTTTTTATTATCTAATGTACAAGCCACAAAAAGGAACATGTGCCTATTGAAAAATTTTAAGAAAAAAGTTATGATTTTTTTTTATTGTACCCATCTAAAATATATATTTTGGGAGAACATGTAGAATTTAAAAAAATAAAATTTACTTAAACCTAAAGCATATAGGCTTTCATCCATGCACAACCTTTTAATTTTATGTATGAGAAACTAGTATACCAAATTTCAGGGACATGGAATAATTACAACTATTCAAAAGGGGTCTTAGCATTTAGTTCAACAGAGGAAAAAAGTCATTTTGAGAAAAACACATTTAAAGTAAAATAAAGACTACAGAACTTTAAAAGTGTTCAAGTGGTTTATTTTTTTAAAAATAAATATACCCTATCCATACTACATTGGACTGCTCTTAGTCATTTAGCTCTCTTAGAATTAAATATACTAATACTATATATTATTATCCTTTACATCCTCAGTGTACAGTCTTTTTATTTTCTAATACTACATAGAACCAGAATATTGCAAAGAAATTTTTTTAAAAATATTTTTATCAATCCACATTAATAAAATTTGGAATATATGTTGTCTTTGTTATGAGAAAGCAATACCAGTTATTAGTTTTAGAATATCTGGTTCAGATTTTAATTTATAAATGATTTAAATATATAAAACACCTGTATTTTTCTAAATTTACATGTCCATTAGACTAGAGAAAAAACAGTGAAAGTCTTCATGTAACATTTAAAATGTTATTAAAAAGACATTATTCTTCAATAAGCATGCTTTGTTAATTAAGAATTGGATATGTTTAATATTATTATTTTTAATGTTTTATGCATTTCTTTTGTCTTCAATATATGTGTATTAATTATCATGCCTTCTAAAATTCTATTATAATAATGTGTGTACTGCGTAATCAGAAAATATCAACGGCTAATTTACAAATACATGTATATATATAGGCCTATATATATTTCTAATTTTTTATTATTTTTTTAGCAGAAATGATTAAAATAAAAAATTCGACTAAATCAAAATGTTCACAATTCCGTAAATTCTTTCAAACAAATTTGACTCAGGATCATTTCTTTATCGCCGATGATCTTTTGTTTTAAAACTTGTGTCACTTTTTTTTTAAAAATAAATTTTGAAGCCTTACATATTATATAAGAATAATTACAACGGATTCTAGAAAAATGATTATTTGAACCTCAATGCGGTTTTAAACATAGGCCTACCGTTATTTAAAATTTTTCCTAGCATTGCAATATAATTCGTCAAAGTAGCTCGTTTTGGACGGATAATTTCTGAAGAAAACTGCATAGACTGTCTTACATGTAAGTTGAATGTTATTTATTAAAGTAAATATTTCGTAATTGTCACGCATATACTATCGCTACGCGGCCGCCATTTTGAAAAAGCTAACTTCGTCTATCGGTCGAACGGGCAGTAAAAAACGTTATGAACCGAATTTGCTTGTCCCGCTAAGCTCTGACTTCTCAACATAAAAAAATATTTAAAGAAAATGTTTATTTCACGAGCGAAATTCTGTTTTGTCAACTAAAATTAATAACGGCCAACGAATAAGATTCCGGAAGTGTTAGAAAAGGACTCGTATGCTGAAGAGCTCATAGCAGACGACAGAGAAGCAGTTAGAGTTACGCCGCCGTTAGCTCTATTGAACGCACGATAAGTTTTTCGTCCTGTCATAATCGATCGTGAAAAAAAAATTGAAAATGAAAATGAAAGCGGAAGAGCGGGAGATTCGAGGTAAAAGCGGGAGATTCTTCCGCTAAAAGCGGAAGGTAGGCAGGTATGAGACTGCAGCACAATAAGAGACAAAGCAAGATAGATAATGTGTGATTAAAAGTTTCAGTATCTAAATTTACATCATAATTAGCCTTGCCTTGCACATTCAATTTTTTCTTATGATTGCCCAAAAACAGTCACTTTTAATTTTGCACTTTTCACATACATTCAATAAACTCATGTTAGACAAGAGTTCACAAATATGGTAAGTCAGTCATCTCAGTACAAATTACCCAGATCAAAATGAAAGAGTAACCATGGAAATACCTGTACGCTTGAAGTCTGCACAAAGTTTAAGGCGTTTTCTAATACTACTCTCCGAATGAGATGGAAATGCTTTCTTGATGTCTTCCATTTTTATCCTTCTCGGTCGATCTTTGCTTTTCCAAAATAATCTGTAGATAAATACCTGAAAACAGAATCTTTCCATGTGGTGAAATCAGAATGATTATTTTTTCCTTCTGAAAACAAAAAAATAAACGTTCAAAAGATAATCTACAGAGGACCAGGATGGTCAGTTATAATTTGTTTTAAAAATATTACAAAAAAGTGTGATATATGAAATACTAATCTTTTAAAAAGTTAACTAAATGTTTTGAAGATAAGAAACAAAAATATTATGCATTAAACAAACTTAATGCCAGTGAATTATTCATATATTTAGTTTTCTTATTCAAAAGACAATTTTCTGTTCTGCAATACTCACTTGAAGAAAATCCCGAACAAAATTGTTTGCTCTTTTTGAGTTGGGGCCTGGAACTTCGTACAAGGGGCATTCTTGACCCACACAGTAAATTGTGTTTACCTCACGAACGTAGTAGCTACAAACAAACCATGCTAAAGTAAAAGCATTATTAATTATATAAAAATTCAAGGGGGGTCCTTAAGACAGAGCTTTGGTATGGCAGAACAATATCAAATGTTCTATTAATTTTTTCTTTTCAATGAAACATGGAATAGTAGCAGACTAAAAATACAACCAAAAAGAAGATGAAGAGTAAAGAACTTTTTTAATAGTTAAATATTTTAAAATAAAATAGACAAAAAGGTTTTTCAAAAATGGTTATTTATTATTTTACTTTACTAAATATTTTAGTAAATAATTGCCAGAACAATAAACTGTAAGAGAACAGTAAGTCTTTAAGAGTTCTCGATTCAATAATGTTATCAGGAATACATAAGTTATGAATAAATGGAAGTAATTAAAAGTGTGTTAAAAAAAAAAGTTTGTTAAGTGAGAGAAGTTTTTATTTTTTAAAATTAAAATTACATCAAAATTACTCAGTACTGTTATAAAGATATTTTCATAACATTGACTGGATATATGAGATTTTGTTTTTTCATAATGTGAACTGAATACAATGACTGTATTAGGAAACAATTCCTTTCAAAAAAATCTGTCTAATCATTTGAAAATCAGATTTTAAAATAAAAAAGTATTTGTACTGATCAAAACGTACTTGCCTAGATTATAACAGTTTTTAATGGAACCATTCCCTCTCCAGTTAGTTGCTAACTTTAAAATTTAACAATTTATTACTACTTTAAAAAAAGACAATGAAGCTATTATTATTATATATATCTAACAAACTTTCAAAGTCAACCAAGTGATTATTATTTAAATTTCAATAAGCCAAATCTGACAATATAGAAAAATATATCAAACCATAAACATATCTCAGGCACAAAAATCCATGCACACACACAATGAGACGGGCATAGGTACAAACTTCATACAATATCACCAATTTTCAAGGGATAAATAATTAAGGTTGATTCGTTCTGTGCTATTAGCAATTAATTCTATCCATTTTTCAATCCACCTACTCAACTATCCCAGCCAATCAACCAAACTAAATAAATCTTTAACCCCCGTAATTAGAATGACCAATGCAGTATTCTCTAGTTTTGTGTTAAGTCATGGATTGACTCCCTGAATTATATAATTTTCCATAATCTCTATTTCAAGAACAGATGATAAAGTACTTACTGCTGTCTGGTGCGAATGATGAGGAAATCTGTGCGAGGCATGTTGTGCTCATAGATTGGGGAACGGAACATATTATTTTCAAGCGCCTGCATGCAATTTCCAGGTTTCAGCATTCCAAGGAAAGGTGAAGTGTGGGCATAAGCCAATTCTCCAAATTTGAATGTAGGTGGATTGGAGTCCTTGCCTGGTTTCTGCAAAAGAAAAAACACGAACAACATAAAACACAAAAATAAAAATAAATGCAATCAGTGCCATTTACCAGAAATATTCTGGTGCAGTAGACTAGTGTTGTATCACAAAGTAGTTTTCAATGTCTACCATTCATTCAGCCTCAGGACAAATGAATTAAAAAAATTGAGTTTATTTCAGACTAAGTAGTAGACTAAGTGTGGTATCACAAATGGTTTTCAATGTCTACCATTCATTCAGCCTCAGGACAAATGAATTAAAAAATTGAGTTTATTTCAGATTAAGTAAACTCCTGACACAGAGATGTATCTGCTTTTTACAAATATCCATTATTGTATTGTAACTTTGCATATGTTCCTACTTAACCATTTGTATTTCTCTAACTAGTTTCAAATAAAATGAAACAGAACAGCAAATAAACACGAACCCAACAAAAAGAATCCCAATATCTACAACATTCCTGTTAATTTACCCGCTTGTAGTAGTTCTTTATTTTAGAAGCCATGCCAACTTGATTCAGCAAGGGAGGGTACTCTTCTGAGTATTCCACTAATATCAATTCTCCGTCCATGCCAGTGAGATCCTGGGGTGTTCGCATGAAAAATATCTCCCCACCTCCAAAAGCTTGTCGTTCCTGTTCTCGTATCTGTTAAAAAAAAAAAATATTCCGGTGCAAATATCTCCTCTTCATTCATTTGTATGAAAAGCACCAACTGGATTTAGATCTTTCCCTGATGTGCATAGTATAATCTTTTAAATAATGCTCTTGATTTAAAAATATTTTTTTAAAGAACAAATAAGGTATATTCTAAAAGCAAACTGATTCGAATTATGAAAATAAAATCTCTACTTCACAAGTCTGTACTAAATACCTTTGCTTTTCTCTTGATTGTTTTCAGAAGAGGAAGGACAGGGTGAGGCCCCCTTTCTGACAAGAGACCATGGGAATACTTCTTCAATGGTGGTCGATGGAAACTGCGCAACTTCATGGGACCCATGTATGTTGGGAAGAAAGGCTGACGCAGTTCCACTGCTGGGGTAGAATGCTGCATTCAAAATATGCACTAAGTGTTATCTTCAGTTAAAGAAAATTAATCATCTCAGTGAAATTTCAACAAACGCAAAAGACAGGAACACTGTTCCACAAATACGCACACATACATGGCACAGAAGTATACACACAAAAACAGCTCCACAAACATGCACATATATGGCACAGAAGTATACACACAAAAACAGCTCCACAAACATGCACATATATGGCACAGAAGTATACACACAAACACTGCTCCACAAACATGCACACATACATGGCACAGAAGTATAGTCACAAACACTGCTCCACAAACATGCACACATACATGGCACAGAAGTATACACACAAAAACTGCTCCACAAACATGCACATATATGGCACAGAAGTATACACACAAACACTGCTCCACAAACATGCACAAAAACAATGCTCCACAAACAGGCAACACAAAGTGCTCCACAAACATGCACAAAAACAATGCTCCACAAACAGGCAACACAAAGTGCTCCACAAACATGCACTTACATGGTACAAAAGCAGGCACTGCTCCACAAACACACACACAAACATTGCTCCATTGTCAGGCATGCACTGATTACTCTACAAACATGTACACATGTCCAAGAGTGGCAAGTGGAAAATTAAATAGGCAAAACAGATAAATAAATACAATATAAATAATTTAGACATTTCTGATTTAATGTTTTAAAAAACGAGTAAACCCTGTTTAAAAATATATTTTAAAAAAAATTAAAATGCAATTCAGCTTCATCTGTATTTGTTTTAGAAAGAAAAAATAAATATTAGTTATGCACATTATGGACAGCAGATTGATGCACGGCAATGGTTAAATAAACATACTGATACTGTACAATAAATCAATAAATGTAAACAGATACTCTTTATGCAAATTATTTGAACTTTTGTGACATCTTACCTGGATAAGACTGCTCCCAATATTGGGTCGCAGAGCATTATCCATGACTTTTGGGTTGTAGTGTTCATCATTGGAGAGATTGTATGTATCCTTAGTCTGAACAGCTGTGGGAACCTGCAAAATAAAATTAATATAAATAACAAATATTTTTATATTGTCAATTTAATGTCCACATGTATTTGGTATTTTTTCTAAATACTACTACATAATCTTTTTTTGTAATATTTTAATACAATAATTAGCGAGTCATAAAACTGGACTAGTATCCTTTGACAATTAAACAAAACTAGAATTAAACATTATAAAACACACCTCCTCTTTTTCTTCCTCTTCCTCTTTGAGAATCCCAGCCTTGCCCAGAAGAATCCTTGACTTTCTGACCTCAGGCTTCCAGCAAGAAGAGGAGAAAAGACATCAACAGGGACCAAATTAAAACATTGTTTATTAAGATAAAGAAAGAAACAAGAAAAGGGAGAAAAGGCATCAACAGGGACCAAATTAAAACATTGTTTGTTTATTAACTAATTAAGATAAAGAAAGAAGCAAGAAAGAAGCAAGAAAGGGGAGAAAAGGCATCAACAGGGACCAAATCAGCCTAAACCAAATCTAAAGGATTTCCAATTTTTCTTTTTATTTATTTAATTAATTCTATCTTCAATCCAAAATATTTTAATATATTACAATTCTACTCTAAGACAAAAGAATAAAATTTAAAAATAATAATAATTAAAATAAAATTCAAACCCTACCTTTTCTTTTTTATTAGCAGGCTCTGTTTGTTCTGTAGGGTCTACATCCTTAGGGATCTCTAAAATGATGTTCTCATCGTTGGGGTCAAGGGTCATGATAGGAGGGCTTGGGATATAATCCATATTCTACAAGCAGATAAATAAAATATTATACAGAATATAGATATGTACAAAGGGAGAACATAAAGTGTAAAATAACATTTTATGGTAATGATGGTTATTTTGTGTGTGTGCTTTTGCATGTATATATTCTGTGCATGCATGCGCACATGTGTGTGGATGAAACTAGTGGCTTTGTTGTCAAGATTAAGAATGATCTATTATTTTCAGTGTCTTTCATTATTTCCAATGTTCACTGCCCCCTTTAAATATAAGCACAATCCAATCTGACAAGACCTGTAAGCAAAATCTCAATTGATTTAACATTAAAGTTTAAGATTTATATCCAAATTCCAGTAAAAGTTCTTGGTATAACTAATTTTTAATGAATCAATGTATTTAAAATTCAAAGTAATAAATACTCTTTATATTTACTATAGTTATAATAACCCACCTACTTCCATATTTACTGCAGTTATAATAGTTATCCACACTACCATCATATCTAAAGTAACTATAATAACCCACCTACCTCCTTATTTACTGCTGTTATCCAGACTTCCTCCAAATCTAGTGTAAGTATAATAACCCATCTACCTCCTTATTTACTGCTGTTATCCAGACTTCCTCCAAATCTAGTGTAAGTATAATAAACCACCTACCTCCATATTTACTGCTATTATCCAGACTACCTCCAGATCTAGTGTAACTATAATAACCCAACTACCTCCATAATTACTGCAGTTATAATACAATTATCATCTACCACCTTTGTATTTAATGTAATAATAATAACCAGCCTAGTTCCATATTTAATGTAGCTATAAATAGTATAATTATCCAATCTACATCCAAATTTAATGTAGCTATAATTACCCAGCCCATCTCCATATTTAATGTAACTATTATTACTCAGTCTATTTCTGTTACTCTTTGATTACAGCTATTCAGTAATGTCAAGACATAACTACAAAAGAAAAATCAAAGACCTTAGAAATATATCAAAACAAAACAAAAATAAAAGATTGTTGTAAAAGTTAAAAGTGGTAGGTACTTAAGGTCTCTATTTTACATGTTTGGTTGTTTTCCCACATATACATGTACTGTGGTTCCCCCCATCACAATTTAAAAAAGAAAAAGAAACTCTCTATAAAAATTCTCTGCACTTGTAAGAACCAAACAAAAAATGGTTCTCATTTTGTACCCATCCACTATTTTCTCATGCTCATCACACATCCATACCATATCTCTGCTACACAAGCACATCCAAGTAACTGCCTACAACAATCAGTACAACGTGCACTAAGGATCTTCTGTTGTTCTCTTGATGGGTGATCTTGAAAATGATCACCTTGTCTTTAAGAACACATTTTCATTCTATTCTTTGTATTCTAAGGAGAGTACAGTAAATTGAAACAAAGGCTCTTAAATTGTATCTAATGAATGAGTGCAGGGTTCAATATAAAAGTCACTGATACGTAAAGACAACTTAATTATAAAAATACACTCTTTACAATTTCCCTACACAAACAAAAAAACATTCTGCACAAACTGATCATATTATTTCTTATGGAGAAAAAATTCCCACTAAAAGCAGTCTCACTTTAAGTGACTTTTATTCCAGTTCTTATTAACCATGTAAACTGGGAATCTTCTTATTAAAAATGCAAAAGTAAACAAAATTAAAGTAAATAAAATATATATTTACTGTACGAGGATAACTTCAGATGACTAAAAAGAAAGAATCATGCATTAGTCTTTTTTCATTCTCATCATTTATTGCAAAACAGCAAGCAAGTCAAGAGTGCTGCCTCCTGCACCTGTAATCTCCTGTATTAAAAGCAAAAACTCCATAATATGACATCATTACTAACTGAAGACAATAGAAGTTTTCCTAGCAGATGAACAAGAACTTATGAGAAGGAGCTCTGTTTTACCCATAATAATGTGGTTACCACCAAAGACTTAAACATGGCTTGCTGAGTCTTCTCACAACATCCACATCATTGCAGACAAGTAAATACTGACAGTGAAACTTCATGACCTTGAACCTGTATACAGTGAATGCTGTATACAGTAAATCAACACCAGCAGTATAACCACAGATTACAATAAAACAAATTTTTCATTCAGATAATTTAGTTATAATAACACAGACACCAAGAAGAGCATTTTAGATTAGGAATAAAAAATTGTGATATATGTGCCAAAGATAGCACAAAAGAAAACAGTACCATTTTCCTCTAAGCAATGATGTGAACATTAACTGACCTGATGATCCCAGATGATGTCATCTTCCCACCGTTTATACACTAATGCTTCGTTCTCAATGGGAAATATAGAATACCAGTCTGTATCTTTGGAGTCCGAGCCATCTGAGACAGATTAGATGCAACTCCTTTATATTATCAAAATCCAAATTACACTCCTTTTTGCAGTTAGCTAGCAGATTATACTCCATATGCAGTTAAGTTAAGGATATTACAGTAAATATACATTTTTGTACTTAATTTCTTTTTCAAAGAGACAAGATACACAATAATTATCTCAAATAATAATTGTCCATTTTATCATTTGCACCAATTTGTTAAGAAGTGTCACATGAATAATAGGGAAACACTTATTTTAAGAACAATATTATACTACACGAAGAGTTAAGGAGTGCTACACAAGTTATAGTTTTGTCTGTATTGTCTTGTATCACCAAAAACTTTTATTCAGTTTCTTCTTAAAATTTTTAAACAGACATGCATAACTTTGGGGGGTTTGTCCAGAAGATAATAAAAAACTATATTATTTTTTTTAATTCATGTATTAAACATTTTATGAATTTTTTTACAAATGGTCAAATAATAATTTTTTTCAAACATTTAAAAAAATTAATAAAATAAAAATTAACCAAGATTTATAAGTTTGACAACTGTTATTGCTTTCTTATACAAAGGGCAACTTATATTCCAAATTTGAAGGCTGTAGGTTGATAAATAGTTTTTTCCCTCCTTCAAGCTCAAAGATAATGCATACCTTGTCTTGAAAACATTCTTGAAAAGTTTGGTCCACACTTTTGCATAAGTGTACTTTGATGAGTACGTGCTGTTGAGAAATAAAAAGAAATAAACAAGCTTTGTACTGTTTCATATCTCAAACAGAAAAGTTTGGACTTAATGGAAATATTATGCTAGAGGGTATGCTAGAAAATTATTATTTTTTGTGGAAGAAAAGAATTATTATAATAATTGAAATTAACTTAACAGCTGAAAATATAATTTAAACTGATGTAAGTATATCTCAAATATAAAATATGTATATTTTAGTTTTAACAGCAACTAAGTGATAATTTATAATTTATAATTTAATTTTCTTTTTAACATGCAGAACTAAATTCTTTTTTATTTTTACAAGCTGCAGGATAAATACAACTCTTTACCTAATAATCTGATCAATGAAAATAGAAACAGAATTAAACTGTTCAATGAATAACCACATATAATATAGTTCAGGGATCTGTTCTATAATGAATTGCATAAAAAAGCTCTGGAAGTAAAAATCTGGCGAAATATTAACACTAATGCAAAGGTCATTTGTTGAAAACTGGCTTTCACTTAAACTGATGATATCCTCATACAAAAACATTGAAAAATGAGGAGACATAGAAGGATATCTCTGCAATAAATTGTGCAAAAAAGTTCTAGCAGTTCAAGACAGTCTTCTTGAAAACTCTAGGTGACACTTATCCCATAGTTACTGATTGGTAAACTTGGTCAATGGTCCTTATGTCTAGACACTTATCCCATAGTTACTGATTGGTAAACTTGGTCAATGGACCTGATGTCTAGACACTTATCCCATAGTTACTGATTGGTAAGAGTATGTAGGTATTGTCAACATGGTCAATGGTCCTGATGTCTAGACACTTCTTGTGTGAACATTAAAAAAAAGTATTCAAGAAAAATGTAATTTTACTTAAATTTTCTTTAAAAAATTTAAAATTAGTGACTCTTCTTCCTCATGATAAGTGCGAGAACTGTCTAACAATACCCAGGTACATTCAAGTACACCAAGTATACAGACAAGCATAAATGAACACTCACAGGTTTGACTTGATTGCTGCAAGAACTGTGTGGCTGTTCTGCTATTTGTACTTGGCACCCACCCAGCATACTCTGCTCGTGTCCGGTGTACCTGCATGACTCTCTGCTTAGCCTCCTCCCCATCCCATATTATATCATCCTCCCAATGCACCTGGGTCACCATCAGGTATGACTCATCGTCCAGATCTACTGGCAATGCGTCTGCTAATGCTTTAGCCTTCTTGTCTCTTTCTTCTTCTTCTTTTAGCGACTCTTCCTAGAGGACAGAGCAAAACAAAAAGAAAAATGTAGCATACACAACAAGGTCACTGGGAGATTCTTTCAAAATATGGCCTAGAGAAAAGTCTAATAGTAATTATTTTCCAAAGTTAAGAAAATATCAAGCAATCAAAAACAGTCATCCTTAACAGCACCCCATTTTTCCACAAAGCAAAACTGCTGTAGAAATTCTACAAAACGGTAAACAGGTACACTTTATTTAAAGCCTAACTGATACAGTCCCTTCTATAACTTTTATTCTTATAACCGTTTTCGCTTTATCATTCCTGTACCTCTATGGTCTCTGTCATTCTAACCACCACATTATGTATAATTAAATTTAAAAAATAAATGAATTGCTTGATTAAGAAACCTATCATTACATTCAGTGTATGCATCCCAAAATACTGCAGAAACCCAAAGTGAAACTCATGTTCTGACCTCAGTGTCAAGTTGCACCAGCAAGAGTGAAGCACAAACTGTCACACAACTTAGTGACATGCACGATGAAGCTTGTATTTACATGGGCGAATTTAATTAATTAGGATGAAAACTATGGTTTTAAGAATAAAATCTTTTACAGTTTTCACAGCACCCCATTTAAGACTAATAATTATTTTTAATTATTAATTAATAATTATGCCAAGATAAAATCCTAATAGAGTAATTCTGCTGTATCAAGGTGAGAAAATCTATTTTCACTACGTAATGCAGGAATTATAAATTATATTTTAAATACATTATTTCATTCTTAGTAATTTAAGGTACATGAAACTCTTTTGTTCCAGCAGTTGTTAGATCAATGTTTATTACTTATTTCATTGTGTGATTAATGTAATCAACCATTTGTAAACTAACAAACAATGATTATCTTTTGCAAATTCATACTCTTTGATAATATTAATAACATTGCTGATTGTGTTTCAGTACTAAACATGTGTTTTAAGTACTACACAGTTAATTAACTAGTATAATGACTGAGAAGAGTGTCATGTCAACTAATGTCATATCAATCCTTTCATGTCATACCTGCCGAATAACCTTGTGTGTTAACCAATAGTTATCATGTATATCGTCTTGTTTGAGAGAGAGAGATCTGTAGTCATTTGTGGCTAGAGAGAATTCATAGTAAAACTGACCCCTTTTCTCAGAGGGCAGCATGCGACATCTGCAACAATGCTACAGCTACGTGTCTCAGCATTTACACCAAAGGAATCGATCCATGGGCTTGTACTATATCCAGCCTGTCAAATGCTGACTGAAGATGAGGCCTGACATCTACTACAACCTTGCTGCTGTCATTTAAGTCACTGACTATTTTTAATATGTTACTTTTTGAGTTGCATTCTAGGTTATCTCGATGATTAATAGAAAAGTGATATTCTAGCATCATTATTATGGTGCCAATCATTATCACATTTTTAGGTAAGTTTTTCTTTAATAAATAGTTTACCACTAGGAATCCACAGAGTAGTATATTTTATTCATATCTTCTATATAACCAGGATTGTTGGGTAGGGGCTAGAGTTGTTAGATTATTGTCTTTATTAAATCCATTACATCATCCCTAGTTACTCTGCGGTCCAATCCTGGATTAGGACTCTTACTGTAAGTTTAATTAATGCAGGAAGGGGTGCAATCACATTAACTTTTACCATTTATTGTGACCACATTCCACCAGACATCAGTCTCTTTTAGGATCTGAAACACAAGCACAGGAATCAACTTAGAACAAAATGCTCTATTGATAAGTTGATTCCTGTGAACTCCATTCAAGAGCCAATACAGTGAAAATGGTGGCTTGAGTTTGGTCTCAAGAATTCACAAAGATTATTTTGAATGTTCCTTGTGGTGTGTTGAGTAAACACACATTCCTCCTAATGTGCTTGATAGTGCATGTGAAATCCAGGACGATTCTCTGCAGTGTGCTTGAAGAACGCATCGAATATTCTGGAACAGTTGTATAGTGTGCCTCTAGAAGGGATATGTGGGACCTCATCTGAATAAGGAAGACAGAGACTGGTTGCAAACCACGAGAATGTGAACACGCTCTGGCGACAGCTATCATCTTTGAAAAGGTTATGTAAATTTACTTTAATTATTTCTTTGAACTCTACTCTCATTTCCATGATGATATCCCATGAACTTGTTTATGTATTTATGTTAACTGACTGCTTATGTCTATGCTAGGATAAATTGAATGATTGTCCAGCATTAATTGAAAGTGTTGTGAAGTGAGGTAAATGTAAATGCTCTTTGGATTATATTCATATGTTAAATATTTGATAGTTGATTTAATAAATTTATTGAACTTCTTACACATATTGATAGGCTTATGTTAGAGAGATAGTGGGTGGATGGGGGCTCGCTAAATATAGATCAAAAGATGGATTTATCTTCCCCCTTTTGTTAGAAATTATCAAATGGAATAAAACAGTTCTGGTTTCACAGGGCTTTTCAGAACAAGGTATGCATATAAAGAATGTGCATAGGCTTCTCAAAAGACTTGCTTCAGCCACAATAACACAGAATGACTGCAAGCATCTCTAACACTTGAAAAGATAAGAGAAATGATCTAGCCTGCACTCCTCACAGTGCCTGTAATTTAAGCAGACAAATTAACGCCCTAGCAAGGTCAAGGAAGAGGTCAAAATGGCAAAGAACATAAATGATTAAAAGATCTGACTGGGAAGTCTATATTTTTGTCAGAAAGAAAGAATCTGTAAATAATCTAAGTGATTCATTCATCAGGAAAGTATTTTTTGCAGAATCTCCAGGTGCATTGCATTTCACTGATTTTGCCTGCTCGTGCTAAAGCAAAGGAAAAGAGGGTTTTAAAAGATGTGATTTTAACAAAAAGTTCCAGAGGTTCAAAAGATCAACTTAAAAGGTTCAGATCTAAACTCCAATTTAAACAAGGAAACATGTCTTGATCTTCATCTTTCCACATTGGACACAATATATGAAAGGCTTTAAACAAAACTGCACGTTTGCTTCATTATTTATTAAAAATTTTAATTGCAATACCATGTACTTACTGATTTTAGTCTGAAGCCATAATCAAAATTTTCTCCAGTCTCATCAATTCCCATACGGTCATACCAAAGCTGAGCAGGTCCAAAGCGCCAAGGGGCAACTTTGGCTTTCTGATCTCCATCTACACCACCATCTTGAGCATTACTGGAAGATTCTTTCTCCAGCTGCCTTATCAGTTTATCCTGAAATATACATAAAAAAGAGCAAATTTTTAACCGACTACAGTTGAGCCATTTCACCCAAAATGGGTGTCTTGGAATTTCCACTGGGAATACTAAGAACTTTGGACATAACAAATTTAAAAATACCACATTCTCTTTTATTCTGGAATGAGGCCTCTTTTCATGGGTCATAACTATTGAAATCCTATTGTTCAAATTGGCTCAGAAAGATTATTTTTGTTTGCATTTATGTTGCAAAAGAAAAAGAATTTGGCTGCCATCAAAACTCAAAAGATGATATATGAGAATCTATGCTAGCAAACAAATAATTGGAGAAATGAAAACTCACATATTCCATATCTCATCCAAATATATGAGAAAATATACAGTGATGGATTTTTAAATATGAACCATCAGAGCTTTCAAATTTGATGATTTCAACATAATAGTGGATAATATTTTATTATTTACAATCATAGTGCCTTTGTTTATTTGGAGATTCAGTGATCCCTAATATTTCTATTACAAAAGTCTACAATTAATAACTCATGTGCACACCACTTCTTTTGTATTTTTTAAATTAAAAAAATATGTTAATTTAATATTATTTTGCAAATTTAAAAAAACAAATTAAAAAGTAGTACAAGGGTTTAAAAAAGAACTATACTTGCTATTATACCAATTCAGTAACCTTCCATCATACATCACAAGCACAAATGCAATTTTCACATTTAAAAAGGAAATATTTTATGATAGATAGGAGTATTTTTATTGACAGTAACTAATACTATATAACTATTACAAGACCACGGTGTACTTTTAAAAAATTTGCTCTTCATTCATTATTTGTAAATTTTAACATTTTATAATACTTAAATGGTAGGGATGATGGCAGTCTTGCAGATCTTTAGCTATGTTAATATATCGCATATGATAAGATTCAAACTCAGACATGAATGTAATAGATAAACCAGTGAAAAATGTACATTCAGCACACTTGTAAAAATAAAATTATATGGTATCCCATAAATGTATATGGAAAAGCTATAGGCACATAAAAGTTCTCCAAAACTATTTTTTTATATTTCATCATTCAATATAATTTTTATATTTATAATATTTATAACCTTCAACCCATCTGGAGAATAAGGGGTGCATTCCAGCATATTCCTACTTCTAGGTAACATTACTGAGCATCAACAATGTCCTGCTCCTACACTACAGAGTGTGCTTATAACTAAAGAATGACAAATTAAAATCCTATAATACCTCCTTTCATTTCAAACCTACCTATCATTTTAATATTTATGTAATACTAATTCATTACCAATATATAACCTGACATGATCAAGAATGACAGTGTCAAAGTGACCTGTAACTCAAATTAAAATGGTATATTCCTAACTATTATTAATTAGTCTGAAAATGGTTTAGGTGTCCTTCATATATTTGATTTTTTTAAAATTATATCAATTTTAAAGATGGCATCAGTTGTTCATTTTAGCATGGAAAGAAAAGATTTCAGAATGCTGTAGTTTAACTAAAAGATTATGACTTAATTCCTACAGTCTATTCTCAATTTAATGGTAACATTCTATTCAAAGGTTCATCAATCATCTTTAGCCATAAGGTAAAAGAAAGCATTTGTCGATACATAAAGCAAACTCCCAGTTAACAATAATAAAAACTGTACCCAGTTTGGAGAAATATATTTTAGAAAATAAATTTTAATGCAGCTTGGTTTGAAAAATAATTTTATTTGTGTCCAAAAGAAGGAAAACAAATCAACTGGGAACAAACTAAAACAAGTATGAAAATATTAAACAATTTTCTTTCTTTAAAATAAAATATTTTTAAAAACTGTGCAAGCATGATGTCCTAAATTTAACTTACAAACATTTTAGTAAGATAAACCTCCACATGTACAATCCCCTTATCATCATCAATACAAATTACTTTTTCTTTAATAAATTTATAGAATTTCACATTACTTCATCATCCCGCATACACTCCTCTGGTTTGGCTGGCCGACCTATTTCCAGTTTTAAAAGTTTGGATAATTCTTCGTCTGTCATGAATTCATCTTCTTCTTCACTGGATTCTTTATCGTTGGTTTTTTCTCCCAGCTCATCTGTTTTCTCTTCCCCTTTCTTTTCCTCTTCCGCGGACTTTTTCTTACGACGTCGGCGCCATATGTGCGGCATGTGCACAGGCTTAAACAATCTGGAAAAGCGCAGTACCTGCAAAAGTGAAAATTAGAAAACTTAAAGCACGAATTTTCAGCACTATAATTTTCTAATAAATTTCCTGACTTATTTATCATTTGGCTCACAATGCTCTTGTGTATTCTTACTATCATTCTTTCTGGCTTTTGTGACTGTCTCATTTTGAAAAGGAAACAAAATACTTTGTTCTATGAGAAAATTTCATCTAAACAGGCAATAATGTTTGCTGTTTCACTTTTAGTTTACTGCTGGTATTATCAAAATTTCCCAAATAATATTTTAATCAAACAATAAAGTCACAGGAAAATATAAAACCATTATTTCTATTAAAGATATATTGAAAAATAGAAGAAAACAATATCATCAACCAATTTTAATGCACAAGTATGTATCCACTTTCATCTTTTTACCTTGCCTGGCCGGAACTCTGGGAAAAGTTTCGTGACGTCCACATTTGCCAACTCTGGCGGGAGCATGCCAGCAAGAGGTGTATTCAATTTAGGTCGCTCTCCCTCACCTGTAATTTGACCCCCTTCTGATGAGGAAGTTGAAGGTGTCGTACCTGGAACTGTGACACCCAACATAGAAGGTGTTGGAAGCCATGTTGGAGGAGGCATCAGTTTGCGATCTTCATCTTCTTCATCTCCATACAGTTCATCTCCTGATGAGTATTTTCATAAAATTTACTATTACGCAACAAGGCGTAAATACAAATTCTGTAAGTTTACCAATTCAAGAAATGAGGGAAGGAAAAACAAAAAGATAAACTATGAAATCCTAAAATTTAAGCTAAAGTGCAAACAAAATAGTTGGTCTATGTATATATGCATACAGAGATAAAGCTTTAACCTTCATATTTAAAAATTATATTCTTTCACTATTATATTAAGGCAGTAAGTCTTGTTGAAAGCTTTATGAATAACAATCTGACAAACAAGAGTCTGGTAAGTCTGGTAAACCTACCCTCTCAATAAAATTATTTTATATTTCATATTTTTTTAAATCATCTTTAAGATAGCAAGTTTTGCTTAGAAAGGTATGAACCATTGCAGTCAGTAAATCTTAAATCTGGTAATTATCCTGACACTTATATTGACACTAATCTGCTGAATTATGGATATAAGACTGTATAAGAATTGAAATTATTCGAACATGGTTTCGTGGAAATATTGATGTCAAATAATCTTTTCATTGTATTTGTTATATGTATATTTGATTGTCGATTTAATAAATTTATTTACCTTCTTACACATGTTGATAACCATATGCTGGAAAGATTATGGGTGGATGGGGGCTCACTAAATATAGATTAAAGATAGATTTATCTTTTCCTTTTGTAAGAAGTTTTCCACCTATGGAAATATTGTATGATAGTAAATTTTGTCTTTAATGTGGAAGAGAGAAAATGTTTATAAGTGGTTGTTTGAAGTAAAGCAATTGCCACTGTTAAGGGATAAAAGTCCAAGCTTTCCGACATTTAAACACTCCGATGACTTGTCTGATGACCAGAGAAAAACCCCAAGTTTTTATTTTGCTCCCCTAACTTAAATTCTGATAGTTATGAACCTGAGGAAAGTAAAGATCTTACCTTTTAAAAACCCTTTTCAGTTGACAAAATCAACAGAATGCAGAATCAATGCAAAATATGCTCTACCTGGGAATGCTATTCAAATTATTCCTATAGTGATAAATCACTCAATTATTACTATAAATACTTTTTCTTTCTTTCCTGACAAAGAATTGGTTCCAATCAAGGTATTCAATGTTTTGCAGAATACCTCTTCCATGAAGGACCTATTATAGCATATCTGTTTCCTTTTTTTTCAATGTCTGTCTGGTTGTATGCCAGGAAAAAGAACTTTTCTACCTTCAAATAAACTTTTCTTGAATACTTACCAAATAATCATACACACACACACACACACACACACACACACACACACACACACACACACACACACAGTCCTCCACTTTTCATACTATTCTTCACTTTAAAGAGGTTGATTATCTATCCCTGGGTAGTAGGCACTTGAGCTCTAGCTTATATGTGTAAGTACACTCAAAACTCCATAAATATTAGTGCAAATTCAAATACACGTATGTGTGAACTCTCTTCAATTTTTATGCATACCCAAATTCAAATGTATGTGAATTAAGCATCAGGATAAATATGACTTTGCCATTTTATAAATGTGTGATTAAGCAAGTGGAAAGAACGTGCCCAACAAAGGAGTGATAGTGCTTGCTGATATCCATGGGATGTCTGCTAACAAATACAATTGCGAATATAATCATGCTATAATTAAAAGTAAGCCTTTCCCTCTTCTTTGAAAGTGTTATGGTTTACTACGATTAATATTTTTTGTTTTTAACTATGACCTAAAATAGCCTTGAATATATGCAAGAAAAAAACCTATAAACATTAGCATGTGCAATGGTTTCAATAATTCACAGAACAACTCTTTAATTTACTAGGAAAAAGAGTAAATTAGGTCCTTATGTATGTATACTGCAACAAATAAAAAAAAAGAAAAAAAGAGGGAGATAGAAAATGCAAAGTTTTCAGTTTAGAAATGCTTCTACATCTACCAGCCATTTATACCAACCTTTTCTTTGCTCAGAAAGAGATGAAGTTAGACTTTTCTCCCCTGATGTCTCATCATCCACAGCCTCCTTTATGTCAGAATAATCAATAGCTGATGGAGACTTGTCCATATACACTGCTGAGAGTGAAAATATATGGAAATTTGTACTTGTTAATTAAGAGAGAAATAGAGGATTTGCACTCTCTATCCCTAGAGTGAAATTAAACATATTTGATATTATGTACTTTTTTATATTGTCAAGAGTGAAATTAAACATATTATGGAATTACGTACTTATAGATTGTCAAAAGTGAAATAAAATGTGGAATTATATGGTTTGTCAAGAGTGAAATAAATTATGGAGATTGTATTTATAGATTGTCAAGACAAGTAAAATATATTATGGAGATTTCTACTCACAGATTGTCAAGACAGAAGTAAAACATTATGAAGATCTGTACTCATAAACTGTCAAGAGTGAAATAAAACATAGAGATCTGTACTCATAGACTGTCAAGATGAAATAAAACATACTATAGATATTTATACTCAAAGATTGTCATGAGTGAAATAAAACATTATTGAGATTTATAATCACAGAGTGTCAAGAGTAAAATAAAACATACAGAGATTTGTACTCAGGGATTGTCAAGAGTGAAATAAAACATCATGAATATTTGTACTCATAAACTGCTAAGAAATAAAAATGGAGATTTGCTGTCATAAGCTGAAAACAGTGCTCCTAAGCATATTTTAAAAACTTTAAAGATATTTAATTATTTACTGAGATCAATTTTTTTTAAAAACCAATTCCACTAAAGATGCTCATACTCTTTTTCAACCTTCTAATTTGGGATGAAGGGCAAATGACAACAAATATACATGGAATATAATGGTCTGTTGTTTCAGAAGATCAGGATAAACAATCATTATTAACACATGATTATACTGGGTTAGAACTGACCAAGTGTTTTTTACATGAGCCAATTACCAACCAGCAGATAATGATAAAATGCAAATTTTAAAAACAGACCTGACTTTCATAGACAATAAGTTATATTTATAAATCAATGTTTGGTTCTTGCAAAAATAAAAGAAGTGATTTACATGTATACCAACCAATCAACATATTTTTTAAGGTATCATCATATACAAACCACATGACTTTCAGTTATTTCTCTTTGTTACTTGGAACACATAGTTCTGAATACTACCTTCTATAAGGTATGTGAAATCAATAAAAATATAAATATACAAAACTATAAATCCATATCTTTGTTCACCTGAATTTGACTCATCCACTAGTGACCCAATGTCTTCACTGACATCTTCTGCGATTTCTCTCACCATGTGACCGAGTCCTTCCAACTGAGACAAGGAACTGAGGTGGCGCTTAGATTCCTAGACAATAATACCACAAAACATTGAAAAATGGCACCACTTCTAATTATTATGCAAGAACTTCAATGCCTAGTCAACCTATGTGTCATATGGCCTGAGTACAAATGCTGAAAAGTGAAATAGATCAATGCCTATACTGACCAAAATTTTATAAACTATGTTTGATAAATTGTTAGAATGTCTGCAATTCTTTATCATAAAACATTTAAAGTTTGGAAACATTTTTTTGTTGTTGTTTAATTTAATTAAGAAATCACTTAATTCAAAATGGACAATTATTTTTTTTTGGATAATCTACACTATCTGACTATGCTAACATTCTTCTTTATTTTAATTTGAAATATCACCTAACACAAACTAAGTGATTAAATTTCATATTTGAAATATTATATCCAACTTTTCTCTAAAAAATTTTAAATGTGTTCTAAAGCATGTGGGAATGTTTTTCAATTCAGTGTATCCATCGGTGCGAAACATTAAAGTATCCATGAATTAAAAGTAATTACTCGTCATAACCCCCACACTACTCCCATTGTACAGTTTAATCAGTTCAGTACACAGTGGTCCCAAGACAACTCATCTGAAATAGTTGGTGGTGATGTAGTTGCACAATTGTTGTACCCAAGTTCTAAGTCTGCATTCCTCTCAAACGATGGTTCTGGGTTGTCTCCCTTTTGTTTGCTACATAGTCAACAACTGTATTTCCTGAACCAAGAACTGTATCAAAAACCCAGCAGCTCTCTATAATGCAGTTGACTTATAAGTTTTGGTTGGCTTATATATTTTTATTACCCCCAGTTCTCCTAAAATTAAATCAGTAACTATCCACTCTAGCTTCTCGTGACTTAAAATTACTTGGCCTGCTTCTCAATAATTTCCCATGTTACCTATTTTAGACTGCACATGTAAACAAGCAGTGTTTGGCCAGGACTAACCCCAAAACTACTGGACTGATTTTGTTTGGACTTTTATTGTTGTATACCTTAGTGCCCTAGAAACAAGATAGGTTATATAACATCACACTATCCCATAAGCAAGCTCTCAAATAGATCTAAAATAGTAAAGCACATGCAAGCAGGGCCATGGCTTATACATGGCATACTGGCCTATAAATTGCTCTGGTTTCCATGCATTGCAGATGTTTCACAGATTCTTCAGATTGCATTTATCATTCTGGATATTATATTTTAGCCATAATGTAAATACTGCAATTTGTTGTGTTAAACTGTGCTGTGTAATTAGCTATTATTTTTGCAATCCCCCCCCCCAAAAAAAAAAAAAAAAAAGGGAAAAATGAGATTAAATCTTAATTCAGTCTTGATGTATACAAAGAGAAAGCAACTTACATGGCTCATATAAAGCCGGTCACAGAGAGAGGTGCATTTGAGTTCCCAAAGAGATAGGCACATCAAATTCAAAACTAAACTTCAATCTAGTTTTCAAATAAAAATTGGCATACTAACATTTCAGATGTCCGTAACATTTAAATATTTTTTTAAAGATATTTTTGGCATTCTGTATTATGGTTCTTACCTGGTGATATTACAACAATGAAAAAAAGAAATGTACTATAAAATAATTTTACTTTAAACAGCATATACTGAAAACTGACATTTATGCAAGTGAAGCTGCTGGCTTATCTAGTTTTACATATAATTATTGTGAAGAACTTAGAGCTTTTATTTAAATATTAAAACAAGAAATTTGATAAATTAAGAAGAAAAAAAAAAGTAGTATTACTAGTATAAAGTAGTAATAGTAGTAATAGTAGTAGAGTACTGAGTAAACCACCATTAAAAGAAAATGAATATGATATACAAACATCAATAAATGCACTTTGGAAAATATTTTTACATAATAATATGTAATTTTCTGCAATATTGACTTTTGAAAGTATTAGCAATCTCAAAATTTTTAAATAAAGACATTTTTTAAAATCTTGTTTCAAAAAATATCAATCAAAATAAAAAAAAGTGTAATAATATAACAAGACAATATTAAGGGAAATGTCTGAAATTAACAAGTTTAATTTTAACTGCATCACAAAGCATGTTACCTCATCAAGAAAGTCCTCATCAAGTTCGCCCTTTTCATCAATATTCCCAAAAAGGAATCCAGTTAGAGTAGCTGTTGCATTACGAGACTCCTCATCACAATGAACATCACTGTGTTCCTCCATATCATGATCATGTTCCATGTCTTTGTCAATTTCTTTCTTTATCAGCTTGTGTTTATTAAAGTGAGTGGAATTTACTCTCAAACATGCTATTTCACATTACTGCATAGTAAACAGGAAGCTGTGGAAACAAAAACTGAATTTTCTTTGGCACTGAAACTTTCCAGAAAAAAACTGTTTGCACATTGTTGAACTGATTATGGCAAGCAATACAATGAAAATCTATCAAACAGTACACATACGTTCAGTTGATTTAGTAAGCTTTACCAATCCAGAAGAACAGGAGAGATCACAGCTACAAAAACATAAATTTATTTGATATGTTTATTGCCATATGTTCACTACTTACTGTCTGCCAACTTTGCATATCTGCAAATTGGAAGGAAACTAATTATTATTATTTTTATTAATCTATAGGCAGTAAAATTAATTAAACACTTTTAAATTATCATTTATTATTTTAATTATAATTACTCCACAACAGAAGTATAGATTCAATATGATCAAATGTTCTATTAGTTTCAAAATATGATTAGTGTACTTAATGCTAATTAGTGTAACTATATGCAGTTGGTTATTTTCAAATATTTCTTTAAGCACATATTGCTTTTTTTAATGATGTAATTTTAGGAAATGCATTATGAAATATTGTAATTTTTAAATTATATTATTTACATGATAAACATTATAAAACAGTTTATTCATCAATCATTTTTTTGTTATGATTGAAAAAAAATAACATGCAAATAACAATTACTTTTAATAGGAACAGTTTAATGATGCACTAAGTAGCAAAGGACATTAAATACAGTGTTGCTGAAACCAAAATACTTTTTTTAAAAACTAGTTTTATAACTAGTCATACTAAAGTAAATATAATTTAATCATTAATGACAATTAATTAATTAATTAATTAATGGGACTTTTACCGAAATTGAGAATTACTTATTAATATATCTCTATTATAAAAACAAATACATATATCTTCCATATGGTTCATTCCCATTTACATGATCCAACTATTTTCAAAGGACAAACAGAACAGTATAACCCGTCTTACGTCTTCGTATAGTTTTTTTACATGATAAACATTGAGACCCACTCGTACACTTTTACGTTTTATATTTTAAGAAAAATAAATGCATGTAACTGGTTGTACTAAGTTTTAATATATTGAGCGTCAAAGGAAAAGATTTGTGAAAAGTTTCTTTAAATGCATATTCGCAACAAACTTTTTTATTCTTGTGGGCAAGGTTACTAATCTATGTCATACAATTTCTTACATTTTCCTTTCGCCGCCATTGTGATTAAACATACGGGTCCCTAACAGAGGGAACGTCCTTTATAACAACAATGTGTGATAGTTTTGCAACACATACTTCATGTCCTTACTAGTTTCAGTAAGATTTAAATACTATTTTATGTCGGTTAGCATGAAATAATGCAAATGTTTTGTATTTTTGCTAAAAGTCCAATTTGCATTTAAAAATATTTAAACACTCCCTTTCTTAATGACTTATCTCCCATCTATGTTATTGCTTATTAGTAGTGTTTTCAGCGTAATTTCAGACCGTTAATTGGTCTTTTATTTCTTTTTTTTTTTCTGTTGGCTGTTCATTTTGAAACTGAGCTTTATTTATGCATCTACATCAGTTAACTACATTCTTGTTTTTTTATTATTACTAATAGTGTAGTATGGGCTAGATTTATATTATTATTAAATATGAATCTGTCACTGTCACGGTTAACAATCATCAAATACTAACTTTTTAGGGCCAATACGAAATTGACTGTGTTTTTAATAATATGAACCTGATGAAAATAAAACTCTAATTATAAAGCTGACCTAGACGCAGTCAAACCGTGTGTTTGTGTTAGTACGCAAACTCTCTTATGTAGGCCTAATGAATGTACTTTAATAGTTAATCTGTTGACTTTCTTAATACATCATAACACTTAACGCATATTTATGAAGTATGTAAACTGATTGGTGCTGATGACTGAAAGAAAAATGTACATATTGGAACTTCAAAATTATCATTATGAAAATTGAGGCACATAACACACATTTGTGCATGTTCAGGGTAGACTGAAAAAACACTGGATTTTTTTGACTGTTTTAATTTTTCTCAGAGCTGAGTGAAACGATAGATTGGCAGAGTTGGGCTTCTTAATTTCAATTACATGTATTTTCTTTTTCACAATGATGATGTAGTCAATCAAAGCTTGCATACAGTCAATGGTGATGTTTAAATTGCCTTGCATGAGTAATGGAACATCTTTCATCATATTCCTTGTTAATCTGTCTAAATTTATATTAATTCTTCTTAACTTGGGGGGGAGGGGTGTGCTTCTACTGATTTTGCGAAAATGATCTATTTCTATGCATACATGATCATTGTCATTTGTTGTTTCATGTTTCTCTGAAGCAGCACGTGCTGTTACTACTGACAGTTTTGTGTTTTGGCTTATGTTTGGTGGCATTTGTTGATGAGATTGATTCTTTTTGTCTTTTAAACTGCATCTCATAATTTGTCTGTATTAGTACTGAGACTTCTCATCTTTTGTTTCATAACCATGTTTTCTTTCATATGAGCAAGTTACATTCTCTTGGTAGTGTCATTGACAACAAGCACCACTCACCAGGAATATTTTGAATGGGGTGGGTGGGGAGACTAGCAAAATGGGTTAAATTTATTAGCATTTACACTTGAAAAAAAAACTAATCAAATAATAGGTCTGGAAGCTAGCACTAGATCAGTAAATTTATACTATTTGCCCACCAAATAATTCTGTTTTTTACTAACTGTGGCAAAATGCTCATATAAATTTTATCTAGTTATTATCACATAATAGTAAATGCAGTTTTAGTAGAGGATACAGTCTCAGTAAACTAAAAATGTATACATCTAGTTTGAAATCTGCTGCCACAAAATATCATCAGTAAGATATTTGTGTAATGACACAAGATGGTAAAAATATGTCACTGGGATTGGGAACTTAAAACTTTTTATGTACAGTGAAACCTCGCTATAAAGTGATAATTAGGGTCCATAAAATCGGATCGTGTTAATAGCAGGGTTGTGTTAATGTGGGGTTTTACAATATTTTACTTTTTTCCAAGAACATACACATGTATTCATTTCTAATGTAAAAAATTGTGTTATCAGACAAATATTAAATGGAATGAATTATTAAGATATTTTCAAAATAATGGACAGATAATATATTTAAAGGTTATTACTTTGCTTTAAATAGTTTTATACTAATTTTTTATTTGTATGATAATACACATGGGCTGATAATACCCTGACTGACGTTATATCATGACAGTGTATCAATACCGTATAGTGCCGTCGTGCCATGCAGTTCTTCCATTCATTAGTTCAATTGAAAAATTGCACATAGATTAAAAATATTCAATGATTTTGTCACAGATCATTGTGTTTGAATTCAATTTGTACTTTAAAAAATATTTTTTCCCAGTAGGAAAAAATACATGTGCATGAATTTCAGGAATCACGCCATGATCATATTACATGTATATTCAGATTCACATCTCATCCCCAAAATGAAGTTAAATATTTTTCAAACTCTTTTTCACGTGTTTTAAAAAAAATTAATGTACAAATGAATATACAAAATTTCAGGACCATTCCTCAACCGTGTTATATCAGAATTTGTGTTATCGTAGGGGTCCACCTGTATTTGGCTTTTTTTTTGTAAGTTCTTTTAGATACAAAAGAGACAACCAATCATGGTCAGTGTATTCAATGAGCTCCAGAATGATACCTGTATTTCACTCAAATTATTTCCAGCACTTACTTTTCTTTAAAATATGTTCTCTTAAGTCTAATAATTTACTAAAATGAATTTGCAGATAAGGATTTAACAAAAAATGGATAACAAAAAATATCAAAGGGAATTTATTGCTATAATTCATACACCACAAACACACAATCCACAGAATGCTTACAACTTTACTTACAAATGACTGAAAAACCAAAAATGTGTACAAATAAAGCTTAAATGGAAATTTTTATTCTGGAGAAGTTACAAATGTACTTCATAGTACATTAGGAAACAAAGTTTATTTGTGGACAGTGCAATTATCTGCAAAACAACAACTAACAAGTTAAAATGAACTTTCGATTATCCAGGCTAATGAAGGGGTGGGGATGCATAAATAATTGAAAAACATAAATAATTGTATTTTACTGTTTTACAAATATGTACAACTTAATTCTAACTATAATGGCTCTTAGGTGTATATATGTGCACACTATTGAATCATATAGTATTTATACAGGTGTAGTGCATGATTTTATAAACCAAATATTCTGTGTTAGTATAGAGAGTGCATAATCTCATGAATCAATACCTGGTGAATTAAGCAATATTTAGTACAACATCTTCATTCCATCTATCTTTACAAACCATGTCAGTTTAATTATACCAAAGTATGCAAGTAATGAAATTTATTTTATTTAATAATGTAAAAATTAAGGTGAAGACACACAATGTAATGCAATATATCTACCAGTACTTTAACTCCCATCAGTGACAGGTTAAAGTAGATATCTACATTCTGTATAATGACAAAGTCCAAAACAAATTTTTATTGGGCATTGGGCACTTTTTTTTATATCAGAAATTTAAGCTAATGAAAATTCTGTGTATAAAACACATTTTGTAGATAAATTTCTCAAAATATATGGGCAATGTTTGGAAAACAGCTATTATTCTCTCAGAATATTGAGCCATGTTGGATTTATCTCCCTAACCTGGGCAATAACATTTTAGTTGTCATATCTGGATCAATGATTCTGGGATTTAAGATCCTATTAAATTAACTCACACATTAAGATTTGTTTTAGACTTTCCCCTTCTTCCATATGTGCACCATGTTCTTTTTTTGAGTCGTCATAAACAAACCATCAAAAAGTCTGTGTAAAATAACAATGTTAAAAAAGTAATGAACCTGGCAACATTTTTCTGCTTGCAATCCAGTTTCAGGAATACATTAGATTATAAATCCAAAGGTAGGACCTTTACTGCCCAGAGGTGGTAACACAAGAGAATAATGTGTTCATATTTTCATCTTGACAGATGGTCCAAAGCTACTGACTCAACCTGATGTCCAATATAATCCAGCAACTAAGTCAACTAATCATTTCTCAATTATTTGTTTTTTAAATGATTAAAGTTTTATGCATAAAAGTGTTTTTCAACTTTAAAAATTTATTTTTTAAATTTAAAACATTAAAATTTAATGTTAGAAATAATTCCCCCCCCCCCCAATGTATTACTTTAATAAGGATTTATATAGCATTTATAATCGAGTCCCTGTGATTACACAAGATAATACCAACAACAAAAAAGGAATATCTATGATTAACCAGGTGTACTGATGAATTAACTTTCTCTGTTTAGTAATTGAATGAAATATTGTGATTAACTTGAACAACAGAATAATGCATGTTACTTTGGTGCATTTTCTCAATATTTCACTAAGAAAAATAATGGCATATCATCCAATATTTCTCACTAAAAAATTTTAACAGACTATCACTCAATGTTCTAATTTTAAAAAAAGTAACTATGTATGTTTGTAATATGATTTTAGCAATTTTTATTTTTAATTTGGCATGTAAATTAACAATAAATGTAGCATTCACCACAAATGTGAACTAAGCATTATCTAAATGTAGAATGTGTAATCATGCGTACACGTTTGTGTGTGTGTAAAAAATAATATACAGTGGAACTGCATCTTACATGATTACATTCTAAACTAGTAAAGTTGTCAAGTGTGGTAAAAATGACAGTTAAAATTGCTCTTGCTTACACTATGGGAGGCAAATAAAAACGGAACTGTGTCAGGGAACAGCAGATTAATGTTTCTCAGCTCCTGGTCTCCCTAGAGCAAATGTACTTTGAGTAAAATGGTAGTCAGAATAACTGAAATTGCTACTTTTCTTTCTCTCTCTCTCTTTAAAAACCAATTTGAATTTGTAAAGTTAAATGTGCATATGATGTGACTCCATTATATATCAAATAAGCTGGAGTGAAACATCATCATCCTGGAAAATACCTAAGCTTACAGCAACAGCACGATCACAGCAACCATGTAAAATATGCAAATTAGCAATTACAACATCATGACATATAATTATCTCTTAACATTCCTCTTCACTGTCATTGTATCAGTGCCAAAACTCCTCCATCTTCCTACAAAGCTCTACAATGGCTCCTGACAAGATATGCAAAACACAGCATACATAATAATTTAAGCAATTAAAACAGCAACATTCTGAAATTTCAGCATGTAAAAGAAAAGAGTCAATAATAGGAGTGACTCCACAAAGAACATCTCAAACAAAGTTTTCCATGCCCCACAATAAAAATAAAATCAGTATAAAGGAAATGACAACTTCCAACAATAAAGAATAATGAATGTACATGGTAAAAATGTAAGTGGCTTAAAGTTTTCTTTAAAAATATATTTGCTAATAACAGTGAAAAAAAAGGAATGACAAAGAGGATGCTGACTCCAAGCACTATATCAGTATTTTGCTTATAATAATGTTAGGTGGATTTTTCTCAGCAATGTTTATGAATGAATGATATATGACTAAATAAAATATATGTCGATGACTAAATAAAATATATTTATTAGAGATTTATAAGATTCACAACCAAACTTGTCCACAAAATATAATATATACATATATATTTATTTGATAAATCTTTCATCTTTCTTGAATATATTTATCTATTTAGTACTGGATTTTTACTTCTAAAGATACAGGATTTTTTTTTTTAAATCCACTGAATATTCACAACTTTCCTAAAATGCCAGAAGACAAGCAAAATCATTGGTTGTTTGCAAAATGCAGTTTAAACACTTTTAAGAGAAAGTTCTGATACTTGATTTACAGCAGCTAAATAAAAACATAAGACAAACAATTACAAGTTTGCAGACAGCTGCTTGTTTTTGGATATTTCTTCCCTTGCTAGCATAAGAAACAAACTTACAACACTGATATGCAATGAAGCACTCACATCTCGTTTCCTGGTACTTTAAAACCAGCAGGAAAGTTGTGGACATTTTTAATCATTAATACAAGAGAAAAACCATTACAGTCACTTCCATTGTTTATTTGTACAATCTCTCTTTTAGTTACTATATTAGTAAGCAATCACGTCATTCAGATGATTGATTCTAAAAAAAATTGCAGGAAACAAGTGCACAAATAGTGACTCTAGTCCATAGGAATATAAATGCAGAAATACAATAAAGACATTCTTCACCAAAAAAGACAAATGAAAATGACCAACAGTGAGAAACTAAAGCTGGGCTACATTAGCTTTAATCACAAAGTAAATTTTGGATTGAGGAAAATAAAACAGCAGTATGTTTAATATAAAGGTGCTATGATAGAACGATTATGGATATTTCCTAGAAAAAAGACACATGCACTTATAGTAAAGTTGCAGTTTGAAAATACTAGTGTTGTACTAGCATAACCATATAATTTTATTAACAAATATAGCGCAACAATAAAATTCAACATTAAAATGATCAAGGCACTAGGCCGCCTTATCAATATACTGGATGACTGAATAACAGTACTGGTAAAATTAACAATCCAATTTAGTAATATTAGACTTGGGAGATAAGAAAGAAAGTTTAGAGTCTTGCAAAATTTAGATGGTCATTTTAGTAATCTTAGACTTGGAGAAATAAAAGTCATTTCTGTCATGTTAGGCACAGAAAGGTGAGTGGAGATCAATTTTCTTGTAAATTGCAGAATGTCAGTGTAATAACATCAGGCAAAGTGAAGGAGGGGCAAAAAATAGCATCTGATGTTCTTGCAGAATTTTTTTTTTTTAAATGTATACAAAGTCCAAGTAATGGTGCACATCTAAAAATCCTGTATGAACAATCAATTCTGAATTAACTCCCTTTAGCAAGGTATATTTCAATAAACTACAGCTGTCAATAATTTCATACAAACTGCTCCTGTGAATCATTTTGAGAATTTCTAACCAATAAACTTATAAACTTGCTTTTTCTCTAGTGCATAAATCATGTTGAGTGGTAGTGTGCCAAGAAAATGGTATTAACTCTTTGGATTTTTAAATTTCAAAACTTTAATTCTCTATTCAACCCACCTACATCCTAAGAATCTCAATGCTGAATATACCTACTGACAGTTGATTATTCAATTTTTAATTTTGTAGAAAAAAAAAAAATAATAATAATAATAACTTCTGAAAATGTGTGTCTGAGAGTGTGAATGACTACTGTGAATAGTGAAATAAATGCAGCATTTGGCAGGACTGAGCAGGATTTGATCTCAACCATGTACATATCTAGGTTATATCTAGGTATCCCAACAAAGGTTTAAATTACCAGAACCAGAGAAAATGTACACAATACCGGCTATATTTAGGTATCTTAATATGAGTTTACATAACCAGTGCCAAAGAAAATGTACACGATACTGGCTATATTTAGGTATCTTAATAAGAGTTTACATAACCAGTGCCAAAGAAAATGTACACAATACTGGCTATATTTAGGTATCTTAATATGAGTTTACATAATCAGAACTAGAGAGAATATACACACACTATACTGACTATATCTATGTATCTTAATATGAATTTACATAAGCAGAACCAGAGAGAATATACACACACTATACTGACTAAATCTATGTATCTTAACATGCCATTCACTTTGCCATTTATTATTCTGATTGTACAGCTGTGTTGACACAAATGACATACTTTTGAAAGGTGGATAATAATATGTCATCAATTTTTTTTTGTTTAATCACCATACAATTTTGCTATAAATAAAACTATTACATTCCTAAGTTACTTGCCAAGTCTCCAGTACCCATACTTTTTACTGCTGGTTGCCTTTCTGATGGTCATCAAATGGTAACCTGGAATTAGTATTCAGTCCCCCATGAGTATAACTTCACAAGACCATTTTTATTGATAAGTGGAGGGATGATGTATTATATACTTATTCACATTTTAAGTCCACTATACTTCTCTAACATCATAGGGAATATCAGACATAAGCTGAAGCGGATATTAATTCTATACAAAAGTCAGTCTTATTAAATCATGATTTAAGAATAAATGTCAACATTGCCACACCATAACCACAAAAAAAACCCCAACCCTCAACTATAATTTACTTTTAATTAGTTTGGTCAAACCTATAGAAACACCTCCAAACTCTTTTACAATTTACTCTGGTGTCTCTTTTTAAAAATCAAACTCCCCAAAACTCTTCTTATAATTTACTTTTTGTTTAGTATGATGTCTCTTTTTAATCAAAAGAAACACTAAAACTTTTTTATAATTTACTTTTACTTACTTGCCCTCTCTTTCAGTCACAACAAACATCCCAAAACTCTTCTATAATTTACTTTTTGTTTAGTATGTCTCTTTTGAATCAAAAGAAACACTAAATCTTTTTTATAATTTACTTTTGCTTATTTGCCCTCTTTTTTGAGTCACAAAAAACACCCCAAAACTCTTTTATAATTTACTTTTATTTAGTAATGACTTCTTTTAATCCCAAAGAAACATCTCTAAATTTGGAGAATCCTTGGTGTCAATGTATTCTTGTTGCTGTACTGCTGTACTAATGTTGCTTGAACATCCAATTCTCTGTTATCTCACATACAAACATATAAATATAAAAGCTTGTAAGTGCATGTTCTGAAATGTTCGGACACAAATATAAAAGCTTCTAAGTGCAGGTTCTGAAATGTTCGGACACAAATATAAAAGCTTGTAAGTGCATGTTCTGAAATGTTCGGACACAAATATAAAGCTTTTGAGTTGCATGTTCTGAATGTTCAAACGTTCACAATTAAATTTCACAAATTAATAAAAATTAATTATGCATTTAACAGCAACAAACACAACTAATATGTCTGGTGTACAACACTTTGTAATTCTGCTTTATAGATGTTAGAAAGTGTACAGAAGATTTTTTATGGTCAGTCTTTTTAACTGAAGGGATACATAAACAGATACACATGCAGAATCAATCTACCAGGTTAAACTGAAAAGCCTCGTTAAATAATTCAGCTTATAGATGGATGGAAAGCTACAAATAATATCTCACAAGAGAAGTATCACAATAAGTCATAGAGGAATGAAAGAATAATTGTTGATGAAAACATTTCACAAGAATATCAATTACACATACCAACAAAGACATAATTAAATTCATTGCAAAATCCTTAATGATAAATAATATGCGACCATATATCAATCAGCAAACAATGCAAGACTACTAAACAAAGCAATTGTAATGATAAATAGTACTGAGAGTAAATGCAATGCTTATTTTTAAATGTTGTCTACAAGCATTTTTCTAAAAACAGTGGTTTATAAATAAAAGCTAAAGATATTACTAATTTATAGTGAGTGCAGTATACAATCAATTCTCTTTCATGAAGCAATAAATGAAATAATAATTAATGCTGTGTCATTGATTTACAGCATTTTGACAACTTGAAAGTATTATCAGTTCTCAGGCACCCAAAAAACTTTGTAGTAAAAAAAAAATATGTAAAAAAATAATAATACTAAAATTTATTGTACTGACTAGTATTAAATGAATTATATATATAGTTTTTTAACTGACTGACAGATATATACTAATAGGCAAAAAAATAGCTTAATCTTTTATAATTTATCATAATATGAATTTTTCTTTATTGAATTAATTAAACACCTTCACAAAGGCCACAGCTGAAGATTAGATTATTCTGTCTGGAAGCTAACAGCTGATAAAAGTATAAGGCAATTCTAGCTTTTTTTCAAGTGGTTTTCTTCAAAAATTCCAAATGTCAAGAAATGACAAGATGAAATTCAGAACTAATTGACCTATTTCCTGTCCAGTTTTTTAAAACATGTAGTTCTATTTCCTTTATGCCTCATTTTTATACCAATATCAGTGGTAGTCTGAAACCAATCTGAAATGATAAAGATTGGAAAAAATACTGAAGAAACAAATCTAAACATACTTGTAGCTCTATTTCCTAATACATTCTTTTTTGTAAAGGTTACAGTAATTTTATAATGAACTTGTAACCCTATTTCTTAATACATTATTTTTTGTAAGGGAAGAGTAATTTTATAATGAAGTTGTACCTCTATTTCCCAATATATGTTTTTTTTGTACACGGATCAGTAACTTTTATGATGAACCTGTAACCCTATTTCCTAATATATGGTTTTTTTGTACAGGTATCAGTAACTTTTATGATGAACCTGTAACCCTATTTCCTAATATATGTTTTTTTTGTACAGGTATCAGTAACTTTTATGATGAACCTGTAACCCTATTTCCTAATATATGTTTTTTTGTACAGGGATCAGTAACTTTTATGATGAACCTGTAACCCTATTTCCTAATATATGGTTTTTTGTACAGGTATCAGTAACTTTTATGATGAACCTGTAACCCTATTTCCTAATATATTTATACTATTTTTATATTAGCATCAGTATCTCTTACAACAAATTTATAACTCTCCTAATGCACTTGCACTGTTTTTAAGTTTCAGTCGTACTAATTGAAACCAATTTAAAATGACTAGAATGAACAATGAAGGAATTAATCTAAACAAACCTGTGACTCTCCAAAAAAATCTAAACAAACCTATAACTCAAAGAAACTAATGTAAACAAACCTATATCTTAAAGAAATTTTAATAAACAAACCTATAACTCAAAGAAATGAATCTAAACAAAAATGTAACTCAAAGAAATTATTATAAACAAACCTGTAACTCAAAGAAATTATTCTAACAAGCAAATAAAGAATTTAATCTAAAGAACTTATAACCCTCATTTCCAAATAAATTTTCACTATTTGCATAACAGTAATTTTTAAAACAAAATTGCAACTCTATTTCTTAATATATTTGAGCTATTTTTATTCCAGTATCTATAGCTGTCAAAAACTATGAAATGGTATAAATGGGTTTGGGGAGAAAGAGGGGAACTGAAGAAATCTAAACAAACTTAGTCTAATTGTCTTCTCTTGTGTATAATTTCATTTCTTTAGCAGGCTATTTTTATTTACAGCAGTAAAATAACCAAATTGTTATATACTTTGAATTTGTTTATACAATTGTTTTTTTTAAATACTCATCTACTATGAACTAAAGAAAATAGTTTAGAAGAAAGATTGGGGGGAAACTTCCAAATTCAATGTACATGTATGCCAAATTGAAATTTCATTACTTATTTTTTTTAACAGTGGAATGTGTAGGTAACAGACAGTGTCAGAGTACTGAAATGAAAAAGGAAATAGTTAATAAAATATTTTTTCATTAACTATATGTTTGTTATATTAATGTAAAAATGCTATTTTTTTCAAAGTATTGCTAATATTCTTTATTTTATATAACTGTTAATGTGTAAATCATTTCTGACGAGTTATATAACTAATTAATCAAACAATTTTCTTTTTTATTCTCTTTAGAATTTAAAGCTTTTGACATTAAAGACTAAGAATATATTCATTCAGCTATTAACAACACAAAACTAATTGCTAGACATGGGCCAAACACACATATGAAAGCAACATTGCATACCAACATTTTATTAAAAAAAAAAAAAAAAAAAAAAAAAAAAAAAAACTCAACAAAACAAAAAATGACATACAAATATAAATCATAACAGCTACAATTGTCCACTTACTTAAAGCCCTCTTGCACTGTCTTTGGCAAAGGAATAAATGATAACTAGTCCCAACACAAACTCATTTTTCACGGCATACATTCAAGTTTGTAATCACATTTGTAACAGTTGTCAATATGCTTTAATATAATGTACAATTTGATCAGGTTGCAAAGAAGCAAACAAAGATTTTCTTTAGAGCCAAAGATCCAACCCTAAGAAAGAGTTGGATAGCTATATATTATATACTGCTGCACTATGAAGGTAGAGATGGCAGTTCACTATTATTAAATGGGTACACTGATTTAAATTAATAGAATTTTTAAACATGCAATCACACTTGTAAACCACTTGAACATATTCTATGGTAAGGTAATGCCTTCAAAACCTAAATCATAGTTTAGCCAAGAAAAATGAAGGTCTATTTGGGTGTAGGAATAAGAGTGATGGTAAGGTGTAGGAACACAAATCATGCACAAGAAAGATGTTCTTGATTTCAATGCTGTGATCTTGAAACACAAAAAAATGCTGAGTAAGCATTGTAGTTAAGGCATGTACACAAATATTTCAACAATCACCATTCTTTGAATGCAATTTTTCTCAAAGAAAGGCTATACTTTTGAACAAGTTGTTCTGATTAAAAGAAAGCATCTGTCCCAACCATCATAATGATTTCAAAGTCAGAACCTCCGTCAACCACATAATTTTCAGCACATTCAATATTTAGTTTATATAAGATGTGCCTATTTTTCACTTCTAATTTCCTATCTAAATGACTTAAATCATGAAAAGTGAGAACCACATATATATATATATATATTTGAAGTTATGTGAGAATAGCATGGTTTGTGAGTAAAACACTTAAAAACTGCCCTAAAAATGTTTCTTGGCAAATCTGTTTATAAGGAGTTGAGCAAAGATCAACCATACTCTCTGTGTTCAAAAGTGCACAATAAAAGATTTGTCACAGCGTGTTTTAAACATTTTCAGATTTTGTCAGACTCCTGCTACTGTCAATATTCACAACCGTTGGAAAACTTTCTTTCTCTTGGTCAGACTGTACAAAAGGATGATGCTCATCAAATCCATCATCTTCATCTTCAACACCTTGTTCAACAAACAATAAGGCCTGCCTGTCAGTGCCAAGTGCTGTGTGAGAAGGTGAAATGGTCAAACCATCCTTAAGTTCACTACTGCTAATCTGGACTGTAACAGCATTGACAGGAGAGAACTGTCCTTCTGAATCAGGTCTATTCCTTGCAGAAATTGAGTCGGGGGCCATACAGCCCTGGCCAGGCTGAAAATGAAGGCAAGAATATGGAAGGAGCAGAACTTTGACCTCAACATCTGCTGCAGCCTGATCATCAGTAGTGGAGCTAGGTTCATGATCTTCTGCAGGCACGGACACTGCAACACTCTCAACCTCAGGATGCACACTTTCTTGACTGTTGAAAACCTAAAACAAAAAAAAACAAAAAAAGTCACTCAATTTCTTGAAAACAATATTCTTTCAAACTTTTTTCCTACAAAAAATATAACAAACATTTTCTTAAATTATGTAATTTACTAATAAAAGTATTACATCTTCCCATGCAATTAATCATTCAAAGCAGAACAAACAAATGTATACATGTGAGCAATTGATCTGAACAATGTACTCTAGCAAAAAACAAGAATTTATCAATCTCTGTAAAACAAAACAAAAAATAAGAACAGAGCTTTTAACATAATCTAACATAAAATGGCAAGTAGTTTGAAAATGTTATCAACTAATCTTTATTACTATTATGCAAATAATCTTTATTTTTTTGGTAAATATTAAAAAATAGGGAACATTTATGAAATACACTCATAAAATACAATTTAAATTACTGCTAATACTAAATTAGAGTTAAATGCAGAGTAAAATGTTGAAGATCAGTTAAATACTTTTTTGATATTTTAATTGTAATTCATATTCTCATGGACTGTGTATCTGTATAAATTAAATATAACAAAACATTTTGAAAAAGTCAATGCTTTTTTTAAAACTTGGTTTAATAAATGGAAATTGTTAAATAATTCTGCTTACAAAAGTGTTCACAATTGCTTATTTGCACCAATATATCTGAAACACTATTGAAAGAAAACACATTTTCATATGTGCCTAATTTGAGACCATTATTTCACAATAAAGACAAAAGCTCTCTCTTTCTCTCTTTGCCAGTCAATGTATGACTAGATAAGCCTGTGGCTTTGCTCATGTAAATGTCAAGTTTCAGAATATGTTGCTGAAAGTAAAATTATATTATAGTACTTTTTTTAGTGCCAAGTAAGAAACACAAAAAGGATGCCAAAAAATGTAGGGTTTTTTTTATATCTAAGTGTCATGGTGTTAGTGTTCCAATTTTTATTTTGAAGCTAGAAGTAAGAATATTTTTAAGTGGGTGATAGCTTGGACTGTGATGATGTGGATGCCAAGTTTGTTTTTAAATGGGCTTAACAATGGAGACAACCAATGACAGCTGTTGACCATAGAGCTTTAGGAAGAATTTTCAATTTATAAAAATATGTACTGTGATTAATAAAATATTTGGATTAACCTATGTTGTGCATATTCTTTGTTGAAAATAAATATCAAAGAATTATCTTTAATTTATAGTGTACAGTGTCATTTTATTAAATATCATGTCACAACTATTTATTTAATGATTGTACTTGTGAGTTTTTAACAATAAAGTTTTCATATATATTTTCAATGCTCGAATACTTGTCAAAAAAAACTTCAAAACATAAAGGGTATTTTACTTATTTTTTCATAAGTAATAATAGCATATGTATCAAACATCTTTTATGTCCATGCTTTTATACCATGTATACATTTTTAGAGATTTTTAAAAAATGAAAATAGTGTGGAAAATACTAAAATTTTAAAAAGTTATACATGACTTATCTATTCTTTAGATAAATGGATAACATCATGCTGATCATTTTAATAGGTAAACCATGTTTGTGGTATATAGAGTTTCCAAGTTGTGACCATTTATCCATTTCATTGTAAATAAAAATTATACAATAAAATGCAAAATGTAAATTAATATATGATTAAAACCAAATTATCTTTACCATAACTTAATATTTATTTAAGAAACAAGTGCAAAGTTAAGCATGTGCATATCTGAGAGCAAAATGGAGATTAAAAAAGCTGTCCTGCTATTGACTTACCTGCATTCCATAAGCACGAAGAATATCTAACTTGCACATAGGGCAACTCCTTTGATCCAGTAACCAGGGATCAACACAGGACTTGTGGAAAACATGTCTATACAAATAAATATGATAAATGAAAATCAAGGTGTACAAGAGCAAAATTTTCACCTTTAAATTATTTTCTAAATCACTGATACACATGTGCACAGAAAAATTTTATATGACTCAAACAACAAGCAAAAATGCTGACTGCAACAACAAACACACCAAATGTACAGTGATCATTTTATAGCTGTCATTTTTTTCCTATTTGTCTACCCATATATTAATGACAGATTAGTATGTCAACAAATACCTGATCTTTTGTTAATGAATCAAACTTCCAATTTTTTTCATTAAGTTTAGAAACTTCTTATTATGAAACAATGATACTAAAACAACTTACCCTTTTTGGACTAAATTCAAATGACAGAAATTTCTATATGCATTCTACACTCCTGGATTTGAAGACAGTTAAGTTAGGTAATGGTGTTAGTAAATAGGGGAGATGGTTAAGTTACTGAAAGCATTTAACCCACAACACTCTCTATATTTATAATTTCAATGACTAAATGACTCTACTAAAAATGACTGAAAAGAATCTGAAACAATAACATTATGCTCAAGTCATGGTTTTTGATGAGCAGGTAATATAATCACTAAATCATTTTAAAAAAATAACTGATTAACTGTAGCAGGGTTATTTTAAATTGTTTTACAACACATGCTTTAAATTTAATATACATAAAATTATGTTCATAATACAAGGATTTCATTAACAAATGAAACATTCAAACTTACAAAGAATATTAATTTGAGTGATTTATGCTTAAGTGATTGAGACCATATACCCCTGAATGATGAAAACATTGCCTAAGGCAGTATATCTGGGTAGACGAATCATTGACAAATTCATCTCTAGTGATTTTGACTGTTTTCATTGGCACATCAGGGGGGAAAAATGTATAGATCTAAATAGAAGACAGCATGAGACTATGATATCAATATCTACTGTAGAGTGTCAAGGACCTATCATGATCAGCATATATAAAGATGTCAGTATGTCTTTTGTTGTTGTGTCTGTCACATCCTGAATACTCTTTTGAATCCAAAATGTATCCAAAAATCAGGACAACATTTATGTCAACACATTTTTTTTTAGATTAGTGCAATCTCAGATTCTGTATTTTAACTTTTTTCAATGCAGAGTTTCAATTCTGAAAGGTAATAATTTTTCAAATATAGGGTTTGATTTATTCACAACTTTTCTGATCTTGTCAGCAATGTCTAAGCTCTTGATTATTTTTCATTTCCTAATAAACTTTCATTTATAGCCATTTATGGATTAAACTGCTTCAATTGGCAATGTTTTAAAAAAGCATAAATTTATTTGACAGGGTAGAAAAATTATACATAAAACTTTACTGAATTTTTAATTTCAATAATAACTGTAATAAATATAAGATTGTAAATAATACAATCAACATCGAACCATGAAAATTTAACACAAAACTACAATGCCTATACCCAACGAGTTTCATGTTTATTCAAGAAAGTTGTCAATACTTCTCATATCAACTTACACTCAAGCATATATGGTAATTAAAATCAAAATTTGCTCAGTATTTTTTCACACCTTAGTAAAAGCACAATAATTTCACACTCATATGGAATCCTTAAAAGTTTTACTTCTCATATCCTAGCATATTAGTAAAAATTTACAATCATGTCATGCAAGTACACATCTGAAAAGTATCGCCCCTTTTATCAATATTATTTCACTTATCAGCAACATATTCAAATACAAAGTAATAGAAATAAAGAAAAAGTGTTTATCCCAAGGACTTGCTCAAATCCTGTGAAATATACACATACCTGCTTTCAAAATAAGAAATATAAGCAACACAAAATGTCTCTAAAGATTTGTGCAAACAAAGGCCAGAAACTCTGCATAACAAGGCTTTATTAAAGTGTTGGGGACATCTGCTTACTTGCATGGAAGAGTCCTAATGACATCATGAGATTTGTATGACTCAATACAAACAGCACACTGGTCAAATTCATTGTCTAGCTCCTGAAACGAATTGAAATGACATCATGAGACTGAGAAATAAAGATCTATTGAGTCAATGCAAACATCACATTGGTAAGTCAAAATTCTCTAACTAGCTCCTAAAACAAATTTTAAAAATGACCACAAGGATTTCACTACAGAGATATGTAAGCTATTCCACATTAAAATAAACCACCTGTATTTATATGTCAATATCAGTACAGTGACGTTTGAAAATGAAAGTTTAAATTTGTATTTCTCACTTAGGGATCTACTGTATTTCATTCCGTTTTCAGCATAATTTGAGTGACCTGTGGTCATATACCAAGCTTACACTGTCAATCTGAGATTGGTTGTCCTGTAATGAAAATTATAATATCATATCCTTTTACGTTTGAATCCAAAGTATTCAAGCATACTGGTTCCATATTTCTTTCTAACAAATCTCAATCCAAAGTTCTCTCAAACCTATAGAAGCTCAGTATGGGCTCTCTTTATCATCACACTAGTCACTACTGGCAAAAGCCTATTCAGTCTGAGAAAAAAGTAATAATTATTAATTGTTCTTTGCTGAAAGGCATATATGACTTCAGAAAGATCTGTTCTTCCTAAACGGATTACATTCACAAATAAAACATAAGCAACTGCAAACTATTTTTTACTTTTTAAATCCACACAATATATAATGAGCAACTACCAACTAATTTTCACTTTTAAATTCGCAGTACCTGAGCAATTATAAACAAATTTTCATTTATAGGACAAGCTGGAAATTCTATTGTTAACTAGACCTAAAATTACAATAGACTGGTTTGTTGCTCTGCTCTTAAACACAAACTTACTGCTTTTCTATCCAACAGCATTAAAAATTATAAGAGAATTTAAGATTAATCTATACATAAATTCTATAGACAGTAAGATCAATATGAAAATAAATGCTTAAAAGATTTTTCTGTACAAAGTGAAGCCACTGCAAAGTAGTTTATAGTTACCAATGGAAATGCTGAATGGATAGGTTATATATATTACATAGTGATCAATTGTTTCTTAAAAAGATATCTATAAAGGTGATAGGACAAAGCCAATTCATCTACCAAAATATATAATACTATGACTATTTCATAATAAAAAGTACAGTACTTCTAATTTCAATCATTAAATCTATAAATAAAAGCAAACTTTTGGTGAACATGTGAATTATTTAACAATTTTTGCTTTAAACAAAAAATTTTTCATTAAGTTTTATTTATTTACAATATAATACCTGGCAACAACCAACAAATTAGTAATTTCTTTTTAGAAAACATTCCTCAGTGTAAATTTATTAAATTTTAACCTCTGTGCACTCCAGCAAGAAAAAGTGATCTATACCTTTTACAAATAATAATGATGGTGATTCCTCAAGACACACAAACAATAAACAAACAAAAACAATGTAACTTTATTAATAGTTAATACTTTAATATTCTCACTCACCCTATCACCATTCCTAATTGTTTTTTGTGGAATCTTGGAAATAGCTTTCTTAGCAGCACTTGCTAATCTTCTCTGCAACAAGCATAAAATAAAAATACAATTTATAATACATTCTCATAACAAATCAATGGACATAATTTTTTTTAATCCATACCTTTCAACTAAATTTAATGAAGACAAGTTCTGAAAATTTGGTCAGAATGAAGAGACAAAAAGTGTTAGTATCATTGGTTTTAGTAATTACTTAATGATCTTCTGATTTTAGAGCCTGTCACCACAGAACCTAATTAACCTTACCTATAAAATCTAAATATATTTCTATTCAGCATCTGAGACTAATGCTTGTGCTTATGAATCAAGACCAATAACTCTATCCCCTGTGTATATTCTGAGTGGTGCTATCTTATGGTAGACAACAAGTTCTTATTTTGGTGCCATTGTGTTTAAAAAGTGCCAGACATTTAAGTCTGATCAGAAAAGTAAGTAAAATTGGTTTTTATCTGTACTGTTCATTCCACTGATTGATAATATCGTTCACAGAAAATTATAATTCTAATGAAGAGGATGTAATTTATATTGTCATTTGAAAATAAATGTAGGAATTTAATATTTAAAAACAAAATTAGTAATAGTATACTATATTAATAATTATAAAAAGTATTATTATAAATTAAAACATATGGAATTTAAACTATGAAATACCTGTTTGCACTATAAATTTTCAGTATAAATGATTTGATATTATCTAGTCAATCATACTGCAATAGTTAAATTCTACCCATCTGTTATTTTTTGTGCTGTTTATATTACTTATTTAGTCAGGCACATGTTATGATTTATTTTATAATTGTAGAGAGTATACTCATATTGAAAAAATTAAATAATATAAAAGTGACTTTTTTTGCTACAAAATTAGTAGAAATTAATGTTTCAATTTCGCTGATTGATTTTACACTATACTAAGCTATCTGCCAATAACTTTAGAAACTGTAATAACATGCTTTATGTTTAAAATAATGTAGAGGTATTACCAATACTGTTTTCAAAAATAAATATATTGTTAGTATGTTACAATAAGTGAATAACACTTATAAAGAATACAAATGAGCACCAAAAAGGATATCTGGGGTAAAATTTAACAAGGTCTTCAATATTATTACTATATTAGTATTACTAGGCTACTTACAAATAATGATACTGTGCCCTACTGAAAATTGGAATGGAAGTAGGGATTTCAGGCTATTAAAAAAATCAACTGAAGTTTATATACAATAAATGTTAAAGAAATTTTCCTTGATCCTCAATTCTTTCCTTTGTAACTAGAAACTGTTGTTCTCCATTTATCATAAATGTGTGTCTACCAATAAAATAAATACAAATTTTAAAAAATAAATATTTGTAACCATTTCAAAAAAATAAATTAACTCACTGTTTATAATCAAACTATAGGACAAAAATAATTAGGTTAGTAACTTACAGCAAGACGTTCTTTTGCATGAGCATATCTGAAGCGTTGGATATAGTAAAAGACTAGCCAGGCTAAGGAGATGATCATAAGAACAATAAAGGAAATTGAGACAAACAAGACAGAGGTCTTGCTGATAGTGTTGTGTGAATAATCCGATGTAATATCTTTAGCTCCCGGAGCTATTGTCATCATGACTCTGACTCCAGCATCTGAAAGGCTTGCAAGCTTTTTCCCAACTTCTTGTGAAACAAAAATGGACACTTGATCTGAAACTGGTTTTAAAAAAAAAAAACCCACAAATAAATAAATATTTTCAACTACTTGTGAAGCAAAATTAGATATTAAGATGAACTGAAATCAGACAAATGGAAAGAAACTAAACAAAACAAACATATTTTCTTATGAAACAAAAATGGATATTTAGTCTGAAACATATAATTGCTGAGTCTGAAATCAAACAAAATATATATGGAGCAGAGTCGCATTTTACACAAGTTATGTTCTAAAAAGCATAAGCCCCAAATCAGGCTGTCACAATTACCCATAATCTGTTTTATGTTTTTAAGAATGAAGCAGTTCTTAAAGCACTGGAACAGACTGCTGGATAAGAAGCAGATGGCTTGTATTTGGAGCCATGTAGTACAAACAGATACCAGATATAAACATATTAAAAATAAAATCACAAAAGAAGTGAGATGTACACAATGTTAGAACTTAAAGTCACTCAAGTTAAATTGGTATAAGTTCAATATGTGTATGAAGCGACTCCTCTATATAATTATTGCACAAAGTTAAGAAATTCACTGTTCTAGTATAAATAACACACACAAAAATTGCATCCTTGAAATGAAAAGCATAAGTGCTTTAAAATATACACTTAGTATTAACTATAAGTAATAATACAATATAATCATCACAATGTTGGTAACTAGTCAGAATAGGTACTAAGATAGTAAGAAGTAAGAGAAAGAAAAGAATGTGAAAACAAAATATATTTGTTATAGATGAGAGAGAGAGAGAATTATTATAGAAAGAAAATGTGATTTGATCTCTTTTGGGTAGGCATTGCAAAAATAAAAGCCAACCACACAGCATAATGCAACCCACCAAAATACAATATTTACTAGTATAGCCAAAAATCTAATACCCTGAATAAGGAACACAATCTGAGTGAAACATGAATCATCTGCTGTGCACAGAGGACAAAGCAATGTATTTAAACTATTACACTTACAGTATAAGTATTACTAATACTTATACTGTAAGTGTAATAGTTTAAATTATTAGTATTAGACAAGGAGTGAAGGACACACACTTTTAATGGAAAATTTTCATATCTGTAGGACTACTTGGTGAGATGCCTGTGCGGATGCAGTTTACTTTTAACGCTCAGTAAATTTTCATAATTTTAAAATTACTGGTAAGCTCCCATATGGGACAGTATGGTGTTATATACTAATACTAGTAATAGTAATATAGCCTATCTTGATTCTAGGGTACTAAGGTATATAACAACAGAAAAAGTCTGATAAAAATCTGTCCAGTACTTTTTTCACTAAAGCCCACACAAACCCACAATTATAACACTTTATTATATATACAGATAGTTATATATAACACAATTTAATAGATACAATTATAAATACTTTTAATTTTAGCTCTTCTTGCAAAATTAACACCATTAAAGTATTACTATTAGTACATAATTCCTATTAAGAAACCAGGAAATAGATCATTAAAAAAAAATAATATGCTTGAACTATTTTCAATTTCAGTTTCACACAGGATGTTTCAAATAATCACATTACATAATTCTTTAACTACAGTAGATTAGTACTAGTCTGTTATAGAATATTATTTATTGGGTAACATTCATAAATTTACAAACAAATTATTGGTGGCATTTCTGCCAGTAACATTCTAATTTCTATAAACTAGTAATTGATTAGAAATACTACTACAATTAGAAACATTTATAAATTATATGGAACAACTCACTGTTTTTTCCAGGAAGTAATTATAATTAATTTAAGTAATATTCAAACAATTAATACTTTAAAATAGTAGCAAAATAGTAGTGGCAGGTATATATATACTGCACTTTAGCAGTACTACTAGTAGTGGACTAGTAGTAGTAGTAGTATAAACTGAAGCAGTATAGTACTAGTAAATAGTACTACTAATAGTAGTAGCAGTGTAAAAAATAAAAGGACTAAGACTCATACAGAAATAACTACAAAATGCAAGTACAAATAAAAATACTAATAGTGGCATTTTCATTATGACTAAGTCACCATTTGATTTATTCAAGAAATGATTATAACTATACTATACACATATATTATAAAATTCTGGAATCATAGGCCCACTTTACCAAATGTTCAAACTGTAAATTGTAATTTGTATGGTGTCATGTGAGCAAAAATTTAACTTTAAACTTTCCGAGGCTGCATGTAATATATTCATAGGACTAAGTCAGTTTATTCAGGAAAAAAATACAACTTTACAAGTACTGAAGTAGCATTCTAAAAATTAAAATTTTCATTCAGTGATAAAAAATTATTTTATCAGTGAAACTTTCCCACACATTTATTTTTAATAGTTTTATTTTTTAAAAATCCTGAAATCAAACAACAAACAACAACAAATACAGACTACTAATTTGTTTTGAATATGATTTTCAAATTGTCTGCAAAATAAGCTAAAAAATATTATACACCCCAAACAACTACCTGATCTGAATTTAATGTTGAACATAATAACTAATATTGATATTAATATGTACAGGAAAAATTGTAACAGTTGTATGTGTTTGGGAATGCAATAAAGTTCAATCTGAAATACTACTTTATATAACAGTTAACACACAAAGCAAATTACAATACCAGAATAAACATAAAAATTAAAATTGGTAGCAATTGTTTAAATGTTGGGACGAATGCAAAATAAAACAAAATAATGATCTGAATGAGTTGAGGAAATGTATAGTTTACTCTTATATAAAATGGAGTTATGTAATGAAAGTTAATCGCTTGTTTTGTTATAGGTCTATTTACTTGATTTATTGTAAACAAATGAATCATAACCCTTTACAATAAGTGGAAATTCGTTATATCCGTCAGTTTAAAATATGTACAATGAAATATGTAATAAAACTAATATAATAAATTAATTTGAAAATATACCTTTGTGGGCCATTATCGTCAAGCTGTCTTCGAAATTATAGATTACGACGGCAGATGCATTGTACTTTTTAGTAGCAACATTAATCTTATCTGTAAAGTAGCAGTTTCCTCTTTCAACCACAGCAATCCACTTTTCTGACGGGAGTTTTATATTATAATCGTCACAGCCATGCGTTTGGTTGTCTTTGTTACGCACATGAACTGCTATGCCTGACTGATATTCAACCAGGCTGGATGTTCCATACTTTCCCGTATAACCTTCGTGCACGAGCTTTTTAGTTTGAGGATCTGTATACGACAAGTTTCCAACAGCCCAGTAGTAAGTCACACTTGTCTGATGTGCATGCTCTTCTATACCATGCGAGTGCGGCAATATCAGTGCAGCAATTAAGACAAGACTCTCGATAACTTTGATGTCAAACCACCATGTTGATCCAGGAAACATACCCGTACTAGACTCGGAAACGCATTTACGATAGGTGTTTGTCTTTAACACCATCTTATAAGCTAGGTTCACATCCGACTGACTAAAAGCGAACAAGATGTTGTTCGTGTGACTTCACTGAATCAATTACGTTTTAAAATCCTGTATGAGGCAGTTATCATAGCATTCTGGATTTACGCTGGAAGGTTGACCTCACAGTCACGGGCTCGTCCTCATTATTTCTTTCGTTTGTTTGAGTGGCGACGTCACAAGGTACAGCGCGCCCTCTGTAAACAGTCAGCAACCACAGCTCGGTGACTACAAGAATATGGTACTGACAAGTTCTCTGTTCAGACTTTCTTTTCCTTTTATTTTTTTCACTTTCTCTGCCTATCTGATCAATAAATAAATGTCTCTAGAAGTCCCTGTGTTCTGTACTGAAATCATAACATTAACGTTAATAGCGTCGATAAATCGGATGCGAATGTGGACTGGTCTTTTTTTTTCCCGTGTAGCAAAATTATGTCGCCGTACCCACAACCACATGCCATAGGCTTTTTCAGTGTTGAATGCGTTATTCTGTGTCGAAGTGCAGGCACATATACTATATGCATGAAAGGTTTAAGACTATTTATACAATATATGCGCCGCCACTCGCAGTACTGGTTTACAGTTGTGATTGATGCTCGCTGTGTGGCACGCCAATAACAAACTTCAGGGGAAGTAATTTAATTAGTGAACAGTAACCTTTGGTCTAACCTGTTTAAAAATTCCAGCAATGCTAAAATTATGTCTATTTCAATATCAACAGTATTAAAATTATATATATATGTCAGTCTATTATAGATTTTTTTAATTAGCACACACACCCAACACACACACTTTAAGGTACTGATAAAACAAAAATAAATAGCAACAATAGCATACATTAAATTTATTATATTAAATTAGCTAATGCTGTACAGTGTACACTTAATATTTTTTCTTTATCTTTATATTTACTTGGAGGGGTTGACGGATGCCCATAGAGTATATCAAACAAAGAATTTAAAAGTGTTCAGTGTGGCACGTGATGAAGGGTCCAGAAAATGACATAATGTATTGTTACGCTGCACCTCTTATAGTTCTTATTATTATTTATTTTTATTATTAAAAACTTATCAATTAAATATTTGAGGTGGGTGGTGAACTATAATTTAATAGAATATATTCTGACTGGAGTACCCCTATTTCTAGTCCCACCTGATGGACTTAATCTGGCAGCTATACTTAGAAAATAAGCATTCAATTGTCACGCAAGTTTTTCTAATGGGGACTTCTTACTTTAAGGAATAAATTTTGATCAGTCTTTAACTAATAAATGTAGCTGCCCACAGCCTTTCTTATTATTCTACTCACACTATATTAACATGAGAAAAAAACTAGTCTGTGAAAATTAACAATATTTATTAACTATAACAATAAATAAAATACAGTTATTTCTTGAGATATCGTAGATTAACAATAATCATCGAATATAATTCTAGGTTAAAACACTACATCACAAAAGAATAATTACAACATTTCTAGATATTACTTTCTATCAAAAAAAAAGAAATTTATAGTCTGGAGAGATAGGTATTGACATTACAGTCAAAAACCAATAATACTGTGACAAGGCGAAGTTTTTCATCTTTTGCACAGCAATTGATGTCACATATCAAGCCGATTCAGAGTCCAGTTCCTTTTAAAGACACTTTTCAACCTGTCTCCTTTCAATTCAAACCCATATTTTTTTTTTAATATTTCTGGCCGAAATGCGCTCGCACCTCTCGCAATCAGCACTTCAACACCAATATATGTTGCGGTGCAAATCTTACGTAGTCTCACACCTGTATGAAATTCACCAATATCTAAGACAGATACAGAGGTCCAGCAATAGGCTAACAAGGAGCTTAGGGGACGTACCACCCTGAAAGATAAGGATAAAGTGCACTCATAAATATCTCGCATAATAACTTATGTATTTATTCTCCCTCAGTTCATTGGTTCTCAAATTTATGTCGATCTGCAAGGAAATGTTGTCATTCCCATTCGCACAGGCTAATCAAATATATATAATCAGTTTTACGTGAAAATTATTCACCATAACTATAATATTTTCTCAGGAAACTGTTTCCCCATTCAATCAGTGAGTCAACTAAGAAAGTATTGGCTGACGAGTCGCTCCATCCGTCCGTCATGGACTTGAATTCGTTGCAAGTAATAAGTCAAGAAAATTTCAGGGAATTTAAACTAAATGCTAGTTGGTAAAGAGGGTTGACAATTAAAGAATCCACTAGGGGAAATTCTCACAATCAACACTCGTTCTAGCCATCAACACTCGTTTTCACCATCAACACTCGTTCGTGCCATCAACCCTCGTTCTCGTCATCAACATTCTTCTCTACGCTACCCTGTGCTTAAGTTAAAAGTAAGTGCAAACTGTACAGACTCTTGTAATTATTTCGAAGAAGACGTTTGCATGTTTTTTTGTGTCTATTGCAATCGTTCTGTAGGCCCTTTCAGTTTTATTTATGCAGCAAGTATACCCACCATTTTTTTTTAATGTCTGGTGTTTGTTCATAAGTTTTCTCTCTGTTCTTTGTACTGTCAATACCTATTCATTTAAGGATGAGTTTTATAATTATAATAGCTGAATTTTGTAATATATTTGTGGGAAACTAACTTTTAGGAAAGAGAGGTGGGTAAAATACATCTGCATATCATTTAATTGAAAATCAAGCGGAAGTGGGCAATCACGTCATTAGAGGTCTTAGGTCTTGCCATAACTAGCAAGACGCGAGAATGACTGAGATACAAAGATATAATTTAGTAAAAATAAAAACCTAATACTGCCATAATATTACTATAGAAATCATGTATATATCATTTTATACTTTTTGACCATTTATATTGTAAGGGGGGGGGGGATATGTGTGTGTGTGTGTGTGTGTGTGAGAGAGAGGGGGTCTGTGTGTGTATTTGTGTGTGTGTGTGTGTGTGTGTGTGTGTGTGTGTGTGTGTGTGTGTGTGTAGTACGTATCGGTTTCTGAGATTATAGCATGAAATCTCGTCAAGTCACTTTTGGATTCAACGCTGGAATTTCTTTATAAGCAAGTCACTTCCGGAGTTAGTTTCGCTATTTTGTGTGTTTGTGTGTGTGTGTGTGTGTGTGTGTGTGTGTGTGTGTGTGTGTGTGTGTGTGTGTGTGTGTGTGTGTGTGAATGGGCACTATTTTCCTTGCTATACACCGTGTTGCTTTTAATAGCACTGATTCATTCATAGGGTTTTGATTATTGTGGGAGGTGGTTTTTTTTTTAATATGATAAAAAAAATGATATTATTCTTTACACTAGGGACTATCATATGCCGTGACTCAGTTCCCCAAGTTACTGCATGGGGAGTTTCAGTTCAAGCAGGAAGGCGGATACAAGGATTTTTTAGTTTGCATTCACTAACCTGATAACGTCGAAAACAAAGTAGACCTTAAATAAATATACTTGAAATACTTGAAAAACAACTAATTTCCGTTTGTCAATACCACGTCATTTAATGGTGGCCTTCGTTTTCGAAATGAATGCTAGTTTGACTAGAATGTTTCTCTTGTAGTCCATCATACATTTGCTAGAGTATTCAAGAATAATCTTGGTCCATTAAATAGAATAATAATAATTAGTACATTAAGAAAAAATCTTTCTTTATTAATAAGACACCACAAAAAGACTTCTCACCTTGTGTGTTCGCAATGTGAGTGTGTGTATATAACAGATGTGTGCGCGTATGTTTGTGTGCGTGATCGAGCGAGCGAGCGCGTGTATATGTATTTGAGTTATCTGAGTTGTGTTAAAAGTACTGAGAAGATAATCACTCGGTCGAAGCCTCTTTTATTTAGTTTTAATCAGTTTTGATGATCTAATATTCTTTCAATACTTTTCAGTAACAGCATTCAGTTCCGTGGACGAGTGGTATTAGCTTTCTGTCTGTGCTTGATTTTGATTTAGGGCCTTAGGCTCAATGTCACTGGGACTTTCGTGGATCATTTCATCTTAAGACGTTCTCTGATCTGTAGTGCTGTAGTGGGACCTGCTCCCTTCACAAGTATTCAGGGAGGGCTGGCGGTGGTGTTGTGGTTGGAGTTTTGATTTGCTGCTTGCTCGGAGCTGGCGGTGGTAGTCTGGCTTAGGTGTTGTTGCTGGGGTTTTGTTGCATGCTCAGGGATGGTATGACTGTAGATGAAGAAGAGGTTGTTTATTTATATATATATATAATTTATTTTTTAAATATTTTAAGCCACTGCCTTAAGTGGGGTCTGTTTATGTGGTGTGGTAGGTGGTGTTCTTGTTTTGTTGCTTGACTTGGTGAATTTCTAAAAAAAATAAATAATTATATTGTGCTGATAGTGTGTGTTTGTTGCAGGTAATGTGTGAGGGCTTTGTGATTTTGTTGTTGTTGCTGTTGTTGTTGCATGTTTTGTGTGTGTGAGTGTTGTAGCAGAGTATCTGTTGTAAAAGGTAGTTGAAGAGTTGTGATTTCTTTCTTGAGTTCTTCTTTTTGTTTGAGGTGTTGTAAACAGGAGGTGAGGAAGTGATTTACTGTGTTGTCAGTGTTGCAGTGTGGGCATGTTTTAGGTTGTCCATTTCAGTGATGGAGTCTGAAGGTTGCATTTAGTCCGAGTCTAAATATGGCTGTAATGGCTGTTTTATTTTCGGTGGCTTGTGGTGGGTGGGTGTTTTTCCTGAATTGATTGTTTATAGCTATTTTAATTTCTGTAGTGTAGATTGGGGTGGGTAGCAGGGAGACCCAGTGAAGTTCCTTTTTCTTTTTTTTTTTGCTCCGTTATTACTTGTTTCATTGCCTGTGATTCCTAAGTGGCTGGGGATCCATTGGAAGGAGGTGCTTGTGCCTTTTTGTTGGAGTTTGTTTAAGATGACTCGGTTTAATGTATGTGAGTTGGCGATTGCTTGTAGGGAAGAGTAGGAATTTGGTGGGTGGAGGGTGGATGGATGATAATGTAATGGATAGTGCCATTTTAATGGCCATGACTGAGTGGAGTGGGTTGAGTTTGTAGGTATATAGATAGTTAGATGTGAGGTTGCTGAACCTGTTCTGTCTTTTTTTGATCCATCTCTGTATATTTTGGTGTTGTCTAGGTAGTATTTGTTGATGTACTCTATTGCTTTTTTTTTTTTTTTAGTGGGTGCACTTGATGTGAGGAGTGATGTGTCAGTTGGGGGGGTGGTTTTACTTGCCAAGGAGGAGTGATTGCTGGGGGGGGGTTCTGTGTGTATGTTGTTGAGTTTTAGCTGATTTAGAAGTTTTTTGGTGAGTTTGGGGGAGGGAGAGTGATCGGTCCACGACCATTTTTTCCATTTGGATGATTTGAGCCTATATCCCCTTTTGTCCCGTTTGGTGTTTGAGAGTAGGGCATTTTAGGAAGGTTGTCTCCGAGTTGAATTCTGTTGACCCATATTCTTAGGGTTTGTTTCTTCTGTCAGTTGTGGTGAGTTGTTTTGTTTGTTTGATAAGCTCTGTATTTTTAGTGGATGGTAGGACATAAATACTGGTTCTGATGGCTTGGTTTTGGATGGCAATGCCATAGTCTATTATGGAGTATATGAGTGCTTTGGATGCTAGTTGTAGTGTGTGTGTGTGTGTGTGTGTGTGTGTGTGTGTGTGTGTGTGTGTGTGTGTGTGTGTGTGTGTGTGTGTTTGCTCCCCAATCTTTTCCTCTATCATTTTAAGTAGGTTTAGGGTTTTGCTGACTTTTTGTGCTGTGTTTGTTATGTGCTCAGTGAAGGAGATGTTGCTGTCAAAGATAATTGTTGTATGATGGGGAAATGTTCCCACATATATATTTTATAATATACATTTTCATTTTGTGGAATGAGTGCGTATTGCGTCCTGTTTATTGAGAAGGGAAGCCCTGAAACGAATGAGAGACATGTGGGGAAGATTTAGGGACTGGTGTTTGATGTCTGCGGTGTTTGATGTCTGCGAGCGCGGCGGTCAGCGTGTGGTCAGCGTGTACGCTTAGCGGGTGGTTAGAGTTGTTAGAGGGACATAAATCATCTTAGAGCTAATGAATTGAACAGGTCAGAAGCTGGTCTAAGCAGGGTAATAAAAACCACAGTGAAAATGTTATCTTCACTACTTCCTGAAAAATCGTCTGAGGGTGATGACTGGAAACGGGTAGTCCGCCCCAAAACAACACTGGATCGTATATGAGAGAGGAAAACCCTGGCTATATAGGGTGTTTTTTTCTTTTTATTGTGTATTCTCGGCTGCTCGTTTATAGCTGCCTATTGTTTGCCTGATTGACTGGCAAAAATTCAAGTCTACAAGACTGACGTCATTTCTGTGCTTAAGCTAAGTGCCTATCCGGAAAGTGACTCTAGTACAATGAACTGGCTTAGGATGAACTGAATTTTCTAAATCTTGTTAACTTTCTTTTTATTAAATTTCTTGTTATTATTTTAAACGCGTGTTTGTTAGTCATATCGTTATTTTCGTAGTTCAAAGTGATAATGTAATGAGTACGTCTTGTCCTCTGTTCGTTAATTGTAATCATTATATATATTATCCATAAACATTAAATCTCAGCTGAATCTGAGTTGGGGGCGGAGCCAAATTGGCGACGTACCAGTATATCAGCGTAACAGTTGCAGATATACATATTTAACCAGTGACCCATACTCTGCACCGGCACTTGTAGATGTCTTGTATCATAGCTAATTATACATAGTTGGTATAAGTCATTATTACAAAGTCACCCCAGAGTATAGCGGCGACAATAATGCCTCGGAATTTTGTGGATTCAGCATATGCTATTGGTGTTCCTTTGATGTTTAGGTTGTGTTTAATTCCCCCCCACTCCCCCGTCTAGTTGAGAAGTCTATTGCTTTTGATTTGTCAGGAGTCAAGTAGGCCTATAGTCCACGTGTATCAGTCCAATTTTCTAGTTGGTCAAGTGATTTTTTGCTGTAGATTTCTTTGGAGAGAAGATAGTTGGAGAAGTCTTCGGCGAATTGCATAATTTGAGTGTTCGTGTCGATGGTGGTTGTATCTAGGTCGCTTGTTGCTATATTGAATAGTGTAGGGCTTAATGCACTGCCTTGGGGTGTGCAGAGGGTGGTTTGGAGGGGGTCAGAGAGGGTGCTGTTTATTTGTGTTATGAAAGTTGGTTCGGAGAGAATTTTTTTTATGTATGTATAAGCAATGCCTGTGATTCTTAGGTGTAAAGATTTTCTGAGGATTATGGGATGCCAGGTGTTGTTGAAAGCTTGTGAGATGTCAAGAAATACAGCTATTGGGTGTTTGCCTGTTAGTCTGTCTATCATAATATTGATGAGTTTGTTGTGTCAGTAGCTGCTCTTTTAGGTCTGGTTAGGTCATTTGTTTCTAAATGAAAGGTCAGTCTTTTGTTAATGATTTGTCTCTAATGTCTTGGCCAGGGTAGGTAAGAGGCTATGACCTGTATAAGTTTGGATCAGGTGGGTCTTTGTTGAGTTTTGGGATGGGGAATATTTTAGCATTTTTCCATGTTGTCCAGATTAGTATTTTGTTGCGTTAGGTTGTTGAGCATGTTGTAGGGAGCCTTCTGAGCATTTGGTAAGGTATTTTGTCTTGACCTGGGGCTGGTCTTTTACATTTTTAATCATGTAGGCCTATGTTACTTCGTTTAGGGTAATGGGGGAGGGGGTATTTGAAGTTTTTCTTCTAGTTTTTTAAGATCTTCCTTGAGAGTGTGTTGGCTTGAAATAGGGTGGAAGGGAGGCAATAACTAAAATATATAGTTTATAAGTGTCAATTCATTTTATATGGAGCAACGAAATGAAGTGCGTATTATGTCTAGTGTGTGAGAAGGAATAATAAATGAATAGTTTAGTAGTAATAGTATATTGTGTACACAGTGGGATAGAATAAATGAATAGTTTAGTAGTAATAGTATATTGTATACACAGTGGGATAGAATAAATGAAAAGTTATAGTATATTACGTGTCTAGAGCACGTGACGGGATTGTGAATAAGTATAGTAAGTTTAATTTGTTTGTCCGTGGAATAAACAATAACTGGAGTGTATATAATATTTTTCTAGCCATGGGGTAGGACGTTATATAACATGTATAATAATGCAGTGTTTAATTTTGGGGATTTAATGACAAATGTACAGTTTATGTGTCAAGACAAGAGATGGGATGAAGTATATGTTGACGTGTCTAGTTATGTAATGGCACGACAAATGAGGTGTATGGTTTACGTGTCTGATCATGGAATGGCACGACAAATGAGGTGTATGGCCATAAGATGGCACGACAAATCAGATGTATGGTTTACGTGTCTGATCATGAGAAGGCAATACAAATGAGGTGTATGGTTTACGTGTCTAGTCATGAGATGGTACGACAAATGAGGTGTATGGTTTACGTGTCTAGTCGTGAGATGGTACGACAAATGAGGTGTGTGGTTTACGTGTCTAGTCATGAGATGGTACGACAAATGAGGTGTATGGTTTACGTGTCTAGTCATGAGATGGCACGACAAATGAGGTGTATGATTTACGTGTCTAGTCATGAGATGGTACGACAAATGAGGTGTATGGTTTACGTGTCTAGTCATGAGATGGTACGACAAATGAGGTGTATGGTTTACGTGTCTAGTCGTGAGATGGCACGACAAATGAGGTGTATGATTTACGTGTCTAGTCATGAGATGGTACGACAAATGAGGTGTATGATTTACGTGTCTAGTCATGAGATGGCACGACAAATGAGGTGTATGATTTACGTTTCTAGTCATGAGATGGTACGACAAATGAGGTGTATGGTTTACGTGTCTAGTCATGAGATGGTACGACAAATGAGGTGTATGGTTTACGTGTCTAGAATGATAAACAGTGCGAGGTCGCAACAAATAGCGCGCGCTAAAAACCCTTGATACCTGAAAATAGGAAGTAGCTGCCCAACTTAAATTACAGACAGAAAAAATACGCCCAGAGCTTCTGGAACTTTCATTCTTCCATTTCCAGTCTGCTGTAAAATCAGCGAAAGATGAAAGCGGAGGAAAGTCTCATTTAAAAATAACCATAATAGAAAAAAAGGAGAAGAAATGAACATAAACAGAAAGGTTGTCATGGCAGACAAGATTGTCAGGCTGAGTGATTGATTCATTTACGGTAACGCCCACAGTCGTTGTTCTTGGTTACACGATTCACGCCCTGGGCTATTTGCTTGACTTGAATCTCACATCCACTTTCACTCTGATTTCGCAGACGGGCGCAAGTGCCAGGGGAATAGGTTTTAAGGGAGAGACATAGAGAGATGGGTGGGGAGAGTGAAGGCTTGAGTGGGTGCTTGAAGTTCTACGGGCGAAGTTGCTCGTGCAGCGCGTTGTCAAGAAGACTTTTAGTTTTACCGTTCCATCTGACCTGGAGCTAAAAACAGAGCTTACCGTCTTGAGCTAGAATACAGTTAAATGGATCACCCATAAGTTTTTCACTTTGGTCGCGGATCGAACCCTGATCATTAGAGCGTGGTAGTGTCCTATCTTCTGCGCTGCCTCATGTCCTTCAAGTATCCCGACGCTTGAGACAGGCTAAGCTCTCTACCTCTTCTCTAACGCACTCCTAGTAGCAACATCAGCGGTCTGTATGTGCAAATCTTGTGTGCGCTCTTCCGATACATAGATGTATTCGCAGCAGTGTACGTACAGTTCGATCTCTATGGCAGCGCGCGCAAATGTTTCTTATAGCTTTGAGCAAGCAGTATTGTGGAGCTCTAAATAACTGTTCAGACTGTGTTATTGATTTATTTATTAAAGTGTCTCTTTGGGCTCTGAGGACGAAAGGTCATTAGCAGAAGTTAGCCAGATTATTTTTATTTATGTTAATGAATTGGACATACGACATTTACTCTTGATTTATTTTTACATTTTATTTATTTTTCTTTTTACATCCAAGTATCGATTAGAGTAGCCTGTTTGTTAAACAAACAAAAGAAAAAACAAAGAAAACTCAACAGCTTGCAATTGATTACATTTTGACAGTTATCAACCAGCAAGAAATCTGTAAATTGTGTGGCAGTTTGAACATGTTATCTTGACGCTGTACAAACACTTTTATACCGAACTTCAAAAAATGTTTTTGTTTGTTTACATATATATAACTGGATTAGACAGACAGATGGATTGATGGATGGGTGGGGATGGATAGATAGATACATAGAGAGAGAGAGAGTATTTTCAGCATGCCAATAATAAAAAGTAAACAGTTGATATTCATATTAATTATGCAAGACCCACATTTTCGTAAAATGATACAAACAGTTTATTGAAATTATAATACTTTTTACTATCTCCATGAAAGTGAGAGATACTCACAAATGATTTATAGATATTTAATCGCAATTACTTAAACTCGAACCCAACTCTAACCCTAACCTTAACTTGTCTCTGCGGTTATCTGTCTGCGTTTAAGTGACGCGCGATTAATTGTCTGCGCACCCTCACAAATGAGCCAGATAATTTGTATGCAACATATAATTCAAATTCTACAAATGAGCCATAAGACATGATAGTTGTTAAAAATTAACTTTCCAAGCCAGCAGTTGAATCAGAAAAGATGGTTGTTAAGAATTAGCTGTTAAATCCAACAAATGAGACAGAAGACAGAGTTGTTAAACTTTAATCGTCAAAGTCAACAAATGAAGCAGACGTCTTAATTGAAAACCCACAATTCAAAACAACCAAGCTAACGAAGTAATATTCTAAACCAAATTTTGTTGAGCAAGCTAGCCATTTGCATATCAACAACAATAAAAATATGTAGGCCTATCCGAACCTAGTGCGAGTTGATGGCTGTTGTAGACCCTTAAATCAGAACTAACATCATCCGTACCTGATGAAAACTATTGCCAAGCCTTAATTGAAAATCAGCAATATCCGAGCCTGGTTTCGCGCACTGGTTTTAATCACTCTTTGCCGGATATCGAGTGTTAATGACCTATAGATTTTAGAAATGTTTGCGTGCTGCCATAAAACTAAATTTTATAAATGTATTAACATATATATTGATACCTCCTCCTTGTTTTTCTGGCTCTCTAAATTTTAATGACGCAGATCATATTTCAATGACCTCTGCTCAAGTTTTCCATCCACAATAATATTCATTTGCTATCACAAAACATGATGCCTTGGGAATATTTAAAATCACGTGACAATATTGTTGTTGGGCACGAGGGTATGCCCCAAATGGCGTCAAATTAGTCCTATTGTTAATTATATGTACACCCTTGAATATATTTTTTTGTTGATAATGAAGTTTACACTCGAAGCTGAGTACTAAGCTAGTATCTTGAGTCTGCAGATCGCACTTCAACCTTGGGGTCAACTTTCTTTCTAGAGTTGATTTCACATGCTCATGAAGACCGATAACGTCAACATTTCGGCCACTTTGCCACTCCAAAGTCTTGGATGTTGGCGGCGCGTGGCCAAGACTAGCAGACATGCGCAAAGCGCTGATTATTGTTATCTACCACTGCAGGTCACTTACTGGGAAGCTGCACGGCAACCTTCAGTCCACGATATTTCAGATTCACTGTATTTAACTGTTTCTTCCCCCCCCCCCACTCTCTCCCTCAGCTGCCTCAGGCCTTTAATTTGAGTAGCTGTCGTGAGGATCTTGATTACATAAAACTGACTTAACCATCCAGAGTTCAACACGATATTTCAGCATTGCTAAATTTAAACTGTTTCATTTTCAATGGTACGGAAGTTATAATCCAGGCTATTTGTTTGCTGTTTAAAATTTTTTTTTTTTTAAAGTAAGAGGGAAGTAAAACAGAGCAGAAAATAGCAGAATACATTCAGCTAACAAACATTAGCTAATTTTCCACAAGAATCTATATGACTCTCAGCCATATGGATTATTTAGTGCGCTTGTCGAGACTGGTACCTAGTATTGCGCACTTTTTTTAATTTTTCAAAATGGCACTCGTGATGACTGTAGTAGACGATACATTTTTTTGTAAAAATTATTAATACATTTCAATGAAAATTAGTGCAGCTTTAGTCCCAGATATCTGTAAAGAACCTGACAAATTAAAATTATTTTTGTTCCTGTTTATTCTTAGTTCTTAAGAATAAGATAAATGTGGCAGTTAACAGTGATATATAATTTCACCATTTGATATGTCGTATTTCATAATAATCACAACAGCAGAGTTATTAAAGAGGCTACTTTTTAAATTACGATGGCAAAGTCGTAATATGCACACACACACACACACACACACACACACACACACACACACACACACACACACACACACACACACACACACACACACACACACACACACTCATCGAATCAGGATAACAATCGCATTACAATGACACAACAAGCATACACGCACGCACGCAACTTCCGGTTCCTTTCCATTGACGCTTATCTGCGCCATTCCATGGTGCTACCTGATACAGCAATCGCTTCCCAGCCAATCGTAACAATTTCCTTTCGAAGTGAGATCTTGTGACACCGGCAGTACATATCATTCAGCTGAATATATAATTATCCAGTAGGAATCACGACAGATGGTAAAAGTGGTGGTGGCAGGGAGAGGGGTGATTCCCGCCATCTACTTGGCCTAAGTACTCCCAAGTGGCATAATTTGAGGACTGAGAGATTCAAGTGACACACGCGCCCTCTGACCTTTGATGGCTTTCGAAATCGGTGATATGTTAGATGCTGATATAAATGCCGAAAAACCGTTACTTTTTTAAAATTGTAGATATATATATTGTCAGTATACGTTGCCAAGTGAACAAAGAAAGACAAGAAGCGCACGAAGACATTAGAAAGAGAACTAAAGAGCCACAAACCCAACATTTTCAAAAGAAAGCAAACTCCACTGTGAAAAAGGTAATCACATATACTTGTACACATACCCGACATTTTCAAAAGAAAGCAAACTCCACTGTGAAAAAGGTAATCACATATACTTGTACACATACCCGACATTTTCAAAAGAAAGCAAACTCCACTGTGAAAAAGGTAATCACATATACTTGTACACATACCCGACATTTTCAAAAGAAAGCAAACTCCACTGTGAAAAAGGTAATCACATATACTTGTACACATACCCGACATTTTCAAAAGAAAGCAAACTCCACTGTGAAAAAGGTAATCACATATACTTGTACACATACCCGACATTTTCAAAAGAAAGCAAACTCCACTGTGAAAAAGGTAATCACATATACTTGTACACATACCCGACATTTTCAAAAGAAAGCAAACTCCACTGTGAAAAAGGTAATCACATATACTTGTACACATACACGACGCGCACAAGTAAATACCGAGATTACGTTTTTGAAAACATGCACAGATAACAACAGTCCATCTTTCATGTAGCTCCTATTCTTCATGCCTACGTCACATAAACGCCTTTACAATGCACGCGCTGACGACGCCCACTATTTAACTGTTAAAAATCAGTACATTTATTAAAACTTTTACCATATATGTGCTATATTCTGTAAAAAAAAAAAAAGCCAAAAAAAACCCCAAGCAAAATAAAATAATAAATTTCAATGCTAGCGGATTAATTGAATTATATCTTTTCGTAAAAAAAAAAAAAAAAAGCTAGCGGATTAATTGAATTATATCTTTTCGTTTAAAAAAAAAACAACAAAAAACCAACAACCAACCAAACAAAACAAAGCAAACCCCCCAAATTTTGTTTTGTTAACAGCGAACGAGCAAATGTGGAAGAGTGAACGCGGCACCGAATTATGTCCCCTTGCTTTTTCAAACTGACCCATAAATTTCAGTCAGTAATAATTATAGTTGGTGACAGATCTCTGTGAGTAGTGGAAATCCTGTCACAAAGATCTATGTTAAATGTCATGGTTTTAATGTAACATAATTATTTCAGGCTATTTCTACACACACACACACACACACACGCACACACGCACACGCGCGCACACACACACACACACACACACGATTGGCGATTGGTGATAAATGTGTGCACGTGTGCGTATTTGCTCGCGTATGTGGTGTTTCTTGCTGCCTTCCTAGATAATGCGATCCGTGCGCAATTATTCGTACGACCTTGATCGAGTATTAAGATTGCGAGATAATTGAATACTTTGTTCTAATTATGATCCTCGACCGCTTTGTTAATCTACTTATCAAATTATCGTCTTTTAACAAGGGGAAGAGAGGTGGAAATTATTTTAAAAGTCCAAACATCAAGATGTTTATAACAGGAAGTGTGATAGTGTTTCCTTTTTTTTTGTTTTTTGAGCTATCTGTCCAGTCAAATCTACAAGTCAAAGATACCTATATGAGTTTAAATTGAAAAAAATTAATAATTGTTATTGTTTAGTACTTTTGTAAGTTTGATTAAACATCTAGTTGGTAGTCATCTGTCCGAATGAAAAGGAAAACTGGGAAAGATGCACACACAAACAGATATTCCTGCATGCCTGTCACGACATTTGTTTCCAGAAATATATAATCTCAGATAAGTTAACAACTAATCATTATATCTATTATGCTGTTCTCGGTATTAAACAGGAAGGCCAACACTAACAAATGGTTTGACTTTGACCTTTTCTTGGTGATCTTACTCTTGCTTGCAAAATGTCTGGATTAGTGGTCAGATTTAGAATTTAAGCCATAGCAATGCGGGAGTTACGCATAAAACACCAAGTGATATACATGTAGCTTCTTTGTATATTGAAGTGAATAATTATGCAAGTACCAAGAGAAGAAAACAAGACATATATATCTAATTATAGGTTTTAGTAGGCAATCATGCCTTGTAGGAGTTGTATGCCATGTTAATTCACTGGGTTAAATTTTAACTGCAATTTAAAAAAAAAAGACACACATATACAAGTTTTGTTGTTTGTACAGAAATACATAAGTAGGCCTAAGTTGGTTGTAGTGTAAGACAAATTTTGTTGTAGTGTTGTTGTAGTGTAAGTCAAATTTTGTTACAGTGTAAGGCAAATTTTATTGTTTTAGTGGGTCACTGTTGGGTCTCGTTATCGGCCTGTTGTTGGCTTTTTCTTTTTCCTGATTCAAAAGGTGTCAGTACTGACGTACTACTGACGCGTCCCATACGTCACGTTCGTTTTCGGTGTAGAACATTCCCCATAGTATGCTGTTGTATGCAGATCTAATACGTTCGTCCTAGATTTCGATTTTAAGGCATTGAGGTGATATAGCGTAACCTCCGTGTTCACTAGATGTGAAGTCAATTTTCTTGGGGTGCTTTTCTATTTCTTCTTGTTCGCACGGCCCTGAAAAGGGTTTTGGGAGTGGCGCTGGTAGCTGCTAGAGTGTTTCGTCTCTCCATTTTAATCTCGGTAGGCCGCTGGATTCGAAAGGAAAGAAGAATGGAATGAATATCGTTTTGGAGGAAAAAAGTACACATTCCCCCCCCCTCCCTTTTTTTGGCTTTTGAATTGTGAAAAATTGAACGAGGGTAAAAATATCGCTGTATTTTACAGCCAATCAGAGAAAAATAACAATTCTAACCAATCAAACGTGCACCAAACTTAGAACCAACCACAAATTCACTTTAGCAAGTATGGCGCCTAAGCGATGTTTCAGCTTAATTTATAATTATAAGTATAAACGTAAAAAAACCAACCCTATCTCTCTATCATTTACCCAAATCTATTGTGTAGCAGAATACAAACATTCTACTATTAAGTAAATGATAAGCGAAATCACACAGCGAACAAGACAGTGCTACTGCTAGAGAGCAAAAACATCACATAGCTCCACAAAGGACCTTGACCATGACTGTCAAAGAATGCATTTTCATTGGTCGATTACTACGACCCACATCACGAGAGGTGGTAGAGCAAAGAGGCTTATGCGCATGGGAAATAGTGATATGCAATTGGGGGTGGGAGCCACTGACCTGTCTTTCACAATTACACTCGCTTCATTGGAATTATCTTTGTGTGTTTTTATCCTCTTCAGTCCTGCCCGACCCCGATTAAGGAGATTATACAAGCTATTTATTTAATGTGAAATTAAATTGGACTGTCTGAATCTCCGCTATCATTTTATAAAGCAGAAAAATGGAGGTCATATGAAATAATTAATAAAGTTATTACACTCATGAAATCACTTTTAATTTTCAGCTCTTTGTGTTGTGTTTAATTTTAAAAGAAGACGTCTATAATTTTTGTTCTTTTACACAAAACTGAAATATAGAAAACGTTTTAGGGTAAGAAGTATTTGTATATATGTGTGGTGCGTATTTGTGTGTATGTGTGTACACGTGAATTGGATTAGCAATGTAATTAGTTAAAACAGCAAAAGACACAGATCAGGTCACCCGAATTCATCTGAGATCTTTGGCCATGAAACTGCCCTAATTAAGTTGGCTGAGGAATTTTCTCGTTTATTTCCAAAAGGTAAAACCGGGAATAAGTCCACCACCAAACAGATCGAGATAATCTTGGACTAAAAGTCTTTTAGATTATAATATATACTATAATATCTTACCAGAACACACACATACGCGCGCGCGCACACACTATAAACACATTTTTAAAAAAACCTCTGCTATTTAAATATCTCAAAATGCTTAATTAGTAAACAACTTGTAGAAAAGTTACATTTATTCTGCTTTAGATTGTTCAGATATCCAAATGTCGAATTGTAAATTAAGACTTTATTACTGCGAGAGACAGACACACACGGCAGTCCTGAAAAAAAAATAAATGTCTCCATACTTCAGACAAAGCAAGGCCCAGTACTCTACTGATTTGCTTTGGCGAAGCATATAAAAGTTTGTAGATGGCGCTTGCGTCTTCCTCTGATTCTCTTATTGCAAAGACTTCTGAGACTGTACATTTAGAAAACATAGAAGTCGCAAAAACACTATCTCCTCATAGATGCGTGCAATAATTAATTTAAAGAAACTATCCATTGAGACTAAAATATTGAAACGTAACTGTAGTGCTTTTCGGAAACAAAACTAAATAACGATTTAGTTTTAAAGTGCCGTTATTATTATTGTCAGATTATAATCTGACAAATTCGTGCTGTAGTCCTTTATGGCGCCAGTTCTCTGTTCTATTGCTATGTCCACCATAAAAAGACAATTCTACTCAAATAAAATTTCATTTCTATCAAACTATACTGAAATTATAAACATTTGTGTATGTATGTATGTGTGTGTGTGTGTGTGTGTGCGTGCGTGCGTGCGTGTGTGTGTGTGTGTGTGTGTGTGTGCGTGCGCGCGCGTGCGTGTGTTTATGTGTGTGTGTGTGTGTTGTTGTTGATTTTTATTTTTAAAGCTATTTCAGAAAGAAATATATTATATGTAATTAGCTAAAATTTGTGTTCTTTATATCTATAAAGTTCACAAGGGATTTTTGTCAAATTGCGCCTATCGAGAGACGACTAACACACACATATATAAAATTTTCGATATTTTTTCTGTCGTTGACAAAGATGAATTCACTCAGGTGCAAAGTGGTGGGGCGGTTCGTTCGCTAAGTTGGTGATATCATTTGACTTGCGCGTTCTTTGATTTCACGGTTGGTCGGTAGCTTCCAGCAGTCTTCGATTTTTACTCTAAGACAATCGCACTGCATTGTAGGCCATGCCTTACGTGATCCAAGTGACGGAGAGGAAGAATGGAGGGAGGCAACGGAATGTGAAATCAGTTTATTCCGCGTTTCCACAAACCATTTCCTCGTTGTCGGTGAAGGATGCAGATTGCGAAATCTGTGGAAACGGCGGCGGAGATAAAGTATTACTCTGTTAAAGAGGGCGTGGCTCGAATACAGAGGGAGTGGCTCGAATACAGAGGGCGTGGCTCGAATACAGAGGGCGTGGCTCGAATACAGAGGGAGTGGCTCGAATACAGAGGGCGTGGCTCGAATACAGAGGGCGTGGCTCGAATACAGAGGGCGTTATTCTAAAAGGCGTAGCTCTGTTTCAAAGGATATGGCTCATTAAAAAAGGTTTTGGCTCTATTAAAGAGGGTATGATAAAACTGAGAGCAAGAGAATTTTCTTTCACCAGGTCATGGCTCTATTAAGAAGGGTTTGAATCTGTTACAGAGGGCGTAACTCCTTTACTGAAGTCTCTATTGTAGAGGACATTGTACTCTGTTAAAGGGGGTATGACTATTTCAGAAGGTTTTTATTACAAAGGGCATGATTCTTGTGACGATCTGTGACAAATTCTGTGTCATAGCCTCGTGACCCAATTGCTTGTTTTCAAAATTGAAATTTTGAACGGACCTTTGTTGAAATTCACCCGTGATACATCAGTATCGCTAGCAAGGTCAGATTGTTGCATAACTTTAGGCCAGTGTCCAGCACCTTCGAGATCAACAACATACCACGTGAACGGTCACGTGATGCGTTCAATGCAGTTTCATAAATACGATTCATAGGCGCCAAAACACTCACTCACTCCCAGACCGGCAGACACACCAGGCAGCTTTAACATAGCTCGTCCCGCCGCCATACCAGAGTCGTAAGAGAGTCGAAGATGAACCCGCGCTAGAGCAGTAAATCTACTTTGAAGAGGTAACAATAACACGTCTACTTCTTACAGTATCTATTGCATTTATTGATTGTATTTTGTAATTGAATTGACGTATGTATTTTGTGCAGCTTAGCGCTAATTTAGCCAAAGCACGTGTTTCGATGTAAAGGGACAAATCTAAAAGTTATTGTATATAAATTATTGTAACTTTTTCTTATCTTTAATTTATATAAATCGTAAATTCCCTAGTGCCGCCAGTATGTCTGTGCACGTGGTGAATTCTTCTTTGTAATTCAAATTGTTCTTGCATATAATTTTTCGTGTAAAATTGTAAAGCATTCATGCTTCATTTTGAATTAATCCTTTGTGTGAATTCTAATTTTTAATGCTGTAAATATTTGGGAATTCATACGTTCGTGTAATGTTATATGTAACACACACGTGGACCACAATGTATATTTAAATATAACTATATTTGAATTGTAAACGACACGATAGTCAAAGATTCTAAATTCAGAACCTTAAACAAAGAAACATGTGCTTGGGTTTTGCGAATATAGACGCAAATAGTTACAGAGCCCAAATCCTTTGTTTCAGCCGGGTTCTTCTTATGTTATTCCTCTCTACCTTCGTACTTCTTGAGTCGTACACCGACTCGGGCGTCTTCATGACCCATACGTAAAAGTACATCGTGTTAACTACGGTTAACGATCGTCGCAAGTACATTAGCGATGCAGTAATTGAGTGGACATTGACTGTTATGCTATGCGGTACTGACGATGAGCCAAAGGATGTGGACCAGTTCTAACCAGTTGAACCCCACATGCGACCAAGAGTGTAGTTAAGTATATCTACTAGGGTCCAGAATCAAGTGACTATTTGGCAACAGAAAAGCAAATTCTCGTTAGAACTTTTAACCAGGACGGTAAATGAGAGAACAACGCTGTGTAGAATTAAGACGTCGTGTCGTAATTAATCGTTGCTGTTAATTGTTAAACTTATTAAATCTATTTCATTTTGTTAAGAACCTCTTTTTGTAGTAAATTGTATGCATATAGACCAAATGGGATTGGATGGGGGCTGTCTGAGCTAAACGAATGACGTAATGAATGCATATGAATCTAAGAGAGTTTTTAACGATTTCCAATCTAGCTAATGTACGCAAATTATCAGTTTCGTAAATCTGTGATCTAGACTACAAAGATGCATTTTTAATTTAGTCGAATGATGATTTGAGCAACCAGTCTGTTTAGGTTAAACGAGAGAGAATTAATTTAAATAGTAAATTAAAGTTCTATAATTTCCTAAGCAGGGTCTTTAAATAAATACTGGAAACGTAACAAGTGTGGCCTCGTCATGGGATTGATATGTATTAAATTGTAACATTTTTTATACATAGGGCGTATCATATCTTTAGGAAACGAACATCTGAGAATTGCCAATATTCTATTGATTCAGGATTGTTGAAATATTTATCTTGCTTTTGTTGTGACATGTGCATGTATTCTTTTGCAGAGTAGCGTGCATGTTAGTTAATGTTGATATATTTAAGCGTAGTTAAATATGTCATGTTAGCTATTGAATGATTTATTTAGTATTGTGTTACTGGATACTTCATTGTAAGAGGTCGACGTGTTATACCGCCAGCTAGGAGAGTTATCGGTAGTAACAGACTTCGGACTATTATATTTAGGGTGCTAAGTATAATGTGTAATGTTGTATGGTTGGAGCCGTGACATTACGGAAGCCTTGGAGACAACAGACTTGTAGCCAAGCAGGTGAACGTGTAACCAACGCGTAATTTATTTCGGAAGGTGTTCTGAATAAATCCGATAATTTTTGTAAGGTCGTAGCCTAAAAGTTATTGTGGGATAAAAGCGGAGTTTTATCGCCTACGGTTAGATACACAATCACGAGAGATATTTATTGTAGCCAGACGCGCTAAATAAATAAGATGGATCTCGAACAGGTTATTGCGGATCTGAGAGAGATAGGTTCATTGATCGGATACCGAACGGAAGATGAGTTAATGAACTTCGTTAGAACTGAACTAGACAGGGGAAAGAGGAGAGAGGAACACGAACGAGAGATGGAACGGATAGAGATAGAATATGATCATATTATGTCTTTGATACATCTAGGGATCAACTATCGGAAGAACAGTGTAGGGAGTTTACAACTCGTGGAGATTCTAAAACGCGAACACGGGATAGGCATATCACTAGAATATAGAGGTGAACAGCTACGTAATTTTGCCTTACTTGCACTCAATGAAAAAGAAATAGAACACAGGGAAGAAAAGATATCTTCATTAAGCTCACGTGTAAAACTTACGGAAGCGCAGTTGTGTGATAAAGATTTCCGATTCAAAGGGGAAGGGGAGGCTGAAATACGAGATCTAACGTTCGAAATTAGAAAGTTGAAGAAAGAGAGGCTAGTGCTTATGGAAAGGAAAGAAAGTCTAGAATTAGAATGGTTGTGGACAGAAATCAAAACAGAATCTAAAATTGCTGGGGAAAGAGACGGTACTGTTGACAAATTACGACAGGAAGGTCAGGCCGTGAACTTTGACTTGCCGAGGTCAAACACCGCGAGCGTGGAGACTGACACACAGAAATTAGTCGCACTACCAAGCACAGCAGACAAAATAGACGAAAACCAATGTTTTGACGAAACCATTACAGTTCAACATGCTAACCAGTTTACAGAAACAGTTAGCGCACCAAAGCTTGATCTTGAAACAGAGACAAGAAAAGACACTGTTGTTAAGGACTTAATAACACGTGTAGAATCTGGACAAACACATACACCGCCGTGTACGTGTGACACCTTGGTTGACGGACTGAATGCGCATGATAAGATAGAGACAGATTCTATCAGTTGTGTACCGTTAAGGTGTGATGAAACTTCTAGCAACACAGTGACTGATTTTTCTGACAGGACAAGTATGCATGAGAAGATAGAAATGGGTTCTATCAGTTGTGTATTGTTGAAAGGCAGTGACACATCGACTGAGTCTACTGACCTAACTGTTAGTTTAAGAGAGAGTCATGAGAATGTTCTCGCTACGAAGACTGACATCGGTAGATCTCGATCTCCGATGATTGACGTGAGTCATGACGTAATTTTGGAACACAAGATCATTGCGTTATGCAAAGTTTCGAGTGCTAATACATTGATAGCCAGGGAAACAGAAGTATTTGATCCAGATGACAGTATAGGTAGCATTACAGACGGAGACAATGTGCCTATGATAAGTTCATTTACTTCACATGACATGACAGTTGTCAGAGCTGAGACAGAGTTCTTTTCCAAACGTGACATGGAAGAAGATATGGTCGAAAACTGTACAGGGACGAAATCTAATATAGGGATATTAGAGACGGTCAACGATAATGCATGTGTACTGACGTGTATGCACGCAGTTGTCGGAGACATGGCAGAACTGTCTGCAGATAAATCGCTTAACGGAATTAGTGACGTAGACAGAAGCCACGGTACAGGGACTACCTTTATTGACTCACCTGTTGAGATAAAGGAATGTCATGAGTATGTACCAAAAACTGAGACAAGTGGAAGTAAGGAGGAGGGGGTTTCATTAACTGATATGTTCCTTGGTTCACTAATGATTAGTACGGAGTGTAATCCCAAATTGATCAAAGACACAGTACAAATGAGTGACAGAACTAGATCGATAGATAATGAAAACCGGAGTGACGGACTGATAACCAGAGTAGGTGGGGCATCAGGACTGTTACTGACATCAGATGCAGAGAATTATGATAGAGGAAACAGCGGGAGTGTAGCCTACAACACACAGAGAGTAGACATAGTGATGTTATTCAGTGTAATAGAGACAGGTAACATTCACTGCCAGTTGGTGACTGAAACTGACAGAATTTCTATCATAGATTCTGACGACCTGATGAGGAGACACATTGAATTAACTAAGTCGGTGGAGACAGATTATGTTAGTTCAATAAACGGTATGGTCCAGGGGAGACAATCGATAACTCTTGGAGAGTTTAAAACAGAACCCTTGTTCATACAACCACAGGAGTCCGACTTGCTAGCGAGTGAGTCTGACCACACAGTGACTGGAGGGTTAGACAATTCTAGAGTCACAAAAGAGACACAGACTTATGTTGTCAAGGAGAGAGACAAATTGACAGACATAACAGTCGAACACCTAGTTGTGAATGGGTTAAAACAGAAAACAACTAGCGGGATGAGGTATTTCACTTCAGTCTATGATAAGATCAGGAGAACGGAACCTCCAGATTTAGGGGAGAAGCTAATGTTGCAATTCAGGTACTTCAGAAAGACTGGTAGCCGTGACAGAGCACATTTGCGAACCTATGACGTTAGACTTGATGCGAAATGGACCCATAGTAGATCTGACGCCATTCCGACGAAAGACGTTGAGTGCATGCGAACTAGAGACGTTCAATGTGTACACGATGACGTAACTACAGATGCACGAAACACCAAGAGAGCAAATTTCCATTTGCGTGAGCTCAGTGACAAGGCTAAAAGCGATAGATTTGAAATTCTGACATCGCAGAGTCAATGCCACAGTGACACTGACATGATACGAAACGTATCGAGAAGTTTGAAACTGTTAGACAGGGTAGAGACCAGTCATGCAGAAACTGACACTACCAGAAACATTTTAAACTTGACAAGTACTTTGGAGAGTTTTGAAAGAGATCATGACGATAAAACACTTCAAGGACGTACTTACTGGACGAGAAATGAAAAGTCTAAATTTGACATTGCACCTCACAGTGACATTCTGACGAACAGAGTAAGAAAGAAAGAATACAGTTGTCATGCCATAGACATGTTGACACACATGGACGATGACGTGTATTGGGGTTGGGATAGAACTACAAAGGTAGTGCAACAGTAGAAATAATGATTTGATACCTTCTTTGAATTTTCATTATTTTCTTGTTGTACCGTAGTTGGTAGTTGTTATTGTAAATATGTTGGACATTTCATAAAAACTTGGGACAAGCTATAACACTGATTGAATTGTGTTAGTGTTGTAACTCTGAATATGACAGGTAGACTGATAGATGGTTCATTGAGTTGGTAATTCATAAACTCTGATATTTGGTTGATACAGGAAATCAATATCTGGAACTTTTCATAACCTGCATATTGATAGTGTTGTTCATTGGAAGTCAATTTTCTGATCACACTATTGTTGGATACGTATTCAGTGGAATTGGTTGATGTTGGATTTCTATTCTGAATAATCTGGTTAGATCAAACTAGGTTGTGTGTGAACTATTGATTATTGGGACAGATAGTGAGAATTTCAGAACATGTTATTCCATTGGATGGATGTCTATCCAATTAGACAGAACGTTCTTCTTAAATCATTTTATTTTGATTTTTCTTAAATCATTTTTCTCTGATTTCTGAAGTGAGAAATATTGTATGAGAGTGCCGTTAATCTAGAGTTGATTTCCCTGCCGCGTTACATTATTTCTGGTTATGTTGAAATTTTTTAATTGTAAATTTTTTCTTCATTTTGCACTTCTACATTTTATAACACATAATTTGTAGGAGGCATTTATCTTTTGGTAAGATAAACGCCTCAAAAGCAAGGGGGTGTGACGATCTGTGACAAATTCTGTGTCATAGCCTCGTGACCCAATTGCTTGTTTTCAAAATTGAAATTTTGAACGGACCTTTGTTGAAATTCACCCGTGATACATCAGTATCGCTAGCAAGGTCAGATTGTTGCATAACTTTAGGCCAGTGTCCAGCACCTTCGAGATCAACAACATACCACGTGAACGGTCACGTGATGCGTTCAATGCAGTTTCATAAATACGATTCATAGGCGCCAAAACACTCACTCACTCCCAGACCGGCAGACACACCAGGCAGCTTTAACATAGCTCGTCCCGCCGCCATACCAGAGTCGTAAGAGAGTCGAAGATGAACCCGCGCTAGAGCAGTAAATCTACTTTGAAGAGGTAACAATAACACGTCTACTTCTTACAGTATCTATTGCATTTATTGATTGTATTTTGTAATTGAATTGACGTATGTATTTTGTGCAGCTTAGCGCTAATTTAGCCAAAGCACGTGTTTCGATGTAAAGGGACAAATCTAAAAGTTATTGTATATAAATTATTGTAACTTTTTCTTATCTTTAATTTATATAAATCGTAAATTCCCTAGTGCCGCCAGTATGTCTGTGCACGTGGTGAATTCTTCTTTGTAATTCAAATTGTTCTTGCATATAATTTTTCGTGTAAAATTGTAAAGCATTCATGCTTCATTTTGAATTAATCCTTTGTGTGAATTCTAATTTTTAATGCTGTAAATATTTGGGAATTCATACGTTCGTGTAATGTTATATGTAACACACACGTGGACCACAATGTATATTTAAATATAACTATATTTGAATTGTAAACGACACGATAGTCAAAGATTCTAAATTCAGAACCTTAAACAAAGAAACATGTGCTTGGGTTTTGCGAATATAGACGCAAATAGTTACAGAGCCCAAATCCTTTGTTTCAGCCGGGTTCTTCTTATGTTATTCCTCTCTACCTTCGTACTTCTTGAGTCGTACACCGACTCGGGCGTCTTCATGACCCATACGTAAAAGTACATCGTGTTAACTACGGTTAACGATCGTCGCAAGTACATTAGCGATGCAGTAATTGAGTGGACATTGACTGTTATGCTATGCGGTACTGACGATGAGCCAAAGGATGTGGACCAGTTCTAACCAGTTGAACCCCACATGCGACCAAGAGTGTAGTTAAGTATATCTACTAGGGTCCAGAATCAAGTGACTATTTGGCAACAGAAAAGCAAATTCTCGTTAGAACTTTTAACCAGGACGGTAAATGAGAGAACAACGCTGTGTAGAATTAAGACGTCGTGTCGTAATTAATCGTTGCTGTTAATTGTTAAACTTATTAAATCTATTTCATTTTGTTAAGAACCTCTTTTTGTAGTAAATTGTATGCATATAGACCAAATGGGATTGGATGGGGGCTGTCTGAGCTAAACGAATGACGTAATGAATGCATATGAATCTAAGAGAGTTTTTAACGATTTCCAATCTAGCTAATGTACGCAAATTATCAGTTTCGTAAATCTGTGATCTAGACTACAAAGATGCATTTTTAATTTAGTCGAATGATGATTTGAGCAACCAGTCTGTTTAGGTTAAACGAGAGAGAATTAATTTAAATAGTAAATTAAAGTTCTATAATTTCCTAAGCAGGGTCTTTAAATAAATACTGGAAACGTAACAATTCTATTAAATAATGACATGGCTCTACTACAAAGGGTACGTCTTTATTACAGAAGGAGTGGCTCTTTTGCAGAGGGCATGGCTCTGTTTTAAGGAAGGCATTTTTTCTATTGCAGAGATTATGGCTGTATTAAAATGATTCTGAGTCCAATGGATTCTTAAAACTCGTCATGAGAATAACCTCTTGCAGTATGGAACATTCGACTATCCACAAGTTTTCCGACTCCAATCTGCGACCACGAGACCCTTTTCACTTAATTAACAGTTGCAAGGGAGAATGTACGTTCATATTGCAGATTAGCAATCTTTGTTTTACTGGTTGGCAAAAACCTGGATTTACATATCAATGTGCTCTGTCACGGGTGTGTCTATAATTTTAATCCTCTAATTTTTTATTTATTTGTAACATTGTGTGTGTGTGTGCGTGTGATGGGGTACGTGGAATGTTGAGGTTTGGAAATCAGCGAGCTCAGAGAAGGCCAGAAATATCCCATTTATGATTTATTGATTAAGATATTATTTTTGTGCTGTTTATTTGATTTTTTCTTCTATTTTTTTTTTTGGGGGGGGGGGGGGCTGGTGGTGGTGATGGTGAGAGAAAGTGGTGGTGTGTTTGTTTTTGTTAAACGTCCACTTCCAGCATAAACACTATTTTGCGTACGGATGTTAAGGCTTGAGCGTAGATGGCGGGGGTAGATGATTAAACTGAAGAATTAAAAGTTGAAGTTTGATAGATGATGGAAAGAAATTTGAAGTTTGATAGCTAATGAATGAATGAGAAAAAATGGCCATTAGGCGATCTAAGCTGCTTGAATGATCAATTCCTCCAGCCGTCATAACGAACTGACAGAGATTTTAGTACGTGATACTAGTTTTGGGGTTTCACTTTCGCATGTAATTAATTTCCAGCCTTTTTCCTGATTAGGAGCTGTCGGCTTTTGGGCGTGGGATGATTAGGTGGCCAGGCAATTTTATTTAATGCTAAGTCACTGCCTTTTGTGACTAAGATGTGGGTGTTTTATTTCCCTCCCACCCCCCAATATGTCTGCTACGCATTGTATTAGTGCTGTGTATTGCTTTGTGTTTTGCATGTCGATGGTGGATGTAAATAAGGGTGATTGTGGTAAATAGTAGTTCTATATAAGCGTTATTTTGTTTTTGAATGCTACGCTTTGTGTTCTGTGATTCTTGTACTTGTTTCAAGAAGAGCAGTAGTTTGTTGTCCTAGTGCAAAGTATTAAGAAGATTTGTACAGTGTTGTCCTAGTGCACAGTGTTAAGAAGATTTGTACAGTGTTGTCCTAGTGCAAAGTGTTAAGAAGATTTGTACAGTGTTGTCTTAGTGCATAATGATAAGAATAGTTGTATTATGATAATTTTTCATTCAGTGCGTGCAGTTTTGAGTATCCTTAATTTGTTATATTGAGTAGAAGTGTTTAGCTTTCCTGTAATGTTTTATACTGAGTAGTAGTAGGAGTGTTTGATTTACCTGTAATCTGTTTCTTGTGTGCAGGATTGTCCGGAATTCGCGGTTGTGTTTCTTTCTCCTAAGTAAGGCGTATTTTTTTGTTTATTGAGCTCTGTTGTAGGCCTATATATACTGGAGTGGTGTGCTTGGCGCCGTGATCTCTGTATTATATATATATATATATATATATAAGTGTGGTGTATTTGGTGCCGTAAGCTCTGTTGTACATACTGGTGTGGTGTGCTTGGCGCCGTGATCTCTGTATTATATGTGTGTGGTGTATTTGGTGCCGTACGCTCTGTTGTACATACTGGTGTGGTGTGCTTGGCACCGTGATCTCTGTATTATATATATATATATAAGTGTGGTGTATTTGGTGCCGTAAGCTCTGTTGTACATACTGGTGTGGTGTGCTTGGCACCGTGATCTCTGTATTATATATATATATATAAGTGTGGTGTATTTGGTGCCGTAAGCTCTGTTGTACATACTGGTGTGGTGTGCTTGGCACCGTGATCTCTGTATTATATATATATAAGTGTGGTGTATTTGGTGCCGTAAGCTCTGTTGTACATACTGGTGTGGTGTGCTTGGCACCGAGAGTGATGACATATTTGGCACTGTGATCGGCTGTTCATAGCCCGGGTTGTCTGTGGTGTCTGGCACTGGACGAAGTTTGGTTGTGGTTACGCTAACATTGTTTCACCCCAAAGACCTTTTCATCAGTTTAACATATCAGTTATAGTTTGGTCTTGCTCCCCTCACTAGATTCTGGAAGCCGACCACCTCGAGTGAATATCAAGCTCCACACACACCTCACTCCACCCTCGGCTTTCTGGACAATGGTTGGAGGGATTTAAATTGGCCCCCATCCCTCTCCATATTCTGAGGAACCGACCACAAAAGTGGACCGCTTACTATCAAAGCAGGATCGTATATTTTCACTCCCTTTGGTGGTGATGTCCTTTTGATGGTGATGGTTACGCTAAGGTTGTGTCACCTTCAGGCCTCCAAGAATTTTTTGTCGATTACGGGTTGACTTTGCAGGGCTTGGCTCTCCTCCCTGGATTCTGGGGTACCGGCACCTTAAGTGGACCCTAAATAACGACACCCCCCAAATGGGAGGAGGGTGAATCATATATTTTTTCTCTTCTTTTCTTTCTAAATTAATAGTTTGGCATCCATTGTCAGGTTTTAATTTCCTGCACAATACAAAACTGTAGCGCAGTCGTACTAATTTTTGTGTTATTAAATATTAGTGCGTTGCCACACGCTATGCCAAACACTTACGAGGGAGGCACTCAATGCGTTAAAAGCCCTCCGCGTACATCGAATGCACGTATTTTTATACTGACTGCTTCCCCCCTCCCCTCCTGTGTTCCCTCAAAAGGTGCACGACTGCGCAGCTCATTATGCCGCGCAGCATTCCGCGCACAAGCTCAAAAACAACTGCCAGTTCCACGCACACAGGAAAAATATTAGAGGGAACGTTGTCCCCTCCCTAAGCATGTGGCTTTTTTTACAAGCAGAAAACATGAGCCGTATTTGTTTCACTTTTTGTCTAACATACGCAAGCCTAGTATCGTTGCTTGAACAAAGCTGACAAATCAGCAAACTCGACATGTAGACGTCAGAAAGATAGTGCGCACTCGCAGCTTGGCTCTTTTTGCGCACGACCCCTTCGAAGCGAATCATCTCGTGTAAATAAAGTCAGCGGTAAACAAACTTTATTTGGAAGCCGCGATGCGATGATAATTCCCTAGCTTCTACGCTTGTATGTCAGTGGAGAAGTGAAATTAACTTCAATTTTGTCCCCCACCGAGTGTCAACAGCCTTCTGTTGGTCAAGGCCATTCTTTTTTCTCTTGCGCAATATCTCTGTCATGCGCATGGTGTGGACAGAAAAGCTATCAGGGCTAGGCACGAATTATACTGCTGCACTTCTGCAGTTTTATATTGGCCCATTAGTTATAATAATGATCGAGGGTCGTAATATGTGATTGACTGGTTTCTGCTAAACGTCCACTTTCAACAATTGTAGTTTTTGCGGATGGACGTTTGTGTTGGCGCGTCTGTGACAACGCCACCCTAGTTATTGGTTATGGTTGTTATTATTTAATCATTCAAAACTAATTACAATGATTAGAATCTTAATTTATATTATTAATAATTCTCAAGTAGACACCACTCGTCTCTCTCACTTGGCGGATATGAGGGCGCTGTAAACGTTTTCCCTATTTCACAATCTTAAAGACAAGCATTTACAGTCACACAATATTTCCGTAGGTGTAAAACTTCTTACTAAAGGAGACGATAAATCCGTCTTTTAATCGATATTTAGCGAGCCTCCAGACACGGGCTATCTCTTCAACATATGGTTATCAAAATGTGTAAGATGGTAATAATAAATTTATTAAATCAACAATAAAATATACAATATATGAATATAATCAAAAGAGTGTTGACATTTACATCACTTCACAACACTTCAGTTAACGCTGGACAATTGTTCAGTTTATCCTAGCATAGACATAAGCAGTCAATTAACATATATATAATCAAATTCATGGATTTCATTTGTCACAGAAATAAGAGTGGAGTTTTAGAAATATAATTAAAATCAATGTACATAACCTTTTCAATGATGGCCACTGTCACTAGCACATGTTCACAATCATGCAGTTTGCAACAAATCAGTCTTTCTTATTTAGATGATGGTCCAACGTACCCCTTCTAGGGACATTACACAACTGTTCCAGAATCTTCGATGAGCTCACAAAACACACCAGTGGCACTATCAAAAGCACATCATGTGAAGTGTTCTAGAATCTTCATGTGTACTACTCAACACACCGTGGCCTATCAAAAGCACATCATGTGGAGTGTTCTAGAATCTTCATGAATTCTCAGACCAACTAAAGCCTCAATTTTTGAAATATGGGCTCTCAAATGGAATTCACAGGAATCAATTTACAGCAACACATTTATTGAAAAGTTTGATGATGTTGGATACACGCATGTGCACACATACACACACACACACACCAACCTGATTCCTGGTAGAGTACAGAAGACATTGCAGTCTAAAGCAGATCAAAGAAAAATGGTGCACTCCTCTCTGCAAAAGTCAAATTAAGGTAGCGCTAAATTTCAGACATACTTTGTCTAAACTCCTTTCTCTCTTTACACACATTCTCAACTTACAAATCCTGCAACAATATCCATTAGCCTGATACACACGTAGCATAAGACATATTTTGTCTCTAAACCCATTTCTCTCTTTACACACATTCTCAACTTACAAATCCTGCAACAATATCATGATGCACAGGTAGCATATGAAATATAGCATCGATCAAAATTCACAAGTGTAATGTAGAACATAATAAAATTAGTGAACATAGAAATAATGGTTCAGTTACATAAAGCATTCTCCAATTCAAAATCATAGATCAATACCAAACATGTAGGAAATATTTCTAAATCCATTCTTTCTTTATCAGTTGGTTAACTTACCATAAGCTCAAGATTGCTTTCATGACCGGACTCGAGTTTTGTCAAAAATCAAAGTGATTAGAATTTCAGTCCACTCCCATTATGAACAAGAGTGATACTATTAGTTAGAAAATCTACACATCCATTTGGAACTGGTTTGGATTGCATTAGCAATTTTTAGCAAATTCTCCACCTGAGTTGTTTACCCCAACTCTTGGCACTTACAAAAATATCATCATAAGCAGTGCCCAAGGTCGGGTCGCTTTGCCATTTAACAATTTATATAACAATTAAGTTTAGAAGTAGGGATAGGCGAAATTACGACGCATAGTGTCGTATTCAATTTTTGTTTGTGAATTAACTAAGTTTCTTCTTAAGTATTTTTATATCGGACTGGCATGGAGTGGGGTGGGGTGTCGATTTTTTTGTAAGTAAATTCACTAGGTTACTTATTTAGTCTTTCTGTATCGGGCTGGCGTGGGTGGCTGAATGTAGGATGGGATAGTCTGGCATGCTTAAATGAGATGTTTCAAGATGATGTGAAAAATCAGCATAAGTCTTAGATCGGAAACGAAATCACAAATTAGGAATCGATATTCGCGGCCCAGATGCGAGACGAGTGCTACGAATTATCGTAAAAGCTAGACTCGATTTCAGTAATGGCGCCCTCTCCATCCCCTCCCCCCCACCCACCGGTTTTCTCGACTTGAATCACAACAAAGTTTTCTTATCCATTGCATTTGTTGTGTACGGTACTAGCAAGGGATTGAGGTCATCAACCGTAGATACTAGATAGAGCCTCGTGGAAATAACAAACAGACGCAACGAGAGCAGATAGGTGATGCACTCACGGTCTATCTGCACTTTAGCGGTAAGCCTGCTGTCAATGTGTAGCAGTTTCTCTTGCTGCTGGCTCGTTTGTGACATCACACTGCACGAGTCGAGGATTACGGTGGGAGTCGGAGCCAGTACACAAAATACACTTTTACTACACACGCCCACACCCACAAACAGCGTATACAACGTCGATCAATGGTTTTACAATGTAACTAACACCTGTACATAAAGCGTGTATGTAGGCCCTACGTGTTTTGGGGCCAAAGCGAACAACTAGGTGAACATTAATTTACATGTCTCCGTGACAGTTCTGACTCGGTTAACAGGAATTTAAAACCGTAAACCGTAGTTTGATATTCTAATAAAAGTCCGTGTTGACCATGAGAAGCGTGGAACACACAGCAAAAGTAATCTAAGTGTCAGGGCAGGCACAGTTACAACATAATGTATATCCGTACCTCTAAAATACTATTTTAGCAAATTGCGTAGACATGTTTTTGTTCTAGTTTTGCCAGCTAGCAAATCAAGATACTTTGATCTATGACGTTAGCACGAATCGTGCCCGGATTCCCGTTGATTATTTGCATTCAGTGACTATGATGTAAAGGTCCTCTGCAAATAATACTAAATCCGGACGTATACATTTGCTTTTCTTTTTAGATCAGCGAATCTTGCTACGATATAAACTGATTTGTATACGGTGTTTTAATTAGTTTGCTTAAACTGATTAGCCCCAAAATGCAAAGCCACAACTTAAATTTTGTAATGGGCACAAATGTTGACTTTGAACTTTTCCTTCCTCGAAAGTTTTCTCAGTTAACATACGGGTAATATACAACAGAACACAGCTTCAAACGTTCTTTTAATTTGTATGGCTAGGAAACTATAGGGAAAATATCAATAAAATGAAAGGTTGGAGTAGGCAGTTATTATTATTATTTAATCATGGCACGCATGCAGTATTTATAGCAGACTCGGGATAGATTTGACAAGTATTTTATATTAATCATCGTACATCGTATATTTTTTAAATATATCCTTTTCTTTGTTATGTTACATTGTACTTCATCATTTTACAAGTTTTCCGATCAGTCCTCCCAGCGTTATGGCATATAAAAGCATTATATATTTTTGAAGTATTACATATTTTAAAAAGTATTATATATTTTAAAAGCATTATATATTTTAATAAGAATTATATATTTTTAAAAACATTATATATTTTTAAAAGCATAAACAGCGTGCAGTAGAATAAATCTTTGGTGAAACTGGGAATGATCTTGGGGTCGGTTGGTAGCACTTCCCACAACAACATAAAGTCAAATGAAAATACTTTGTTATAATTGTCTAGCAGACAAAAGTTGAAGCAGAGTGGAAGAGCTGCTGTTAGAACAAAAAGCAATTTAAAAATAAATCATTATTTAATCTATTTCATATACTCTAACAACACAAAATTTATATTTTAATACAGCGTTTTAAAGTTCACCACATAATTTTCTGTCAGTGTTTTTGAAAAATGCATTTTAATGGCAATATGTAATAAAACAAATAAACAAAATACATGACGTACTTGGTCAACTGACAAGTATGTTATTTTGTACTGCATCTATTTCTGTAATGGGTGATCGTCGCTATGGTAATGTGAGTATGCCATGGCCTTAAGCAATGGCTTTTTTTTTAAAAACAAAACCCACCCAAATCAATACTCTTGTGGCATACTGTTACTATGACAACCCATTCTGCAGTAGAATTTGTCTTTAAATACTGTTTATAGATGGATGCATCCAGCACTTAGCATCCACAGACCATGAACACACTGCAAACACGCATACATGAATATGTACTGCACACATTTGTATAATTAACTGTTTTAAGGTTGGAACGACTTTTTTCCAATCCTTTGCTGCAAAGTGTGAACGATTTATGCCAGGATTAATGAATCCTAAACTTTTGAAGTCACCACAATGTTGAAAACAGGTTGAAGCTGTGACTTGACTATCATCTTACCTGTTAATAATTAGAACAATAGTAAAAATGTGACTTGACTATCATCTTACCTGTTAATAATTAGAACAACAGCAGTAAAAATGCTGAATCTTAATAGTCCCTAAAATATACGTGTTACACAAGCGTAGTGTGTGTAAGTTTCTGACTCTAGTGGACAGAATGGTGTGCTTGTATAAGAATCTTAATCTTATTCCTAAGCCCACAATGGTCAAATATATTTGGACTATCCTGCACCTTTCTACTGAGTTAAAAATCTACAAAGATAAATAATTATAATGTAAAAATAGAACAGCCGACTTCTTAGCGTGCCAAGAAATAAAAGGTGTTTGTTTTTAACCAGAATGTTTTGGTTCTGCTAGCACACTAGAACATGGCCATGAGGAAGGCAGTAAAACCAAACTGTGACTTATTGGCTGGCACGAGGAATTGCTGCATTGTTCTGAAGACCTACAGTCATTAGCCCCTTTTCAGTTGCTGTTTATACTTTGGGTTGAGGGCACATACACACGACCAGTTTAATACAAATAATGGGATAACAAAGGCTACAGAGCCTGTAGTGGCTATAGCAGCAACAGAACCTAAGCAGCAGAGACTAGACAATATGTGCAAAAGTGTTTATAGAGACTATAGAAGCAGTTAAAACCTAAGGAACAGCATCTATATTGACTTGAGAATCTATGTTTATTAGTCATTAAGTGACTAAGGAGCATAAGTAAGCACTGTCTATAGTAAGTTATATAGCACAAGCAGGCAGTGTCCATGATAAATGAACTAGAAAACTTATTGTCACTGCAGTCTGCAGTATCAGAATAACCATTGAAGCAGTGAATGCATGTGTAGTTATTTAGAAATCTTAAGTACATGTAGAAGTACTTTAGTAACTATGGCACTAACACAGCAATGTGGTTACTAGAGAACCCACAGAAAGTATTGTGGTGACTAGGGAACCAACATAGCAGTATTATGGTAACTAGGGAACCAACACAGAGTATTGTGGTAACTAGAGAACCAACACAGAGTATTGTGGTTACTAGAGAACCAACAGATAATAGGGAACCAACACAGAGTATTGTTGTAACTAGAGAACCAACACAGAGTATTGTGGTAACTAGAGAACCAACACAGAGTATTGTGGTTACTAGAGAACCAACAGAAAGTATTGTGGTGACTAGGGAACCAACACAGAGTATTGTTGTAACTAGAGAACCAACACAGAGTATTGTGGTAACTAGGGAACATCTAAAATAGTATATATACTAATTTAGTTATGTTATTAGAATCCTTGTGTGACAATGATTATAGTTCATATACATCATTGACTAGAGTGACTATGGAGCATTATGTGCCTGCAAAAAACTAAGCATTAGCCATTGGTCATTAGTGCACTTATGCATCAGTGCCTGTTTGCAGTTCCTGGAGCTCTTTGGCAATAAGAGAATCAATATATCATTGGCTCTGTCTATAGTATCTGGAGAATTGTTGCACTACCTTAGTGACTAGAGAGCCTATGTTGCAGTCTTTAGTGAGCCATGCAGTAGTATTTTTAAGCATTGATGAACCATTGCAATAGTATTTGAAGAATAGACACACAGAATGGTGTAGTCATGACTATACTGAATGTATACATACACAGTAGTGCCTGAAGATATGCATTATAATGTCTTTAGTGAAATAGTATCTAAAGAGACTACTGATGTTGTGTCTGTTAATTTAGTTGTAAATTTGCATTTCTATGTGACCCAACACATTTTGTTCTCCAACCTTGTATTCTTTGGCAATTTATGTTTAAGTGCATGCACTTTTGTTTTACATATTATGCTTTTGTGTCTACATTCAAATCCCCCCCCCCCCGCCAAAAAAAAAAAAAAAAAAAAAGAACATTCTTTCCCTCCTTGTCATATCTCTAATTCCACATCATTTGCTGCACCATGTATGTCATGTATTGTCAGTTGTTCTATTGTGCATGCAAACAAAAACAATGCTAGACCTTGACATTTGTGCCATTTACAACACAATCTTGATGCTTGAATGCAATTAGAATGTACATCAGAAAACAAAAATGTTTATAAAGCCCTCCTAGCTTTGCAATGTGCTCTTCTGACAGGTCATTGTAGATTTTGATTACAGCACAGCATAATTATACAAACCAAAGAATTTATGCTTGCTCTCACTTACAATTTCATGTTGGCTCTTCAGAAGTTTTTTGCTCAGTGCATTATGTTGTTATTTTTAAACAATGCATAACTGTCACAGAAAGGTGATTTTGAGTAAGACATGAGATAAATTCTTGTAGAATGAGAATATTTCCACAATTCATGAAAATGCATATCAGTTTGCTGCTCTGATACCCATTTAATTTATAACGAGTTCACAACTATCCATACCTGGGAGATGAAAGACAAACTGTCATGTTCAAACACAATGTAGTGCACCATTCTTCTATTAATAAATGGTGAAGAAATTTTTTTTTACTTGCAAATGTTTACCATTTAGCACAAAGCCACAAGTTATTTGATTCTCTAATGCTTATTTTTTAACCAGGTTGCTTTGGGGCATCATCATCTGTCTTCAGGACATGACATATCGAGAACTGACATGGAAATCTTTATAATTGACAAATCAGGCCAAAGCCTGCAGCTCCCATCAAAGCAAGATCTGAAGGGAGATAAGCTTATTGAGCTTAATTAGGCCTTTTCACAATCCTTCCAAAGACAGAAACAAGGTCCTAACATTAGATGAGTACAAGGCACTTTTAACTAAGAATTCTAAGATTAAATATTTTTACAAAAATCTACTTTTTCCCTTGTGCATCAATGTTGCTGACATTCATTATATACTTGTATTTGCAGCCTTTAACCCGCTACTGTACATTTTCACCCATTACATTAATCTGGCTTCTATTTTCTTGTCTATACTTTGGTTTATATTGGTGTGTTATAATCAATAATAAAGGTGTAAATAAATGTGACAGGGGTGAATGAGCATGACAGATATGAATAAGTGACATGGGTACAGTTCCAAACTACATTGTAATAATATTTATTATTATATTTGTGACATTTTTAATACACAACTTGCTGCTAGGCAACTATGTTGTACGATACACAGCATCACTACCCTTTGCTACACCTACTACCAACACTACGCAGTCACACTCCCTTACACATTGACACACAAATCAGAACAATAACATTATCAGTTTACAATGTTTACTTCCACGATATAAAAACAATGATTGCAGATGTTTTTTTTTCACATGGACAAAAACAGGCAGCTCCTGTGTGCACTTCATGTTCTTTATAAACAAAATACGACAAAACCTACAATATGATGTCATAATATTATTGTTTTTCTCTCCAGAACTTAACTAAGCAATAGTGTACAAAAACAAACAACAAAAACCCAACCAGACAACATTTAAACAATTTATACTCTTATACCTTCAATCATACAATATTAAAAATTCTTTGCACTATTATAATCATTTCATGCTTAAAATTGTACAGTTAATTTATACATATTAAGCTTGGCATAATTAAACTGCACAAATTATGATGTATATGACGTGTGGAACATTTGGCGATCATCAGCAATCAATTCTCAGAAAAAGAATCTGTCAAAAGAAAAAAATAACAGTAAAATGTGAGGGGAAGAAAATAAAATAAAATTCTAAGGTCCAAGGAGTAAGTGTATGTTTGTTTTTCTTTAACTCTTTCACTTCCCTGAATATTTCCTCTACTCAGTAATTTTCAAGAGATCTGTGGAACTGAAAAAGTTAAATTTTATTTCCTTGACACCAAAGAAATGAACAAAGCCTTGGTCACAAAATATACATTGATCACTTTTGTATATTCCATATTACAATAATTAAGATTAAGAGTCATTTAAAAACATAACTGTAAATGTTCCTTGCTATCTGCAATTAGCTATCCTAAGTGAAAATATGTTCTAAACAACAAAATGAAAACACTTTAGTAAATTAAACTGTAAACAGTGAAAGAACTGTAAACACTATTTATTACTATCTAAAGAAATAAAGAAAATTATTTTATAAAAATGTGGTTTTCAGTTTTGTAAAGACATCATTAAAAACTGAAATTGCATCATAAAATACACAATACACTATCATGTCCTGTAAGAATAAAACTAACTAAAATAAAGTAAATAATAATAAAAATGAACAATAAATATTGTAAAATATTTTATTTTTATTATTTAAAAAAAGCCAGCTTGATAAATATTTTTTGCTTTGTGTTTGTATTCAATCTGTCACAACCATGTCAACAAGATATCCAGCTGTCTTGAAAAGTGTACATATCTGACCAAAAACAAAATAGGAACATTCAATTTTTTCTGAAGGAATTGAAAAGAAAAAGTTGTCTGATGTTTTACTTCCAAATGAGTACAATACACCAGTTGGAAAATTTATACACAAATGAACCTCTTTTAAATATGTCATTAAAAAAGCTATTTATTTTTAAAATAATTTGAATAAAGAAAATTACTTGTATGTACAAATGTAAAGGCCAAATGTACATAGAAAAGTTCATGCTTTTAACATAGTTTAAATTTTAATTCTTTGTTATATTTGATATTTAATTGTTAATTTTTTGGTAGGAAAAGGTTTTATTCCTTTTTTTAATGTGTCTTATCTCTACTGAAAAGATAGCTTTTAAAGATAAAAACATTTACATTTATAAAAAGTAATAACAAAAATAAAAACCTTTTATTTGATTGAGATATCTGTCATATCACAAATTTTTCAAATGTACAAAAATATTCACAACCATTAATGAATGAGAGGTCCTAATTAGTGCTAATATATGCAATCCTGTTTTGTGCGAGGTCAGCCAATATACTTTTGTATCATCAGTCAATAACTTTGAACAAATGGTTTTTAAAAAACATTTGCCATGTTGTTAGAGATCTTGAAAAGTTTGTATTTCTGGCTTTCCTATATGGGAATAACGGTAATTTTAAATAAAAGAAAAAAAGAGGGACACTTTTTCTAAAGGTGTAAAAGCAATTTCTAATGACAGAAAATGAGTTTTGATTTGTAAATACATGTTAAGTGTTTTCTTAAAATGAAACACAATGATGAGTTAAAACTAAACCTAAACCTTTAGAAAAATTACAGACCCCATTCTTTTGATCATTTAAAATATTAAATATATTTTTTGGTGTGTTAATCACTTAATGAACATATCAAAAGCCTCCACTGAATGATTGATTTTACATAAAATGGCATATGTTAGAGCTGGATGTGTGATATGTGGCACACAAATTACACAGATGATCTAAATGTGTACCAGTATTTTCAGTTCTATATAGTGTACAAGAATTTTTTTTAAAGTACATAATGTTGTATACATTTTATTTTTTACCCAGAAAAAAAATATATATTAAATTAACCAACAGTAACAAAGAAAGTGACAGTAACACAAATAAACATTACAAATGGTCATATGCTGGCCTGTAGCATTAAGCAAATGAAAATGATGGTTATGTTCATAGTACAAACAAAAACTCCTTTATCGTTTAAACATACTGGTAAAGCTAAATATTTGTTTCTCAAATGCTGTTTAGCTTTTCTTTGACAAAACAAAACATAAACAATAAAACAAAACAACCCAGTTTATTGACTGGCATTTGTTATTTACACAAGAATAATAATGGCTGGATTACATACAAAGGAAACTCTGGGATAAGAATTTGGTGGATCAAATACTATTCACAAAATGGTTTTACCTTGAGAAACAAAACAAACATGATGCATCACAAAGTTTTGAAATATATTACATTTTTATATATGCACATAAATATATACAAATCGCCAACTGCATTTCTCAAAGTTCTATATGAGAAACATTTTGAAGAACACAACAAAAATATACATATTGATAAATTAGAAAAATATCAAAAACTAAAGATTCTCATAGCTTTTCAGTATGTATAACACATGCAATGTGTTTTTGAGAAGTTTTGAAAATGCTTAAAATCTTTTTAAAAGTTGTATCTTTAATCAAATGAGAAAAGTGATTAACACTTCATCAAAACTAATGGAGCTATTAATGTCTCTTGCCATTTTGCACATTGGAAGTTATACATCATTAAATATTCAGTTTTTCAAAAAAGGTCACATGTATTTCACAAATCTGATCACCTATGAATATCTATTAGACTAACAGCAATACATGGATCTGAATTACAAGCAAAACATCAAAGCCTTCAATATGGCATCTTAGTCTATGCAAGAGCATTTATAAGCTACAATCTGTTAATCAGTATTGGATTACTTTTCGGATTAGCCTACAGGGGTGACTGAATGACAGGGTAAAGTCTAATTTACTTTATTAAAATATGGCATTACTACAAAGAAAGCACATAAAAGATTCTGCGAATTAGTCAATATCTTAAGTACTTTTTACTTATTTAAAAAAAAAAAAAAACAGCCCCCAAACCCAACAGTGAACTGGTAAGTCTCATTCCACAAATGTTTATTATCTCACCTATGTATCAAGCAAGTGCATGCTGGTATTGCAAGATCAAGATTAATGTACCTTTAATTCCAATATAACTCTTAAGCAGATACTTTAATTTAACGGTTACGGAATAGATCATACTTTACATAGACTTCTTTGTTTATAAAGCAAACTGACTTTAGTATGATGAGAGCATCATCAAAAAATATGTATTTAATTTAACTCTAAATTATTCAAACAACAAAAGCCTGCTGTTTATGTTTGGAGGGAAAAAGCCAACAATATTTTATTTAGTAAAGAAATGAGATGAAACAGGAGTTTCCATATTTGTACTCAAATACAAGAAAAAATTACTTTTTTATATTGTTTTATTAATATTATTTTACTTCCTCCCATTAACAATCCTCCATGAAAACAACTTAAAGAGTTTTGTTGTTTAAAAAAAAAAAAAAATCAATTGCAATAGCATGAATTCTATTGTAGTCATCACTACATTAAATAGGTTTTGCAACTGTTGCAGCAAAGTTTGTGAAGTCTGTAGACTTTGAGGTTACTTGCACCTGAATTAGTAATTCAAGGTTAAACAGGATTTTAAACTTCTATACGCCATTAAGAAAACAACAAGAAAAATGGAATGATAAAGAATTTCTTTTTTCAGACATACACTAGTTAGAATTCTGGAGTTGTGAGTAAAGTGCTATACCATTTTCAATTTCCCCTTTCGACTGTCTTCTGAAAATGTAGTCGTTTCTGAAACCTACGCATCTTAGTGTTTGATGGAACAATTTCCAAATGCTAAATTAAGTCTATTTTTTTAGTTGTTGAATCTTCCTAGAAAAGATGTTTGAAGTTTTTCCTGACTCCTACTGGGTTCCTTCTCCCCCCCCCCATTTATTTTTGTTGCTGACTAAATTCAGCTGCCAATGTAGGCATATACCTCAATATTTAATTTTTACTTGACAATGAATACCTTGCAAGATGAATCCTAATTATATTATATTATTTAATTATATAATTTATATTTTTAGGCTGAAGATTAATGGTCTCATTATTGGTGATTTCAGCTTTCCGAACCCTGAATTTTCCTGTTTGTTTACATTTATAAGAAGTATTGCAGTCTGTTTACATTTATAAGAAGTATTGCAGTCTGTTTGTTTACATTTATAAGAAGTATTGCAGTCTGTTTGTTTACATTTATAAGAAGTACTATAGTCTGTCGTTCATGGAAAAGATGGTAAAGGGAAGTCAGGACAATGATAATATGCTGGTTAGTAAATGTGTCTATAAGATCAAATTTAAACTGGTTCATCGGCATTAGAAATGACTATATTAGTTTAAAAATCTGTAAAATCTTGGTCTTGTATATCAAATGCTTTCTGATATACTAAGTTCTACAAGCCTCTGTTGCACACTAGTCAAAACTAATTCATCCAAAGCAATAGTCAGATGATAAAAAAAATATCATGCCTAGTCAGACACATGTTGAAAGTATTTTTTATGTACATTCATAAAAATGAGTCAGTGACTAAATTTCACAATGGCCAGTCACCTAAAACCCTGCTTCAATGGGAATGACATATGCTGGGGAAAACCGATGATTATGATAAAATAGAGGGCCCATAATTTGCATTCTACACAACAATCTGACAAGAAAGAAAGAAAAAATACAATGCCAAGCATGTAAATGAACAAAAAACACACTTCAGCATATGACTGTCTAAATCATAAGAAGTGGGAAAAAACAACCATTGTATTAATTCAGAATATTGTATTGAAAATTTTGCACAACACTTTTTCAAAAACACAAAAGCTATGAAATATAAAATCTGCTAATGACACACTTCTGATTTCTTTTATTTCACTTACGAGATTTTAAGGCTGTATACTGTGGTAATGAGGAATGGCCAACTATTACTAAACTGTCAAGTAATGAATGCCAAGCACCAGCAATTACTGTTCAACCCAGGCATCAATCCACTTACGACTAATGCAACAAAATGTCATATTATTAGTGTAAAAAGGAAGTGTCAAGTCATCTGTGTGGCTGATGCACACCAGTCTCAGTGAGAGAAGACTGTGAGCCAAAGCAGTCTCAGTGAGAGAAGACTTGAGCCAAAGCAGTCTCAGTGAGAGAAGACTTGAGCCAAAGCAGTCTCAGTGAGAGACGACTGTGAACCAAAACAGTCTCAGCAAGAGAGAGAGACCTGGGATGCCAAATCTAGACTGCACAGGCTGACAAATCTAGTGAACACAGGACTGTGATAGATGATTCTAGTTATTAAAAAAAACAAAACAATAATCTACTTACTACACTCAAAAGACAAATGCTGACATGAAGTTTGCTTAATTGTCACAAATGACTGAGTTGTAATATTCAATGGTTTGGGTAATCAACCTGATCTCTAGTATCATCCCTAGAACCATTATTTAGGTATCATGGCAAAGTTTCTTAAGCATTCAAGTTATTGGTGCAAAAAGAGCTTTCAGCCATCTGCAATGCTTTTCTTCCTGTGCATCAACAGTTGCTACAATGGGAAGGAAGATCATTCTTTCAAGGTTAAACAATCCCAGATTTTTGTTCACTGAATGCTGAATGAGAAGATGAACAAATAATATGAGAAAGAGACAAAAGAGTGATCAAAGCATTAAGAAAGTGGTGAATATTCACCACATGCATGAATAATAAACACAGTGCTACTACACTCACTATCGCTGAATCACAAAAAAAATTTCACACCTGTGTGTGTAAGTAAGACAGGCAAGGGGAATGTTCATCATCACCAGAGTCATCTTCACTGGCATTCACTTCACTGTCTTCTATCTCACAAAGCCCTGAAATATCTGAACATGATGCATTTGAGGTATAACCCCCAACACTCATGCTCATATCATCAATGAACGAAGTCCGAGATGGAGGTTCAACATCTGTAGTGTAGTCCCCACTCGTCACATAACCAGGTGAGAGGTACACGCGTCCAGGCATGTGTCGCAGGGTGGCTCCATTTCGAGAAAGATTTGCTGCATCTGCATCTGCATTCTGTTCATCACTTACATTGCCATTGTCTTCCTCGGTTTGTGCACCATCGAGAATACTGTCTTGATCAAACTGTGGCTGATAATTATAACTGGGTAGATAGTGGTCAGGGTGCACGTTTAAATTAGGTGGTAGCTCATAGCTGTCATTCATGTCTCTCAATGAAAGAAGTTGCTCATAGCTTGGCAGATCAGCATATCGTGGAGGCAGATCATCCCTATCATCAAAGTCATATTCATTTTCTGCATACTCTGAGTCTCCAACATATTCTGAGTCTTCGACGTAGTCTGGATCAGGCATCGGGTTGACACCATCTGGGGTGGTGTCAGCTGTGGTGGTTGGAATTATACTGGAGGGTACTCTGTTGTTAGAGTCATAGCTGGTTGGTGGGGAAGAAGAAGGTGAAGAGTCTGGAACCTCATTTGCAGGTATCTCGCTGATATTTGGCAATGATGGACGAGGAGCCCAATCAGATGTATCCCAGTGATAGCCTGAAAATATTCAGCAAAAGTTGAAAAAACTAATTATCACAGATCATTTTATTCTGGACATTAATGGGAGTGTATTTTTAATTTTTTTAAAGTAACAGTTCCACCCTATTTAATAAGGAATCTATCTATCTATCTAAAGAAAAAGCAACCAATACCCCCAAAACAAATTAATAAACTGAATTTACAAATAGAAGAGTGACTTATATAAAATTATAAAGATAAAAAGAAAAACATTCAAAAGTTTTAAGTATAAAATGCAATCTCAATAAATAAAAAATGGTGACAGTAAACTAATTGAAAATTTACTGTAGAAATTTAGGGCACATATTCTACTATCATAAGATTTTAAATCTTAACAGTTGCAACAGACAAAAAAAAAAATAATAGAGAATAACATGCCATGTGAATAAAGCAAATACTGCAGACATGATTAACACCGCAAAAACTTGCTGACAGGAAAGCAAACAATACAAATAGAAAGGCTGACACTTCTATTGAGACCAGCAGTTAGATATTTATGATAAATGTCAGGTTTATAAATTTGTCGAGAGTACTTGTACAGATCATGAGAGAGGGAAATAAAACAAACAAAGGAAACTTTTCAGCAATCATTAAAATGATTAATTAGAAAATCACAGCTTGATGATAATGATTAGGTTGTGTCCAGCACTGACATCTCTGACAATGTTCAAAGGGTAATGAGCTTAATCATCAATGATTAGGGGAAGAAAAGTAGAGATGTGTGTGTTGGAGGGGGGGTGGGGGCTACCAGAGTGTGGCGTGAAGTAACAGCAATGAGGGTTGTTTTTATTCAGATGAAAAATTGGTCTGTATGCAGACAAAGGCATTGCCATATAATGACAACTCTGATAAACTGCCAGGACCTCTCCCCCCAGGACATCAAACACAAATCCTAAAGCCACAAGGAACCTCCATAGATAAAATACCATGGATCTATTACTGTCCCAATCATCTGCGCCCTGATCAACTTATAGCCTTCTGTAGTCGATACAACCTGACAAAACATACCACTCAAAAGATTGAGTATTCAGTGTCACCTTTAGTTTAAAAATGTAGGACGTTAATCCAATGGAATTGAAATAAAGAATTATAATACATAAAAATATCACTCTATAGTATATGCCATTTCAATTATATAACCACATAATAGGTTTTGGTTATTTTGTACATATTAAGGTAACTCTTTTTAAGAAAAAATGTAAATATATTTAATATGAAGCAAGAAACAAAACACTCAGATTTGTCCATGTAATTTAAATCAAACAATGGGAAACAAAATTTTCATTACATTAACTAATCTTTTATAACCTAATTACTGATAGCAATTAAAATTTTATATGCTTAATTTATCTATCAGGTCAAGTCTGTACATATATAGTAGTTAATATGCTGAACATAATTATTCTCATAGCATCAGTGTTCTTGTCATTGCAAGTAAAGTTTCCATAGCAACACTGTTGCACAAAATAAACTTAGAGGCAGCCAGGGCTGTTAATTTTTTCTAAAAAGCTACCTGGGTACATGTCCATGGGTACCCGTTCGAAAATTAGTATAATCTTTATCACAATTCGTGATCTCTACACAAAGCTACTCAACCATTAGGCATGTGCTCTATTTCACACAGTAGCCAATGATGTGCATCTAGTGACTACTATTAGTTATGATCTTTATATGTACAACACAAACTTTTTATTTTTAATATGATCAATCATTACATAAACTAGACTTAGTCAACAGAATTTCATCGCACAGATTGCATTTCACCATGTCACTATCCAATCACTTGGCATGACTCCACAAGAAGATGTCTTACCCATATTAAAAATATTACAACTGACAAGTTTGTTTACTGAAGTCTTATTAACATGCTACATGTGTTAATGAGCACAACAACCACAAGCGAAAGGAAAGGGCATAAGCTATGGTGATCCATGTCATCCATAATTAGATCTAGGTACAGCAGCTTCTCAATGCATGAATCTACCCACAGCTGGTGTCATCAAATAAAGTTTACCCCAAAATTAAGTCTTCTAGGGAGGTTTTATTTTAAAACAAATTCTCCGACAGATATTTTGTTTTAAAATAAAAGCTCCTAATTAAAATATACCACCCCCTCCTTATTGTATTAACAATGCACTGCATAAGGCAACAGGGCTCTGCAGTATGATGTCGTGAAACCGGATGATTTAGCCCCTATCGAGTGCTGCCCTGCTGGCTCTCTGCTGATGGGGCGAGGCTTAGATGCAAGTTTAATTTCACTCAAAACAATTCTCAAACTGTTGGATTTTTATAAACAACTTGACAGAAGCAACCTAGAACAAGGAATCATGGAATAGCTCGGCCTATAAAACTGAAGCTACAACGTAAATTTAATTGATTAAAGTCTGAATCTTTTTCCCCCCTAGGTGAATTTATTTTGGGGTGGATTTATTTTACATCCATGGGTGATTCTATTTTAATCTGAGAAAATCCATTTTCTCCTCTCATCGATTTTATTTTAAAATGAATCCACCATAGGGAGACTGTTTGGGGGAGGAATTATTTTCCAACAATGGCACGATTTAGCAGGCTGACATCTATATGCAGGGTGTGAGTGTGACTGGAGGGGGAGTGTGCTAAATCGAGCCATCAGTATCAGTTCTCTCATCTAATGCGTGATTGGCTTGCTCTCCCTCTGTCAGTTTTCTTTGCACCCCCTTTGCATTACCCATTTTTGTGCCTCATCCTCAGCTGTGCAGTGCCCTAGCTGGTGTATAGACATATCGGCCCCGTTCACAATTTCACTACCAGGGTATTAGCATGGCAACAGTACCTGGGAACCCCCTGACAGCATTAGAGGCAGCATAACTATTTAATTTGATACATTCTAAGTTATTTGCACTGACATTATTTACAAGAGAATTATTTTATTTCTATTATTATTATCAAAAGAAGATGAAATAAATCACTTAATCCTGTAATAGTTCAAAGTGCTGTACTATTACACATACACTGTACAAGATCTTTACACAAACTAAACGTAATTAAACTAAAGATAATTAAAAAAACAAAACAAATTCACATGCAAAAGGACAACAAATAACTGTTCCTGCTAAAGAGAAACATAGATAAAATGAATTAACAAATGTATATTTTGAACAAACAACGACACAGAAAAGATGGTACTTTACTTCCTGGTGAAAAAGATGTTTTCAGGTGACAAGAACTACCAACTACGTATCTTAAAAAAAAATAAAAATAAATCCTTGAACTTTACCTAAAATTGCTTCAAACTTGTTTAAAATAAATTACAATATGTATGCAACATTTGAGAAAAAACTCAGTTTGCATGCAAAGCATTTGAATGCAAGATTGAGTATCCATGGCTATAGATATAACAGACGTGCTTCACAAAACAAAGGAAAAATCATTAAAATAAATAAATAGGCTTGGTTTAAATCTTTAAAAAAAATATAATAATTACCTATACCATTCAATTACTATCTTTCAAGAAACACTACTGTGAAGAACACGATTAACTGTTCATGCAAAGGATCATGCAAAAATATAAAAGTTACAGGCCACATACAGTGATAAATGGATTAAATAAAATAAGTAAATGAAATGAATAAATAAATTAAATATAAATAATTTTCTTTAAAACTCTGTTGCTTCAGGACAAGGAAATTAAAAAGCATACTGTTATTCAACTGTAGAAGGGTGAAAAGTGACTCCTTTGTTACAATCAAGCAGAAGAAAACAAGTTTGACAAAACATGGCAGATTCAACAATGAATATGGCGGTGACAAATAAAGAACAGCACAATATATGGATACTGGTACAATGACAAGATTGGATTAAATAGAGGATCTATTTAGATATGAGCAGGTAAAACATCCATTTATTACAAGAAGGCTCAGATGCACTAAGGTTATTAATTATACGCCAATCTACTGAACAGGTATACATGAAACTACCTTTCCTCTTTGCTCTCCGTGCTGCAGAGGAATAAACACAAAACAATAAATTGAAACAACAAAATAATTGTGTCTAAAAAAATTATATAACAGCAACAAAATACCTTGTTTTGTAAATTCATTGTGTCCCAAACGTGGCAATTTAGAATTTAAAACAAAGATTAAGTGCATTTTGATCAAATAAATGTTTCCATGAAAAATGCTCCCTTCCCATAAAGTAGGGTAATATGAATGGATTTCAAATGTATTTATATCATGACTTATATGTACTGACTGAAACTATAACAAAAAAAATTTTTAAATTAAGTTTAATAATAATCATTAGTAAACAAGTTTTAGCACATCACTTTGTGAAATTTAATGCAGATTTTGATTTAATCAGATTTATTATTCACTGAACAGAAACTAGAACACCACTGCATCTTAACAGTTTTGTTTTATGTTGAGGACCCCTAATTTATAGTGAGAGATGAACAGCCATTAAACATTTTGGTTATTTAACAGGGAGAAGATGAAGAGATACTAAAACTTTGTGGTAATGTTTACAGGAAACAGATAAACATCTAAAACTCTAATTATGTTTACAGGAAATAGATGAACATGTAAAATTGTAGTTTTATTTATACGTAAATAGTTTATGAAATCCTTCAACCATATAAACAAGAAGCAAGTGGACAGTTCTTGATCTGCAAGTGTGCATATAGCCAGTTCTGGAATCTCATCTTTGTTTTGAGGCACAAATATAAAACATAGTGCAGTAACATAAAATGTTTTCCTGATTAAGATCCTTTGTCAAATTTGGAAAGTACTTGTTGGCAAAACATATGCCAAATGCCTGCAAAGAAATGTATTTTTTCGTATTGTAAACTCAGGTTACTGTGTTGAGCAGTGTTTGTGTTATAATGAATATCTGTCAGTCTAATATCAGTGACAAGTGAAAGAGCACATCTTATAACCTCCCCTTAATTTAACAGTATGCTAACAGTAAATGTATGAAAAAAATTATCTCCCTTACCATTAAGATCATCCTCGGACTCTGAAACTGCTAGACTGCTAACCGAACTGGTTTCGGGTCCTATGCACGCAGCTTGGCGACCCAGAGGCCGAGAGTTTAAAGTTGGGGAGTTAAGACCTGGCATATGTTTAGCCATCTTGTCACGGTGCTTCTTGTCATCCGCCGCTAGAAGCAAAATATTAGCAGGATAGATTAGGATCTGAGGAAAATGAGAACTCTACTTGCTGTAAATATTTAAGAAATATAACATACAATAGCATTTGAGGAAATTTAGACACATCCAACTTATGAGTAAAACATGCCTTGGTAGACCAGAAATGGAATTAGCTCTGGTTGTCTGCAAATAAAAGGTTAGCCTCAACATTTCACCTTTGTTAAAAAGAATTCCCATAATAAAATCCACTGTCAGCTTCATTTATTCTGGAAAAAAAAATAGTCTGAAATAAAAAAAAAAACGATCAAGCAGAGATATACTATTTAATTAGAAGGAAAATTAGTAAAGAATTATTTAATCACTTCATCTGTACAAAATCTGACTTAAAAAGATTTGACAGAGTCCTACTGTTATATAACAGTAATGCTTGCATGCAAAGTCAGATTATTACTTCAAGAGAAGAATATTTTATTTAAAAAAATTATAAGGGGCACCCACCATCATAATTACCCAAAATATTTGGATATTCAAACTCCCATGGTGCTTTCTGTATTGACTCAGTGTCTGAAGCTGGAGGAATGCACGAGGAAAAACTATTCCGTGCATGATGGGAAGGAAACGAAGACACGGACTGGAGATATTCATTGAAGTCTGGAATGTGGTGCCGTAGTCCTGTAATTTCCAGCTCATCAGCGGCACTGCCATAATTGCCAACAGAATCCAAGTTGTTCAAAGTATTGAGGGATGCGTGTGTACTAGGGGTGTATGACACTGGTCTGTTCGGTACAGGTGGAGGCTACAAAGAATTACAAAAAAAAAAAAAAAGATTAAAAACAAGTGTCTTGTTGTAGCAGTCACAAGTTTCAAAAAATAATATCAGACATTTTTTACTAGCATCTTTCAACAGTAATAACCATGTGAACAAAAAAACCCCACACCTACTCAAGATAAAAATTTGAAGTAATCATGATAATATTTACCCTATATCATTAAGTCACTGTTTATAATCATTCCAAACACAACACACAATGTACAGGAATGTCATGACCATATATATTGAAACAAAATCATAGAATCATAAATCTCAGTATATTTCAAATCAGTTGGACAGGAAACCTAGCACTTTATTTTCTACTCTTCACTCACAACTATTTTCTAATGTCATTAAGTATCATCAAAAAGTGTTAATCACTTAACGCAACATGCACAAATTTATTTTAACAACTAATGCTTGGCTACAAGTATCATCAAAAAGTGTTAATCACTTAATGCAACATGCACAAATTTATTTTAACAATTAATGCTTGGCTACAAACCTGAGAAGGAATGTTGGGAATGGGTACAGAAAGGTCTGGATTGCTGACTTTGCGTTTGAAGTCAACTGTTTCTTTCACACTGTTAAGCAGCACCTCATTTTCCCCTTCTGCAATGCCGTTTGTCACATTAGCGCGAGATCGCCGATTCTTGCGTTGCCGGCGCCTAATGCACCATGCTGTGCTAATTACTATGAGCACAAGAACGCCAGCCACAGCTCCTAGTCACACACAAATGCAAACGAGTCAGTTATCATGAAATATTAGCACTTCTCTAGCTAGATGATAGTGGATGTGATCATGAACAGATAATATAAAAATGCTACTGTTACTCACCTAATTTGAAATTCACATGCAGAAACACGCAAGTGCACATGCAAAAACATATTCATGCACATACCACTTTTTTTCTGTTTAGCTACTTATTTAGATTATATAGTTCACCCTGTACACAAACACCCCTCCCCCAACGAATCCTGTTATCCTTCTATTATTTTTGTTTAAGGTGAGTGTGCTCTGATATAGAAGAGGAAAAAGAAGCATTGCTAGTTGAAATCTATAAATAAATTCTGCATGAAAAACAAAGGAAAGAAAATTCATCTCAGTATGCTAATATGTACTTGGTTATCTTTAAAAAAATAAGACAATGTCAGCAAGGAAGATACTCTGCCACATCATATCACATAATTTTATCACAAAAATTATCCAGATCATCTAAAAATATATACAGATGGTTCTAAAACATCTGACAAAACTGGAGCAGCCATTCACCATTACCAAGGAACATACACTTACAAATTACACCCTGCTAATTCAATACTAACAGTTGAACTAGTAGTAATACAAAAATCTGTCTGAACAAAAATCCATCCTTACCCCTAAATAAAAGCATACTAATACTGACTCATTATCTTCAATACAGACATTATGCAATACAAACATCATTTATAAAATATACAACATAAACAAAATAAGAAACTAACTTTAGAAAATAGATAAACAAAACATTAAAACCACATTAATATTGAAACCAAGCCACAAGAATACACAGTCACATACTACCATATACAATTCAGAAATGCATGCAAAAATTAAACATATATATTCCCTTTTAAATTTATTTATATATATATATATAAAATGAAAAATATGCCAAGATTTCATAACTTAGCCAACAACTTACCCAGCAAAGCCATTTTCAGATTAAGACTAAATTCAACACTTCTAACACACACGATTTCAAGTCAAACAAAAACATGCAATCACTGTAGAAAAGAAAACACTATACAACAATTCCTATTGCACTGTCCACTATACAATGGAGAAAGAAAAGCAATCATTGACACCACAAATTTATTATAAGCCCTGCTCTCCACACAATCATTACGTTATCCACAGCCATAAACAGAAAAATTAATTCAAAAAGCACTCATCAATTTCCTTACAGAACAAAATTTAAACCAATTTATTTAGTGTCTTAAAAAAAAACAATAAAAAAACAAATAAACTAATAAAAGCAAAAACAAAGTCGCCACCTGCAATATAAGGAGCTAATCACCTCCACATAAACTAAAACAAGTAGAATGCCCTCTTCAGAATAAGTTGAGAAGAAGAAATCCTCCAATGAACAAAACCAAGAAAGTGAACATCAAAAGATAAAAAATCTATCGTGGTTCCTGCCAGGAAAGAAGTTATCGAAAAAAAAACACCCCAAAACACATTTTATACTCACCAATGATAACATACAGGTGATCAGAAATAATGCTGCTATTGGAAGGTGACTTTGAGAAATCAATCTCTTCACAAATATGCCCCATATACTGATCTGTACAGTTACATAGAAAAGAGCCCCCTGCAATTGGATGGCACGTAGCTCCATTCTGACAAGGGTTGGATGCACATACATCTACAGTCTTCTCACAGTAAAGTCCTGAAAGGGAAGTATCCAAGTTAAATAAGACACAAGAATACAGTCAATATCTAAATTAATAAATATAAGAAAAGCATAAACAAGGTAGGATTTAAAGTAAAAAAAAAAAAAATTATACACTTATCTCTAGTCCTGACACAGGCATACATATACCAGATTCATTCTTTTAAAAACTGTAAATATAACGTGTGCGTGGAAGTGTGTTGAATATTTAGAGATGAAATAAAAGAAAAGACAAAATAAGAAAGAAGGCTTAACAACTATTTTTAAAACATCAATTTTTGTCATTATATTAAATTGATATTTTTCAATAATTTACTCAATAACGACTGGTTTACCTGCAAAACCAGGTGCACAATGGCAAAGAGCAGAAGTAGGTCCCTCAATGCAGGTGCTACCATGCTTGCAAGGGTTTGGACGACAGTTGTGGCCATATGTACAACGCATCCCACTCAACTCTCCTCGGCATTGGCAGGTAAACATGTTGGGTGCTTCGGCATCCATTTTGCACTGGCCTGCACACAAGAGACCTAGGATATAAGCCTAAGCCTAGGACCAAAAAGTCTTAACCTAGGACAATTTTAACCAACCTAAATCTTAGCTGACTAAACATCTAGGTGTGCACCTAGTGATTTGGAGAAAAACTCAAAATTCTTCCTACCAAAATTTTTTTCTGTACACTTGTTTTTAGTATCAGGCTCTTTCTCTCTGGTACATACAAAACCCCTTAGCATTCTGATCTTATAACTCAATACTTCATACATTTTTTTAATGTTAATTTGCTCACACAATGCATCACAGCTGTTCTAGTAACTCACATGAAACATTTGGTGATCTAAGAATGAGTGTTAGTAAAAAGCCCTACTATTTTTATCATATGCACAAAACTTTCTCTACTTGTTATATTTTATAATTTGCTCACATAAACATTCAGAATCCTACTCTTCAAATAAGAGAAAATCAGTATCAACAAGATATAGATAGATATTAAAAAAGTCACTTATTTATATACATACAATTATTAAAAAAATGTCAGAGTAACAATAACAAAAAATCAGTGCTCTCTTTGTGTAAACAAACTGCAAAATGCATATTCTAGTTTACTTTCATTCCAACCTATACATTTTCTCTCTCAACTTCTTCTTTTGTTCCTAATTGCTATGAATTTAATATTCAGATTCAGAGTCTTATGCTCTTTTCATCTCTTCTCCAAGGTCACCAAATAACCATACAAGTAAATCTTTTCTAATTTAATTTTTTTGGCTGAAAGTACCTTGGTTTAGGCATGGTTGATCCTGGCATGGGTCAGAGTCAATCTCACATTTGGGACCCTTGAAACGGCCTCGGCATACACAAATGTAAGAGTTGAGTCCAGAGAACTGGCAAGAGCCGCCATTAAGGCAGGGTGAACTACTGCAAGCATCTGTCAAGGGACAATTTCAAAAGAAAGATTATTACAGAAAAATACAATATAAAAGAGGTTGTCTTTTCTTGATGGAGAACAGGTCTTAGTAAAAACTTACAATTACAAGTTTCAGCCAGACAGTATTTTTTTTTTTTTAAACTTGTAAAGCAAAGACATCCAACCTGCAGGCCTGGACATGGTCAGGAGTCATGTCTTGTGATCCGTGGACATATTAACAGTTATGCATAACACAAACTTTCTTTCAGTCTGCTGGATGTACACAGGAAAGTACTGTCACCATATTTGCATTTTTGTTGGAAAATATACAAAAGTCTGTCCTGTTTTAAGTTGCATAAGGAAGAAAATGGGGGCTCTTGTGACCTTTTGTTTGTTTGTTGTTGATTATTCATTCATACATGATGAGAGACTGTGAATCTGAACATCTTGCCCCATTTATCCTGGCCTAAAAGGTTCACCATTCCTTTCTTAAAGCAAACCAATCTTAGCTAAGAATGGTTACTCTTGGTTGTCATAATAAGACAAACATTACCGATGGATGGAATAAGAGGCAAACATATTATGGATGGAATAAGGATAATTATTCTTGACTAACAAAAGAAAAAGAAGTCACTTTAAAAATCTTATTATGTATGATCATATCTGAATGATTATGTCCAAGGCAATAATGAAATTTGTAGCATGAAATTACATTACATCTCTCTATTGGACCCATTCCAATGCATATTTTAAATTATTTTAGAATTCAAATGAATTTGCAGACTCACACATTTACATACAAGATACTGAAAATAATGAAAATCATTTCACAGATTTGTAACTTAATGTAAAATATATATGTATCTAAACATTACTCATTAAACTGTGACTTACTGGAAATAATGAAAATCATTTCACAGATTTGTAACTTAATGTAAAATATATATGTATCTAAACACTACTCATTAAACTGTGACTTACTGGAAATAACAGGGATGAACTTTGGACTGCTGTCCTTGCAGTGGAACTCAACAATTTCAAATTCCTGAGAGCGAGCAATACTGTTGCTGCCAGTGAATGGCAGGGGCACATTAAACATTCTGGAAAGTAAAGTCAAGGTCATATTCTTATTTTGAATTGAAAATGAATTGAAAAATATTTTTCAGTCACACTTGATTTCCATATCTAATGGAGCAAAGAGTTTTTCATTTAATCTTACACCATTGTATAGGAGAAGTAAAACATAAAAGAAAAATACAGTCTGAGAAAGGTGAACAAAAACTTGAAGGATAAGTGAAGAGAAATCTAGGTCAACCATGCTAATGAGCTCAGTCTTTGCTATGACATAATAAAAGAAAATGAACTCTTTATGAATGTCTTGCACTACTTCAAACCTTAACAAAGAAACGACCTTGACTGGATTAGAGCCCACAGCATTTCAATCACTTGTCATCATGTGATGATCTCATACGTGAAAGAGATCTTTCATTTCTATTCCACTTAACATTGTAAAAGTGCTGGCTAAGGAAACTTTGCCAGAACATTTAGAAGTGTTGGCGTTACTGAAATATCTAATTTTGTAAATATATATGAGGTGGATTTGTGTCCACTTGGTCTCCAAAACAAAATATGGAACATGGGTTTAACATTTCCCTTTTCCCCACTAATGCCAACAAACTTAATAAATTACACTCTTCTAACAGAATGAAAGGAAGCAGATGTTATTTTTGAGATTCAACATCTAGAATTAATTAAATTTAATGATTCAATTATGTAAGGAATGACTCTACATGTGTCAATGTTTATCTCTCTTAGAATAAAGAATATGCAGGAACAAAATAATTTTAAGGCAGTTAAAAAAAACAACTGCAAGGTTCCTACAATGGGGTATGCTCTGTCACAAATGAACAGGATCTTCTTGTATTAAATATAATTTAATATAATTATTTAAATATAATTCAAATGGTTCATTAAGAAAGAATATTTTATAGATCTAGCATTAAATATAAATTAAATGATGCATTAAATTCAAGAATACTTTATACCATTTTGTGAAAAAGAATTAGTCTCAGCACTCTGGTATTGTTCAGCTAGCATTTTTAAACACCTGAATGTAATGACCGTTTGCCCTTCTCCCATGTAACCTCCACATCCACGAAAAAATTCACTTTTGTAATTTCAAAATGGATTCTCTTTTAATGGCAGAAAAGAAATTTATGTCTGATGATCAATCTATATTATTTATTGCTGACATACGTAATGCTCAAAATTGTGATTAAGAAATAAATTCTAACACCCTTTTACCATTATTACTCATTTCAAGGCTAAGATCTTAAAAAAAAAAACAATCCAACCGTAAATAAACAAAATATTTTTTATATTTATATAAAACTTTTAAAAGTGTGGTTCTAAAATTAACAAGGAATAAAGGTAACAAAAAATAGTAACATTCAAGTGCCTGTATTAAACCATACCAAAACAAAAGAAATAAACACAAAAGAAAGTAAAGACCATGATACCTTATATCTTCCATGCAGCCTTCAAAGCCTTTTGTAATGTCACGGTAACCGTTTCTGTGTATATCCACCCTGGCACCAAAAAATACCTCCTCTTCATATAGATTCAAGCTGTCATGGACTCCTGGAGCTTGACCCATGGCAGTGTAGGCATCATCCAGATTTATTTCAGCATGTCGCCCTGATCGCTCGACAACAATGCGATGCCACTGGCCATCACTGAGGTCAACTGGGACAAGAACTTGGCCCTCACCACTCCCACAGTTAAAACGATAAACTAAGTTACCATCTTCAATCTGAACGGAGAAAAAAAAAGAAAATATCATTATAGATTCTTTTATTTTATATAGTAAAATAATTCTGAGAATTTTATGAATGATGAAAACAGAATTTAAATTGAAATAGGACTACAACACCATTTAGTGACAAGGAAAAAAATTTTCAGTCTGATTTAGACTAAGATTTAAATAATATTTCAGACATGGGGTTTTAAGTTTAGAAAAAAAATCAAATTTATTACAAAATTAAATATGCTTCAACTATGGACAATGGCAGCAAGTTTATTCACCTCTAAAATGCTGTAGTCCACTTGGCCCTTGGCATACATGAGAATAGCTGAAGACTGTCTAGTTCGGATCCGCAATGACAGTGACATGCGTTTCTGAGTTGGCTGGCCAAGTGTCCACTTGGCATAGCTTTTTCCAGAGAAAGTCATTGGTCGTTCTGAAAGAAAGACAACAATAAATATTCTTGGCTTAGATACAGTTAAAAGTATCAATGAATAGGTGTTGATTATGCACTTTTATTTATGGTTATAGACTTAACCCATCAAAACCAATTATAGCATTCTATGTAACAAAATTTTATTTTTTTTAGTTGTTTATACATCCAAACAAAATAATGAATTTTATATTATAAAGATATTTGAAAATAGAAGTATAATATAAACACCTCCACCCAATCTTAGCTGCAAAATATAAATACATTAATGTCACCTACAAGTACTAACAAGCAGCTGAGTGATTTTCTGTCTTTTAAAATGGTTTTAATTTTTTTTTTAATAGAAATGTATGATTGGAAAAATTTATGCTAATGTAGCAGTCATGGCCTGATGAACTCTATTATTAATGATCCAGAAAACTTACTAAGTTACAAAATTTCTGAATTCTTGAGTGGCTTGATGGATTTGCAACAGAGTGACTTACCAATAGGACACATGCTTCCAGAACAAAGTGGAATGATGTTTTGACATTGTGGTCCATTACGACCCTCAGGACACTGACAGACAGGTTCTCCAAACACATCCATACCACACACCTCATAAATCTGGCATGGCTTTTCACCACAAACTGGATCTAAACAGGTCTCTGTGGAGAAAAAAAAGGTTAAAGAAATTTTTTTTCTAAATCCAATAAATGCTAATAAACTCGTTTTTTTTTTTAATGCATGATGGGAGAGAAAAGCGAGCCACATCTTTTAAACTAATTCAAAACTTAAGATAATACAATAAACAACTAGATTGCAAAACATTAATTTTGCAAAAAAATGTTTTTTTAACACTAAACATTCAGATAAATTATTTATATTAAAACGGACTTACACATTTTTGTGATCTGTTATTACTATCAGATAACAAATTATCTTAATGAAGGCTATTTAATTTAACATTGGCTTTTGCAACTGCTTTTTGTACTGTATAAGTTGTCACAACAAAAAGATGATGACATTTGTTTTGCTTTATTAAAACATATTACAAAGGATCCGCTATGCATTTTATGTTGATCACAACAACAATGCTTAGATTCAGAGTTACTCAAGAAGTCTGGTTCAAATATTCAAGCATTTAACTGGTCAAACACATTTATCCAGTCTAACACAAAGACTCTAGACAGACCTATCTCCTGATGTACAAATATTGTTAGGAGCAGAAATTCTTTTATATGTGGAGGGAAATAATTGTGCAATTGTAATTTCACAAAGACTTTCAGAAGTTATGAGAGTATTATATTTCTAGAAGGACATTTGTGTTACCAGTGCATAATCTTTTGACAGGTTCCTTAAGCCTGAAAGACCAAAGTGAATTTAAATTCTCACTTCACACTTCCCATTCTCATCACTCATACAGCTCATCAGTTTTTATAAAAATAGCTTTTCTACTATTTGAAATTTTAAAAAAATTTAATTAAAAAATTAAAATATGTCAATTAAATTTTACCTAAATGTTAATAGTTTAAAACAAACATTTTGCTATACAGCAGGCTCCCTTAATATTGCTATTAACAATACTTTTTCAAAGATAGTAAATATATCATAGAATTTTCTTATTTGCAAACAACCTTTTCTGAATAAATGCTCATTAGAAATCATACAATTTGTCTCACCTTCCATACAGAGGCACTGATGTGTGTAATAATGGCGGGCTGAAACAAAGCTTTCCCCATTAATCACAACAGGTATCAACTTGCTGTTATCAAACACCACGCTTCCAACACAAGTTCCTGACTCACAGGTTGTTCGTGTGCAGACATCACTGAACAGCCTCAACACTCTGACACCCAACCGGCTCTCTATCTCTGATGTGAATTTCTGAACTTTACGTTTCAGAGATTTTCTGTTGAAAAATCTGTCGACTGCTCTACGTACAGCAAACAGGACATCAAGATCATTTTCGGGTGAACTTCGTCTAGGTCGATTACGATTACTGGCATAAATGGTCTCTGCAGATGGCTGAACATTTATGATTTCCACATCATTGAGACGAACACTAAGCGCCTGCTTTACAATGAACTGGAAGTCTTTTTTGTAGCTAGCATAGAACTGCTCTGGAATCATGTTTTCAAACTGGATGGTGATAGCATTGTCAATGACATCTCTTGTCAGACACACTACAGTGACTAGCACCTGTTAGCAAACAAAACAAGCACTTTACAAAATCTTCATATAAATTCCCTTCATTAAATATGCAAGAAATGGACATAGCTTTGAAAAACTGGATGTGTCTAAGTCAAATGACATTTGATTTGACAAAGCTCCATTGATTAGCACCTATAGCAAAGAAGTCAAACACTGAACATCCTTTATACACAAAATCTCTTTATTAAACATACAGAAATAGAAATATATTTAAATAAATAATCACCTCTTTCCTTCATGCTTTCTATTTGAAATTATGCATGACTAGGTTTTGCCCATGGCCTTGTTCACATAAATGTCAGTTTTCAGTAAAATTATTTTATTTTCTTTGTTTTAACTGCCAAGTAAGAACCATAATACAGCATGCCAAAACATGAAAAGATAAGAGGAATGGAGAATGAAAAAGTTGACAAGAGAGGCTGGGGTGAGGGGTGGTGGAGGAAAGAAATAAATGAAAGTGGTCTTACCACAAGTATGGTTACAGAATAATTTTGATGAAAGTGGTCTTACCACAACTATGGTTACAGAATAATTTTGATGAAAGTAACCTTTATATAAATAGCTTACAGAATATTTTTGATGAAAGTGGTCTTAGCACAAGCATTTTACAAGTATTTTTAAAAAAACTGTCCTGAAACAGATTAAAGTGCTTGTAACTATTTGAAACAATATCACTGAAGGTGAGATATACAATTCTTCATAATAAATCACTTATATAAGTAGTTTAAGTTATCTTTACTTCAGAGTACTTCAGAGTCATATTGAAATTGGAATTTTTAAAAGCAACCATTCAGGATTAAAGAAAAAAATATTTTAGGTGCAACAACAAGACTGCATTATGGGTGAAAATATAGATAATATTTGGTGTGCAACAACAAGACTATGAATTCCAGTCATTGTAATAATCATCCTGAAATTTCATAATAATAAATACATAACTTCCACTAAGGGATCTCACAGCATTTTGTACGAATACTTCAAGTCACAATACAGTTCAATAATCTTGCAAAAATTAATTATTATTACATTTTAATTATTTTTATTATTTCTTTTAAAAGGATGATGGAAAACTCTTGACATTTTATTCAGTTAAGAAAAGCAAGACATCTAACATTCCATAATAATAAACACATAACTCTCACTAAAGATTTCACAGTTTTTAGTAAGGATACTTCAAGTCACAAAACAGCTGAAGAATCTTGCAAAAATTAATTATTATTTTATTAATTTGCAATTATTTTTATTACTTCCTTGAAAAACAATGATAGAAAACACTTAAAGTTCTTTCATTTATGAAAAGCAACAAGACATTTGACATTCTAGTAAACAGGAGAATATGCTGTCAAAATTAATAAAAATGTTAATAAAGTGAGCCTGAGTTATGAAAGCATCTCCCTCAGTACTAATTTTAATCAATAAGAAATTGTTTTAAAATAGGCCTTACCTGTCCATAACGAGTGAATTTCTGATCAGTCACACTGATATTAACAATGTACTCTCCATCATCCAGCCCTGTTAGGGCAATAAGTCGACCATCTGTACGATGGATGTCAAACAGATGACGGTTGGGGGACATTATGTTGTATGTCAGTGTGTCATACAGGTCACGGTCGCGCGCCTCCATGTAGCCTATTACCCCACCAGGGAAAGAGTCCATACAAGAAGTGATATGAATGGAGAGATTTCTGACTTCTGGGGGCCAGAGACTATCATCCACTACGTGAATAGAGACTCTGGTGTCCGAGTGAAGTGATGGGTTGCCACTGTCAAAAACTCTTATAGTGAGTTCATAGGTGTCCTTGACCTGTAGAAAGTAGAGCAAGTGAGAGCATAACATAATTATTTAAAAAAAATCTGAAAGGAGTGAAAAAGATTGTCCGACAGAACAATTTATATTTATCAGATGTGTGGGTCTTGATCAAAAAGCCTCACCATTTCCAATGAAGCAAGCTTATTATTCGTAAAGTACAAAGCTCATCAAAATATGCTACTATTAATGAAACATATACAACAGTTAAGATTCCTAACAGTGTTTTCACTAAAGAATTAATTATAGAAGCATGTTTAAATATTTAAGTATCAATAATTATAATAATCAAAACGTCTAAGAGTGTCTTTGAACAAATATATTAAACTGTTAAACACAACAGATTAATTTTCAGACTATGTGGATGTGAGAATTTGCTATTCAACTTAAAACTATTTATTCAGTAAATAAAACAGGCACTTTGGCAAGCAGTCATGAATTTTATCGATCTTGATTTTGTTGGCATTCTATCTGACTCCACATAAAGTCCCTGCTAATGCTTATGTATTCTTAATTTCAAAGAAAACAAAATTGAGAGCATTAAACATTTAAAAACACATATTTCTGTTTTGACTCATAAAAAAATGCCAACCACAATCTCTCACCATTTTTGAGAGTTTTCCGGCAGTTGTCAAGACTCCATTACTATCAACAAGGAACTCTCCGTCACTGTTGCCTGCGATGATGTCAAAAGAAAAAGGTGCTCCATTCACAGGTGTGTCCATGTCCGTTACAGAAAACCTCATAATCTCTATACCTGTTCTGCGACCCTCCTTAAAAGGATAAAATTTTAAAAAAAAGCAAATAATAAATAAAGAAATAATTAGTTCATAGTGATTTTTATTTTCCATTAGAATGTTGATAATTAAAAAGAATGCAAAAACGAAACAGAATATTCATTGATACATACCCTATGTGGTAATATCACATAAATGAACAGATTATGCAAGTCTCAAATAAAAAGTGACTTATTTAAAAAGTATAGGTACTGTGAACTATTTTTTGTGTGCATAATCTTCTGCTAACGAATTTTAAATATCGACTTAAATATCCGTACTTTGACATACTTATAATAAATTATATAGTTCTCACATTTTCAATTTATAAATTGCAAAACAAACCTGTTCACCGATCCTAAAAAACTTAAGCTTAAAATTAACAACAGTCATTAATTTATACTGGCCTAGCTGTGGCATATATATATATATATCTTTTCAATTATCCAAGAGGTTAAAAAAAAAAAAAATCAAGAAATAATGTCTCTCAAATAGAAAGGACCTGGTAAATTCAAATCAAAGAGTTACAAATACTTTGAATAGTAAATATGCATGTTAAATTTGTCATTTATAACTTAACAAGTCTAATCAATTTATGATTTTAATAAGGGTTCATCAATAATTTAAGCAACAATAACTGATAACATATTTAGAGGGATTTCCTTTTTTGGTCTTTGCAGTGGTAAGAAAATTTGTCATTCTCTGGTGTATTCTTCATTTAATTAATTATTAGGCTCAACACTTAATTTGCTTAACACTATGTTGGGGTACTTACATTGTGTGATACATAGAGCACATATAGACAAAACTGTTTTAGTAATTTAAGCACTGGAAATATTAAAGTTATTTACAAAAGTAAAATAAAATATCAAACATCTATAAGAGACAAAAAGAAAAATAAACAATCAGTCTTTAAATACAAGAAAAAGAATTACACAAAATCCACCAAACAAGTTTTATTTATTGGTAATAGTAAATAAATATATGAAGGACAAAAAATATTAAATCCTTTTTCCTTTACCCTTTAATTTTCTTTTCATATAAAGAAAAGAAAACTTTAATAAGAAATCTGATGGTCGTTTTTGTGCTTATTATTTTTTATGCAATTGACAAACCAAGCCTGAAGTTCACAAACCGCTGATAAAAAAACCTTTTTTAATTTAGCTCATGAATGAATTTTCTCTTTATAAAATAGAAAGACAATACAAAATATTAGTGGACCCAATTTTACACTAAAATATAACTTTAAACAAAAATATTACAATTAAAAAAAAATTACATGCATTTTCTACACACAAAAATTAAAAATAAAGAACAGGTCATATGAAGTCTCTCTAAGTGTCTTTTCTAAGGAAAAATAACAGAAATTTGTTCATATACTAGAAATAACAGTTTTTCTAATGAGCATAAAATGTTTTTTAAATCTTTACTACTTTAATTAAAGTGATGAAATGGAAAAGAATAAGTGCTGGTTGAGACGCTGGCCAAGCCTATAGACTAGAAGACAACATATTCAAATACAAGTTTTAGCGGACATAATGACAAAAGTTCCATCACCCAGTCCTTAGCTTGGGATTATGGATTTTAATGATGGGACAGAAAAGCCATTAGCAGTCAAAGAAGGTTAAGCATTTATTAAACTTAAATACAGTAACACTATTATTATTATTACTAAACAGGAATATGTTCTTTCAATGACACACATATTCCCTCAAGAATTACTGATGAGTTGAACTGCAATCTGTTAATTTATATCTTCCAAGTAAAAATAGTGCTAACATTACAAACAAGGGATATTAGTACACATGCTATAAAAAAGAAAATAGAAAACACTTACCAGTGATAATAATTGGGAAAGATTTTGTTCTTATGAGAAATGTTATTCTTATCTACACAAGTTATTCTTCTCTGATGCACATTTTATATCTGGCAATTTAGTCTACATTATGAATCTTTAATCTCATTTTAATCAGCTATAAATATAATTATTTATTTGATTAAGCTGATATTTATCATGTTTGAAATTTTATCAGTTTTTTTTTTTAATTTTTGAGACAGTGAGATACACAAGTCATCATTAAAAGAACAAAAAAAAAAAAACAAAAAAAAAAACAACAAACAAGCAAAGACTATCAGAATTTCCCAAAACTATAATGCATTCATTTTTATATATAAATTACTTAATAAAGAGTTTTTATGTACAAATCTGAGAGACATGACCAGGATTTGCCTGGAATATATATTTAATTTATGTTATGAAAGGAAAAACATAAAACAATAAGTGAAAAAATGTCAACATTAAAGACAAATACTGAAAAGCAGACTAAAACAAAACCAGGCAGAGACAACACCATGCTCAGCACATTAAATGAAAACACAGCATAAAACCGTCCATAAAACAAATTAGTGAACAAAGAAGAAATATTTAAATGTCAAAGAAAATACAAATTAAGATCTCACTCTTACAGCATATATAAAATAAATCAGAAATTGCTACAGAAGAATAAATAATTAATGATCAAGGGATTAACAGGCACCATGCAGCTATTTTTAGTTTTCCATTTCAGCAATAATACTTACTTCTGTCCAGTAAACCCGCTAAGCAAAGAAAAATAATCATGAAGCCATGTGAGAAATGAAAAATTTTAAGGTTTTTCTATCTTTTATACAAGCCACTGATCTCAACCCCATGACCAAGAAAAATATATAGCATAAATTAAAAAAAAAAACAGACATATTTTATGTATATTCCATATGGAGAGAATAGAGGGGACAAAACAAGAGGAGAGAATGCAAAGAATGTTAGTTGAGTAGACTGAACCTGAGAGCAATCCATAATTACAAGACTATTGGCTACTACATGTATTTGTGAAAAGCAACAGTTCATCTTTACTACAATTCTTTTGTACATCAGCAATTACACACATCAAATATTTCTTAGTTGTCATTGGAATACTTGTTTACAGTTGACTCCTTACTAAAGAACTACAACTCTATTTTCTATGGTATATTCTTGTAATAAAAATATATAGTATTAAATGTGATGAATGGCAATAAAATGGAATGGCGCTCATTAAGTCGCATGAGTCAAGGCTGCTTGTGTAAGCTTATCTAACAGACATAATAAGGCAGAAGCAGAAACAATGGCATAATTTACTGTGTGTGCATGTATGTGTGTAATGGTAAAGATAAAATGTGTTTGTTTCATAATAACTCTAACAGTGCTAAAGGTCAATGGTTACTATTAAACCATGAAAATGTCTGAGGGTCACATATATACAGATATGAACAAAAGAGGGAGTAAGCAGCGATCAAGATCAGAAATAACTGCTTTCCTAAGTACAAAGTACTGACTGGTCTATTTTCAATAAAGCAAAAATTCACTTTCATTTCATAGCATAGTAATAATGTATTTTGTTATCAGCTCAATATCTGCCTGTGTATTTGGCTATAAGCTCTGCTAAATAAATGTTTGGAGATATCTATTTGACCATAATTAAATTTCTTTGGGCACAGAGTATTATATTTGTATACATTTGCATGCATATACATAACAAGACAGTACACTTTTCTGCATTGCATATAATTTTTTATAGCTTGATTGAACAAGTCATTTGTAAAACAGAATTAATAAAATATTTAATCATTCAAAATGACAATTTTAAAAACTTTAACCAAGATTTGTATATGTGATAACTCCATCCCCACCCCTATGATTTGAAGTTCTGCAAACTGGATTCCATTGTAAAAAAACAAAGGCTTAGCAAAAGCGATAAATATATTCTAGCGCCTTTTCCCTCTATGGGAATACTACATGCCACAAAGTGTCGGGTTAAACAGAAGAAAAACTCACTTGCACTTTTGATGTGAAATTACTGCTTTGAAATTGAGGTGCATTGTCATTTGCATCTTCCACAATTATGGTAACAATGGCTGTGCTGTAGAGAAAAGGCTGTCCAGAATCTCGTGCTTGAATTACCAAAGTGAAGTGCTCAATCTGGAAAACCAATAAAACAAAAATAAATTGGAAAAAATATTCCAATCCATAATAAAGTTTGGCTAAATTGTGAATTCTGAGAAAATTAAATGATTGTGAAGGTACACACACTCCAAAATCACACAAAACATAAATTCACAATACCATGCTCCCCAAAACACAATACATAAATAAATGCATGCACCAAACTCCTAAAACATACAATACATAAATGCACACACCACGCTCCAGAAATACACAATACATAAATGCTTGCACCAAACTCCACAAAACACAATACATAAATACTTGCACCAAACTCCACAAAACACAATATATAAATACTTGCACCAAACTCCACAAAACACAATACATAAATACTTGCACCAAACTCCACAAAACACAATACATAAATACTTGCACCAAACTCCACAAAACACAATACATAAATACTTGCACCAAACTCCACAAAACACAATACATAAATACTTGCACCAAACTCCACAAAACACAATACATAAATGCTTGCACCAAACTCCACAAAACACAATACATAAATACTTGCACCACACTCCACAAAACACAATACATAAATGCTTGCACCACACTCCACAAAACACAATACACACATGCTTGCACCAAACTCCACAAAACACAATACATAAATGCTTGCACCAAACTCCCCCAAAACATAATACATAAATTCATAACACCATGTTCCAGAAACATACAATACATAAATGCACAACCATGCCCATAATACATAAAAACACACATCACGCTCCAGAAACACAAAATACATAAAAGCACACATCACGCTCCAGAAACACACAATACATAAAAGCACACATCATGCTCCAGAAACTCACAATACATAAAAGAAAATGCATCTTCATTCCCATTATCAAAAGACAAATGCATAAATTATTTATCTGAAGGTGTACCAGAAATGTGGACCTAGAGAAAAATGGGGAGAATATACCAAATTCATTTATTGTTCAAACTCAGTTCCAATCTTAACAACCTTTCACATGTCACTTAAAATCTGAAAGGCATTTCATTATCATTAGAAATATGTGTATCTTGCATGCTAAACATAATGTATTATGATGTATAACTATATTATCCTATGTGTCCACATTTTTGGGATACTGCCTACTTATGCACATACAGAGAAAAGAACAACATACAGATAAAAAATAATGCACACTCACAAAACTATGCACATAAATCTAGTCTAACCTTTTAACAAGTGATCAATTGCAATGAGGATTGTTTTCCAAATATCAAAATAAAACATACCCAACTACTATCATACTCTAAAAGTTCTTAATACTGTATGACTAATAACATAATCATGCACTTAAAACCTTAAATCTGTGTCAACTAATAATAAAATCAAACTTTAATGCCCTTAATCATGCATATCAACTAATAACATAATCATACTCTTAAAACCCTTAATATTGAAGTTTAAAACCTCATTGCAGTCACAGGCTGGTAAAAGGAAAAAATAAGTAAAAAAAACCAAACTGGTTACCAATTCCCTGTCAACAGGTGTAGCTATCTGGATGACTCCATCTCGAAGACCAATCAAGAAGTTGCCATCAGGGTTGCCATCAATAATACTGTAAGTGATGACAGAGTTGGCAATGCCATCTGCATCACTTGCCATTACCTGCAAGAAAAAAACAAAATAAAACCTGAATGAACTTCAAGAAAATAAACAATTATATTTTTGTGCACCTGTAAATTTTATAAATGCACATACTAGATATTCAGATTGTATTTCTTTCTCTATCTCACATGCACACACACAATTAATATTTTAAATTAACTGTAGATCAGAAATACTGTTATAGCTCCCCTTTTCTCCAGATTGCCAATTAAAACTAACTCTTGCCCCCCAAAAAAGAATATTAAATTTCTGACAGGATTTCAAATATAAAACATGTTCATCCACCACCTAATAACTTAATGATTGACTTCAACAATATGCACTTATTAGATCTTATGTAGAAGTACCCCCAAACCTATTTCCACTTCTGCTGATACAATACATACCTTGAAAACTTCTGTTCCCTCAGCAGCTAGTTCACTAACTGAAGCTGTGTAGGCATCTTGACCAAATCGTGGTGGATTGTCGTTGACATCTGTGATATTAATGCTAATAATGGCAGTGTTGCTCAGAGGTGGGGAGCCTTGATCACGAGCCAAAATAGTCAGGAAGTATTCTCGAGACAGTTCATGATCCAGAGGTTCAGAAATTCGCACAATCCCTAATCAATAAAATATTCTAAATAAGCAAAATAATAATAATAATAATAATAATAAAGTAAAAGTTAGTGACAAATGATTATTAGCACAAGGTTTTAAAAAAATCTGATAAAACAACATTAAAAGCAAACTTTCTCCAAATGCAGGAGGAAATAGAAAAATATTTGCTGCTACACATACCATCAACAGATCCAATAGTAAACTTCCCTTGCTGGTTGCCAGCAGCTATGCTGTATGTTATGGCAGCATTGGGGCCAATGTCCAGGCTGGTAGCTCGTACCCTCACAACTACTGTTCCCACCTCTGCAGCCTCACTGACTGAAGTGTAATAGCTGGTGCGTTCAAAGTTGGGAGGATTGTCATTGACATCTAAAACTACTATTCTCAAGGTTGCAGTGGCTGACAACTCAGGTGAAATCTGGTCAGAGAAATTCCAAAATTGTTTAATAAAATGATTGTTGGTATAAAATCTATAATAAAAACATTAATTAGACTTCCTGCCCATGCATGACATGCATTTAAGATGTACAAGTACATTATTATTAATATTCTATTCTATCTACTCAGCAATTGTGGATGCATCTAACCCGAAACGCTATTCAAAATGATTCCCATTAATTAAATTATTTTCTTAAAATGTAGATAATGAGAAAATATCACCTTCCCTACCTGTTATTTTCTGAGTTTGCAAATGACATTTTTCCACTCACAGATTGTGAGTGGGATTTTCAAGGGTTGAGGTGATAACAGTGACAATTATAAATTTAAAAAAGATCAAGCCTACCTCACACCTCAATGCAGGTGAGTCAGTAACATTAAAAACAAACCTAAATTAGTGACAATCTTGCAATATGATGACATTAAATAAAAGAGAAAAATTGATGACTGTTGGTGATAACAGTATATTGATTAATACTTAACTCTAAAAGACAGTTCATACCTCATTGTAGGCGATAACACTGACATTGTATTCTGGGTTTTGCTCTCTGTCCAAAGTGCTGACCAAGCGCAATATTCCACTTTTGGGGTCTATGCTGAAAGCTCGAGGGCCTGCATCACCTAATTTGTACAGGGTATTGCGGTTGATGCCTGTACAAAGGCAGAAATGTAAGATTTAAAAATAAAAATGGAAGAAACAAACATCATCATAAACCTTCCTCCATTAACAACCAGTGGAAGAATTATTAGTACTTGTTGTGACTTACTTCTGGGTCTGGTACCTGATTACAGTTTGGAGAACTATTCCATACAGCATGTAGGGAGTAGGACATTCAAAGTTCTCTGATTACAAATAAGTTTGGCTATCTCCTGGGATATCTTCCCATTAGCATCTCTGCTCCTTTAATAACTTAGAAATTTCTAAAGCTCCCCACTCTGAATGCTATGACACTTGCCTTATTAGATACAAGATGAGAAAGAGATAAATAATTAACAATTAAATTAACAATAACAAAATAAATTGACATACATAATTCATAATAAATCAAATATTCAAATACTGATTTTTTAAATTGTTCACAGACAAAACACAAACTGCTATTTCTTTAATTCATTCACACACAAATGAAATGGAAGACGTAAAAAGAGTCACACAATGTCAACAAATGAGCCATCCCCAGACCTATAACAATTTTCAATATGCGAGTTTACTAAGTGCGGCCTTCAATGTCCCATTGAATTTTTTGCAGAGGCCATTCGCTTGGGGGTGGGTGGGGGTGCATACGAGATGTTTAATGGATAGTAATCGGTTTATTTCCGCCATTACCTGTCCTACAAATTGCGTCCCCTGATCTGTTAAGACTTCAGAGGGGATGCCAACCTGGCTCCATATCCCGAATAACGCCTCCGCTACCGTCCCGGTGTCGATACTTTTTAATGGTACTGCATCCACAAATCTAGTTGCGTAATCGATAGTCGTCAAGATGTATCGATTACCCCTGGTTGATGCGGGTGTTATTGGCCCGATCAGATTCATGGCCACACGCTTGAACGGCTCACTGATTAGCTGTGGTTCACCTAGCGGGGCGGTTCCAACAGTGTTTCGGGACTGTGTCCCCTGACACACGTCACAGCTCAACATGTGCCTCTTTATATCGGCCACTATTCCTGGCCAATAGAAATCACGAGTTATATGGGCAGTTGTTTTTTGAACGCCCACATGAGCGCTCATAAGTCCTTTATGGCCCAATCATGGCACGTCACTGCGCTTATCCTGTGGGACGACTAATTGTTTCCGAAATTCGTCTCCCACCCTCGAATAGCAGTACAAGATGCCTTTTTTCTGAACAATGCATGCTTTCGGGTTCAATTCATCTACTCTGTGTTCGCTGACCGGTACGGCTTGTTTACGTAGCTTGTCGAGTGTTTCGTCCTTGGTTTGTAGTAGCCCTATTTTACTAGCGGTAATTTTGTCTATGGCTGGTGCGGCGGACATGGGCGTGGCTTCAGCCTTACTGCTCTTGGACCTGGTCACAGCGTTGACCAATGGGTAATCGGGTGTGTTGGGGTTCCTACACGGTAATACATATTTACACCCTAGGATCACGTCATGTGGGGAATTTTCGATCACGGCCGCTCTGACTGTACCTTCTACGAAATCAGAGATTATCGGAATCTCTGCAACTGGTAGAACTTCCCTTTCCCCGTTAGCAAAGGTAACTGGGATGGTTTCCCCCGTGTAATCACTACGGTTAACGAGAGATGCCTTCACGATAGCATCTAACTCACATCCTGTGTCTAACAAAGCCAATGTTTTTCGACCATTGGCTTGCACTGGGGCACGGTTTAACTTTGCGGTATCGTGTTCACACGTTGCTACGGCATAAACCCTTGCTGGTTTTCTGTCTGGACAATTGCATGAGAAATGGCCACTTTCACCACAATTATAGCAAGCAGGTTTCTTCTTGTCCCCGTGTGAATCGGAATTAGGTTTGGTTTCATGCCTAGTTATCCTGTCACAACTTCTACTTCTACCGTTCCCATTGCCATTCCTTTTATCCTTATTTTCTTTCTCTCTGTGCGACTGTTCGTTCAAATGCGGTTTGTTGTTAGAATGTGTGTGTAAAGGTCGCGATCGAGCTTCATCATACCGATCGGCGGCTCGGCTGATTTCATCTAGTGAAGAAGTACCTCGTTCGGCTAGAAAAATTACTAACTCTTGTTTGTATGAACTAAGCACTAAGTCTTTGACTATCTCCTCACGAATTCCATTGTATGTCTGAGGAACCTCAGCCAATTCCATCCATTTCTGGAACAAGTCGGTCACACGTCTAATGTATTGTGCGTGTGTTTCCGAATTCAGTTTTGTAGCTTGTTTAAATTTGCGTCTATATGTCTCAGCGGTAAGCCTATAGCGTTTTAACAAAGCTGTCTTTACTTTATCAAAGTCTTCTGATTCAATCTCATTCAGCCTGTTATATTCTTCCTTGGCACCTCCTTGTAATAGACCTGACAAATTAATAGCCCAATGTTCTGGCGGAATTTTATTGGCTTTCGCGAGTTTCTCGAATGTTGTTAAATATGTGTCAATCCGATCCTTTTGTTCGTCAAACGGAACCATATTTACTCTTGGAGAATAGCTCTCGACTCTACTCTGGTCATCGAGATGTGAACTTCCACTGCTACTGATTTCTAACTGCTTCCTCTCTAGTGCGTGGTCAAGTTCTTTTTGTTTCGCCTCTGCATCGATGCATTTTAATTCCTTCTCCTTTTCTGCCTCGATGCGTTTTACTTCGCGTTCGGCCGCGCGTTCTTCTCTCTCTAATCTCTCTCTCTCCGCTTTCTCTTTCTCTAGTCTCTCTCGTTCGCGTTCAGCAGCGCGTTCTTCTCTCTCTATTCGTTCTTTGAACTCGCTTTGAACAAATTTCGCTAGCTCCTCATCTTTATATCCTAGCAAAGTGCCCTCCTCTCGTAGTTCCTCAATAGTCTGTTTTCTATCCATCGCGGTTTATTTGCATTCATCACACTCTTGATGCTCGCCCCCACCCAGCCCTAATTTGGTCTTTCTCACAATGGATTTAGTCGACTACGTATACAAATATCAAAAATTGAATCAAATATTCGGTCTAACAAGACTACGTATTATCAGCTCTGCGAACAGTTTCAATGTCAATTACTGATTAGTGATTCCAGTTTATTGTCATTACTCAACTTGCAACTTCCCACTGCTATGACGACACTCTATCATCAGCTATGGCAACACTCGCACCCAACTAGTATGAGTTGTGGCTTCAGCGATGATCCATAACATCAGTGCCCGATCCTCACATCAAGTTCAGCAGAACTTAAACGGACCAGTCCCGGACTCCTCTAGAGATCTCAGGATTAAGAGATTATGAAATCTCAACACAACGATACAACCTCGAACCCGCTCTGAAAATACGATTCTTATGAGCGACAGTTCCTACTGATTCGCAATCTACACAAGTGGCTTTTGATAATAGCATAGCTTGTTTTACAAATGACCGTTCTGTATCTTCACATTCAACAGTTTAAATATAATAATGAAAATACCATCCGCATCACGCTCATGCATGTTACAATTAAAATGCAACGTTTACACACGCAAGAGAATTTAATTCTTCTAAAGAAAACATTTACATTTTACAGTGAAAGTAAATATGAATTAAAATCACGCACATACGCGTTACAAGCATAAACGCGATTATACACATTGTTTACATAAAAAGAATCTTTACATAAAAAGAATCATATGAACGTGTACAAACATTCTGTGATTACTATTCCATCAATTTAGCATTCGACAATTAATGTAATGTAATGTTTCTAGCTTAGCCGTACTGTTATCAAGCCACGTGTCTAGAGAAAGTTGCAGTAAAAATATAATTTCTACATTAACAAATACGCACACTCACACACTGATAACTTAAATAAAATGCAGGTAATAATTAGAAATCGATGTGTTTACCTTGCTCAATACATGCTGGTTATCGGCACAACGGGTTCGGCTTATCGACTGATTGGCTGATTGACCTGCGGAATAATCGATGCCGCTGAATAACGTTCATGCGGTTTTCCTCACAGCAATGCCGATTAACATTCATACCTGGTTTATAAAGACTTGTGGATTCGGACAGAGAACCGTTATGTGTGCATGGGGTGTTTGGGTGGTCCAGCTGTTTGCAGTGGCTGTTTGGGGAAAGGGCCAGCCACGCTGCGTTGACATGATCATAAACCATGGACCGTTAAAGTGCCAGCCACCGGCGACTGGCGAGTTGGGTGAAGTTACGTATAATTTGCCCCGGCTCTGTTACACACACTAAAATCCCCATGAATTTTTTCAGTTAAAAAAAAAATGTCATAAAACAAACCAGACAGACAAACAGGAGCAAACATACAAACAAAAGTGCATACACCCAGGAAAACAGGCACACCACAAAACTCTAACCAGCATCTTTGTCCACAGTAGTGACACGTGTCAGAAGTGTGTTGATGCGAGCATCCTCTTGAATAGTCAAAGTGTCCTGGAAGTTTTCTGTGAACTGAGGTGGATTGTCATTAACATCTCTGAGGAAGATTCGAATCTCGGTGGTACAGGAAAAGCCCCCACCATCAGTGCCTGTAGCCATTAAGGTGTACTCCTGCTGGGTTTCACGATCCAAGGCCACAGCAGTCCGCAGTACACCTGTGGGGATGGAGGAGAAAGAGAAAAGTGAAGCAATGTAAGATTTATGAAATATTAGAGGTAAGTCCTTTGCTTGACATTATGAGTAATTTTTGGGTAATAGGAAGCGAACAAAGTTAAAAAGGAGTTAAATTCAATGCAGAAAAGTAATGTATTTTAAAAAGTACACACACACACATACACACAAAGAAAATAAATTTTCAAACAATTACTAATTTACGAGACGGGACAGGTAGGTAAAAGCTGCAAATGTTAAAGAAACAGACATCCAAACAAATAATGATCTAAATTTGAGAGAGGAAAAGAAGTTAAATGAATTTCAAACAAGAACTGAAACTGACAGTACCTATTAATAGAAAGTGTGAAAGCCTTTTATAAACAGAAAGACAAAAGCCTTTTAACACATATAATACATACAAAGATGCACAAACATGCACATACATACATACAAACAAACAAATTACATAAAAGCACAAAGACAACAACCAATCACCCCCAGGGATGGAAATGGTTCTGCTTACCTGATTCTTTCACTAACAGAAACTTCTCAGCACCAGGGCCATCCAAAGTGAACTGGATGCGTGCATTAATTGTGGATCGCTCATCACCGTCTGTTGCTTTGATTTGGGCAATAGGCTTGCCAGCAGCAATGTCTTCATTCTCAATAACTTCTAAGAACGTCTGAAAAGTAGCAGGAATTTAAAAGAATTGTATTTTTCTTGCATTTCAAATTTCAGATGATTAACAAAAATGTGTGCTATATTCTGTTTTAGTAACAGACCAAATACTTTTTATTCTTAGTTATAGAATTTTTAATTATTTATAATGTAACAACATTTTCTTATATTTCTATACAATTTATGTATATTAACTGTCCAAAGTTTACGACATATTAACACAAACAGTTGCTTGTAATTGTTACACTACCTCATCACAGATTGGTGCATTGTCATTGTCATCAAGAATGGTGACGGTCACTGTTGAATATGTAACAAATCCTCCATCTGTTGCAGCTATATTCAGTTGGTACTGGCTGCGACTCTCGCGATCAAGGGGTTTGTTGACAAACAGATCACCAGTAGAGTGAATCTGGAATTGGCCAAGTGGGTCTCCTCCGACAATGTAATATGTGATGTCTGCATTGAGGCCCACATCCGCATCTGTGGCTGTGAGGGTGAGAAGAGCCGTTCCAAGAAGAGCTCCTTCATTAACGGCAGTGCTGAAGGCAGGCTTATCAAAAACTGGAGCGTTGTCATTGCAATCAGTAACAGCAATGACAACATTAGTGCTAGAAGTCAAACGAACAACTTCTCCATTTATTCTAGTGTCATCATCTGTGTCGATGACGATTAAGGTCAAGTTGTATTCGTCCTTGGTCTCCCTGTCCAGCTTTGTCAACAGCTGGATCCAGCCTGTCTTGGGATCCACAGTAAATATATTTGCCAATTCTTTCATGCCTTCACCAAAGGAATATGTTAGATATCTTGGGACATCTTTATCTATTGCTTTAACTTGGATGATGCTCGTTCCAATATCAGCATTCTCCACTATGGTGGCTGTGTATGGAATGGACTCGAACTGAGGGGGATTATTGTTTATATCTCGCAGCTGAATCTGCACATCTATGTGAGCAACCAACGGAGGTGAGGCAAGTGTTTGAGCTCTGACAGCCAAACTGTACACTGGAATGATTTCACGGCTCATTGGACGCATCAGAAGAATCTCCCCAAAATCATTTATTGAGAAAATATGGTGAACATTGCTAGCATTTGTCATTCCTGGAATTATACGGTAGTTCAAAGGCATCAAGCTCTGAGCAGTGACAGTAGCAACTATGCTTCCTGGTTCTTCATCCTCTTGGATAAAAAAGGAGCGTTGATTGCTAGGGAAACGAGGAGGGACATCGTCAGAATCCAGGATAAGAATTTCAACAGGGACATGGTTCTCTTGAGCCGGTATACCCTGATCTCGTGCTCGTACAAAAAACTGAAACACCTTATTCACTGAAATAAACAAAGAAACAAATGTCAACCTTGTGTTACTGACTAATTATAGCTGAAAATGTTAAAACATTTAAAAATAAAATAATTTTAAGTTATAATCTAAAAAATATATATAAAGCCCTGACTGAGCCAGAATATTAGGGAATCATTTTAGACTTCAAAGTGAGGAATTCATGCATTAGCATCCTTTTGTTTATCATGGAACACTGTGATGGAGCAGATCCTGGCAAATATATATATATGTGTGTGTGTCAATGAATGTAATTTTCATACGTGAGTAGGTATGGAGAATTTAGTAAATGAAATACAAAATGAGTACATTCCTGTTGGAAGATAACTATTTTATAAATGCATGCAGCAAGTTTGGGAGAACTGTGAAGTGCCATAAAATTAAAAGATTGAAAAAGAGCAACAACAAAAATTGTCTGATATAGTTAGCTAAGAAAAACTACTTCAGTTAATATTTCTTTGTATTATATGCAAAGTGTGTAGATGAACTATTTGCATTTATGCATAGTGAATTATTTACATTACTGAAGTGTGAAGTAATTGAAATCTGGCATACACCCAAACAACAAAACCCTCAAATTTGTGATCTTTGTTGTCTTGTGGTTCTACCCTACAAACATGTACAGCAGAGTTTCTGGAACTTTGTACCATTTCACATCTAAGAATGCTTGCTGTAATATTTTGATTGCAACTCAAAATACCTAATGTCTTGCAAATTTTAACATAATTTTATTTAAATAAAATAAATTTTTAAAAAGTTGTGTTTGGTTTAGAATGTTTTCTCCACTTTTGGCTGACATCCCTCAAATCTTCTGTTATATGAGTTTATTGGTTCCAGAGTCACAAACACTAAATTTTTCTCAAATGACAAGATAAAATCAAGATAAAACTCCAGCAGGCATCAAGACCAAGAAAGAGATTGTTTTAATGATTTCAATAGCTGCAAACATTTGACAAGACACTTTTAAAAAATAGGGTTTATAGGTAAAAATATGTCTGCTTGTAGATGTTATTTCTTCATTAAAAAAACAAAATAAAAAATTACAGTACCTGCAAATGTGACACTGGACTGCACAGATAAAATGCCAGTTTCTATGTCAACAGCAAAAAGCTGGTTTACACTGGAGTCTTCTCCGGCATGAAGGAAATAATGAATTTGACCGTTGGGCCCAAAGTCAGCATCCACTGCTTTGACCTAAAAAAAGGGCAAGATTAGAAACAATCCACAAATCTAATTTTAGTAAATTAACATCTTTCTGGTCATTCATGCACAGTTAAAATTTTAAAAAATTTAAATTTGAATGACAGATACATTTACCTCAAGTGGACCTGTATTCCAAAAGTGAGGACAATTTAAAAGTTTCCATATGAACCATCAAGTAGATCTGTTATGGACAATTTATAAGTACAATTTCCAAAGAAATTATACTGTAGTTTGTTATCTGGAGTTAAATCCCTTTCATTAAGATGTATCATATATATATTTTATGATCACACTTATGTATACCAATCAAGCATAACTGTTCTTGGGAGTTTCTTTCCAAAAGATGATCCCGTCTTGGCATTCAACATTTTGGCAATCTAAAGAACACAAATTTCAAGCAATTCTGCTTCTAACATATTTTCCCACAAATGCAAGTTGTAAGTTGTGGTTGTGATCATGTGTCTCTCATATCCACTTGAATCACTTAAATTTACAAACTTTAAACTGTCTTATGTTATGGGCTGTTTTGCAAGACCCTAAGATCAAATCTTACACATATATTTATCTTGACACACTAAAAAATTGTGGATCTGAAATTGTATTTATGGAGAAATCACAGCTCTGCCTGTCATTTCTGGTAGTGAAGATAATTTGAGAAAGAATATGTAATGCCACCCCATATCAACAACAAAAATTTTATCCAGGTATCCTGATTTTGCTACCCAGAGATTTCCTATTAGTTTTGAATTATCTAAAAATGTGCATCAAAGTGCAGAAAACATCTACTACAAAAAATTTCTTCTACCAAATGACAAGAAAAATAAAGACATTAAGAAGATGCTAATTCAGTCAATAAATAACACACACCTATTTGTGCAAAACCCCAGGAAAGCACACCACTATCCTCAGAAATAACTTGAAAGAAACTCAAGACACACAAAGGGGGGCTAATGAAAAGACCAAGAGAACAGTTAATCGAGATAAATGAATGTGGTTGCTTTATTCCAGATAAACTCACCTGCAGAATTTTACTGCTTACTGATGCATCAAAGCGAATGTTGGAACGATATTCTTTCATTAAGAACATAGGCATGTTGTCATTCACATCAAGAACAGAAACCTTGACTACAGCAAATCCCATCTGGCCGCCATTGTCAGTAGCAGCCACTGTAAACTCATACTCGCTTGACAATTCTCGATCTAGAACCTGGCGAGTTATTATTTCACCTACAGAAAATTAAATGAAAATTATGTCCAATATTTTCACCTCCCAAATTCAGTTAAATGGTACATTGCTGCAGTTTTTACATGTAAACAATCAACACACTAAGTTATATTTCATGACTACAAAGCAATTTCCATTCTTCACTAGATAATATTCATATATATATACTTATTTTCATCCTTAACTGATAACATGCATACAAAATATATGCACATTTACAACAAAAGCAATGGAAATACCAACACAAACCTGAAATGAAATAACAATCTATACTTGTTCACATGAAAGCTAAACAGTCTGTTAATTCTAAATACATCTGAACAATAAAGATGATAAAGATAAGGTCACATCTAAAGACCAAACTCAGATAATAAGATGAATACACATCTAAAAACATGAAAATACTTCTAAGCTCAGATGATAAAAATGAAAACACATTCAAAAATAGTTAATAAAAATGAAAACACAGATGAACACAGATGACAAAGCTGAAAACACATGAAAAAAAAAAGAAATGCTTGAATACAACAGACAATAAAAAATGCAGAAAACAAGAACAAGAAAATTACAATTAATAAGAAAGAGATGTGCATGAGAGATTTAAGTTTTGAAAGTGCATGATTTGTTATTAAAATTTTCTAAAATCATAAGTAATTAATACTGAATACTAGAGAAAATAGATTTAGTTTGGCAACATCTTATTATAGTAACAAAAAAATATCAACCATTACCTGTATCAGTATCGATGGAAAATATTTCCGACATATATTCACTGGGAATGGTATATGTTAGCATGCCATAATTCCCCCGATCAGAGTCCAAAGCAGACAACATAATCACACTTGTTCCAACAGGTTGCATCTCTGGTATTTCTACTAAATACACATCTTGGGTGAAGCGTGGCACATGCTGATTTGTGTTTCGCACTCCAACTGCTACACGTGCAAAACTGGTATACACCCCATCACTGACAGAAACATTCAAAATGTAGGAGGGACTGAACTCTGGTTTGCGATGTTCTGCCACTGTGATCACACCAGAAGAAGAATCAATGCTGAAGGCCTGTTTCTCATTACCCCCCATGATTGCATAGGAAAGTCTCCCCCGATCAGATTCATCTTCATCTGAAGCCATCACCTTGGTGACAAGCTGTCCTCTTAAAACTTGATCAGTGATGTAACAGTTGAAGGAAGGCTGCGAGAAATGTGGAGCATTATCATTCACATCAATTACAATGACAAGCACTATGGCTGTCGAACTTTTAGCCGGCATGCCACTATCAGTAGCCACAGCAAGAAAAGTAAACTCTTTCTGCTTTTCATGATCAAGTTGTCTGCAAATGTAAAACAAACAAAACAAATATAAAATAGTAAATGAAACAGTAATGTACTGTCATTAACTTAACACTGTGGTGAAAAAGCCTGCACAGACTGGCTAAACAAGTAGGTCATCACTGTGGCTAAAGTGAAGCATCCTGGAATATATTTCTTTAATTTCTAAAGCAATATTATTTATAAATAGTATGTTATTAGTATCAGTGTATGCATGCATATTAGTATTCTTATGAAATAAAGACAACAATTTATGTTGAGAGTTATATTAAAATGAAACAATAGCAATATATTATAATGCTGAAAATGGAAAAAAAAAGAATGGTTTCACACAAACTTTTAAGAAAACTTAAGAATATAAAGAAATCTATTTAAATTTTTAACCTAGACATTTAATAGTGTCAAAGTCATTTTTGCTAACATAAAGGAATGCACCACAGAAGTCCCACATATTATCATGACACATATATTATGCTCTCTCCAGTGGCTTGGCATTTTGATTTCAACCTGAGTCCAAAGCAAACATCTGTGATATTATTAAGGCAATGTAATATAGATTGGAAAGATTAGCTGCCCAGACCTAGAGGACCTAACATTGCCCTAGTTCTAGATGATGTAATATTGTTCCAGTTTTAGATGACCGAGCATTGCCCCAGATATAAGATGATCAAAAGTGCCTGATTAAATTTAAAAAAAACCAGTTGTTGATTAAAAACTGGCTCCAGCTTAATACAAAACAAAGTATTTTAGACTGTTTCTAAGAAACCCCTAATTTAAATTAATTCTTTGAATCAACCACCTGGCAAAATTGAAAAAAATAATTAACATATTGGAAATTAAAGAAAGAAAAATTAAGGTCTTGCATAAAAGTTTTAAAGGGAATTTTAATACCATTCAAATTGCTGCTGGTGAACAATAAATAAGATTTGATAACTGAGTTTATATGCAATGCATGAGAAATGTTCATTTAAAATATTTAAATAAGCAATATTTAGAAATAAATTTAAAATGAAATAAATTTAGAAAGAAAAGAAAGAAAGACATTTAGAAAGAAAGAAACTTAGAAAGAAAGAAGAAAGAAATAAATTTAGAAAAGAAAGAAGGAAAGAAATTTAGAAAGAAAGAAATAAAGAAATTTAGAAAGAAAAAAATTTAGAAAGAAAGAAAGAAAGAAAGAAGGTCTTTGATCTAAATTCTCACACAGAGGAAAACACTTACCTCTGCAAGGTGATAATTCCAGACTCAGAATTAATGAAAAATGGCTGTGCATCATGATTGTTAGGAGAAACTGGTGCCAGACTGTAATGCAGTAGGCTGTTGGCAGCACTGTCAGCATCGTGTGCTGACACCTGAAGGATGGAGGTACCAATGCGAGCCATTTCTGACACAGTGTGAGTGTATCGCACACTTTCAAAAGTTGGTGCATTATCGTTTACATCCTGCACAAAGAGTATACTACTGATTTTAGTGTGTGTATTATACCTTTAGTGTGTGCTGTATATCAGGACATAAATGTACTACCAGCCTCAGTCTATGCTTTACACTTAAAAATAATTGTAACAGTCGCTTTAATAACCACAGTATATTTGGATTATAGCTACAACACTGAATTTAGTATGTATTATATATCTGGCCAAAATGTAGCACTGGCTTTAAGTGTAATAATGCCTTAATCTGATTAACTTTGATTTACTTTATTCTGTACACATGATGTGTGTAAAATTGGCTTTCCCGTGTGTCACAAAACGGGTAGGCTCGTTACAAGCCGACCCGAGCTGAAGTTAGAGATGCAAGGGGTGAAGTCTATTTTTAGCCTGCTCCGGTGCACCTCCAAGAAAAGCCCGTGACGTGTGCCAGTACTACGTCGCGTCAAGTTGTTACATAGACACACATGACATACACCATTGATGTTTGGGTGGGGCCCAATTTATTAATGTCATGCCAAGGAACGTTTTATTGGCGGTGTGTGTTGTGAGTGTGTATCATAAATGTGAATAAATGGACGAACAGACGAACGGTGCAAAACAATAGTACAAATTCTTTCGTCCCTCTCAAAAACTATGAATAACAAGAGAGTTGAAAGATGTTTAAATCAGGTTATTTATTTCCCGATTTAAAAGGGGGCACTACTCTTTCGCACAGTGATTAATCATTCATTCAACTTTCCAATGTCATACACTCTGTGGGAAATAAGGGGAGATGAAAATGATGAAATTCAAAATATAAAATAAAGATTAATTACACAATTCTTATGCGGCAAATGGGGCCGCTTTAGCAATAGTTCACATGTAAAATAAGCATTACTTTTAACATTAGAGTTCTTATTTTGCAAACGATATAATAGTGTTCATTTTCTTAAGAGTCCTAGACTTAAGTATGTGCGCGTTAGCCGTGCTAATGATTACTCACTATTAATGTCAGAGTTCCAAGGAGATGACGTAAGCTCACACGTCACTTATAAGCGGCACTTCAAAGTGAAGACGGGACGCAATTGAGGCGTCGCATTACAGGTGAAGATTCTGCAGAATCTAGGCACCACTTTCAGATTATCACTGGGGAGAAATCTGAAATTTAGCTGACTGTTGTCAGCCTCGATAATTATCGTTGTACCGGTTGTCGTGGAAACGGACACCCCAACGACGTTTAGCATTATCGGGTAGAGTCGTCCAGTGGGATGTGTCGTCGCATTACATTGAGTGTAGAAATCCGGATGTCTGTAAGAAATCTCGGTGCTAGCCTCCCAATAGCGGGATAGATCTGTCCAACCGAACTCTCAGACAGGGGGGAGAACAAGTTGGTCCCTCGTGTCGTTAACTGCATACAACCAGCGTCGCATGCATCGGGTTTTCCTGGACAGTGAACTTTCCACTTTGCCAAAAGTTATACTGAGTAATTTTGCCTCGTCACTCAATATATGGCATCAGACGGATGGAAAACGGATGGAAAGAGATCATTGCAGCTTTCCTTTATGAAATCTCTGTACATGAGATAATTCATACGTGAAGTTAGACTGGCTTCAGACGAATCGACGTTTTCAACATTGAGAGTAAAATCTTCATTTTGTCTCTTATATAGCTTTCACTGAAGGTTTCCAAAACTTCCAGAAGCTATGTCCTGTGACATGATTTTTGCCTTGGATATATAGTGGTAATCGTGATGCATGCTTTTCTGTGGTCAATTGTAATGCGCACTGGCCATTTCTCTCGTCAACAACACGTGACTCGTAGTGCGCAGTTGTCCCAATTTATTTAATATACATATCCTTCATAAACTAATACATATATTCAATATGATAATTAACACACACTGCGTCACGAACGTCTGTCTACTAAAGAGATCTTAGGTGACCGATACTGGAGTTTTCATGCTACATATGAAAATAACAAAACTCGGGTTGCTTCAACTAGTTTTGTTAACGGTTTTTAAAATGAAATAAAATATAATTTCTGTCCCTCATTTCCTGTGACAACCCCCTTCTTAAAATTGATTGGAGCTCACAGAGTGGAAATCAAATAGGAACAAAAAAAATTTTATTTCACACGATAGTCCCCACAGGAATTATATGCGCATCTGTGGAGAGACTATCCTCTTTCTTGTTTATATCGCGGTTATGGCATGCTGGGATAATGCATCGGCACCCGAATTCTCTCGGCCCGCGATGTGTTCGACAACGAAGCTATACTCCTGTAGCAGGAGTGTCCATCTAGTTAGCCTAGCGTTATCATACATGCTAGTGCTGACATACATGTCAGCGGCTTATGATCGCACTGCAGGATGAATGGTTTAGAGTACAGATAAGCACTAAATTTCTTGAGTGCCCATACGATTGCTAAGCACTCTTTTTCAATCGTAGAATACCGTGTCTCACGATCTAATAGTTTCTTAGAAGCGTATGCTACCGGTAGGTATTCGTCATCTGTCTCTTGGAGAAGTATGGCACCGAGGCCTTCGTCTGATGCGTCGGTCCTGACAATAAATCTCTTGTCAAAGTCTGGTAACTGTAGGACGGGTTTACTGGTCAAGATGTCCTTCACTTTTTCGAGGGCGGTGCTACACTCTGCCGTCCATCGTATTTTCGTGGGTTGTTTGTTTCCAGTTAAGTCCGTCAGTGGTTTAAGAAGCGTACTGAAGTTTGGGACAAATTTTCGGTAGTACCCCACTAGCCCCAAAACTGCCCTGACCTGTTTCTTTGTAGTCGGTAAGGTCATGTCACGAATGGCTGCAGTTAAGTCTAGATTAGGGCCTATTTGTCCGTCACTTATGATATGGCCAAGAAATTCAATCTCCCGAAAGCCCGCGCGTACTTTGGAAGGTTTCACGGTCAATCTATGGCGCTCGAGAATGTCAAGTAGACCACCCACTGAGGATAAATGTTGGTCCCATGTTCCTGTTGCTACCAGTATGTCATCAAAGAAATTCAATGCGTTAACGCTCTCTAACGGTAATTTTCGCATGAAACGCGCGAATGTTGCGGGTGCGTTCGCTAGTCCGAACGGTAGTCGGCAAAACTGAAACAAGCCTAGCGGAGTTGGGAAGGCTGTTTTTGGTCTGTCGTCTATAGCAACTGACAGTTGCCAGTACCCTTTGCACATGTCAAACTTTGAAAAGTAATGTGCCTTGGTTAGTTTTGCGAATAATTCGTCCTGATTTGGGATAGGTTCCGCATCGAATTCAGTTATCTCATTTAACTGTCTGTAGTCCACACAAAAACGAAGCGTACCGTCTTTCTTTTTAACTAAGACGACCGGTGATGAATATGGGGAGATTGACTGTTCAATCACGCCCTGTTTTTGCATTTCACGCACCTGTTCTGCTATGTACTTTGTGCTCTCATATTTCTGTGGGTACTGTTTTAAGCGTATCGGTTTGTCGCTTAAAAGTTTGATGCGGTGTTCAACCAAATCTGAGTGGCCCGGTTGGTCGGTGAATATGCGCGCGTGTCTGTGTAAGAGCTCTGACATTGCGTCGCGCTGTTCGACCGTTAAGTTTGAGTCAATCTCGACTTGATCGACTGTAACTGCGGAGTTAGGCTGGGTTTCGGCGGACATCATGTCTGTTCTGAAATTGGAGTCTTCCAATTGTATCAGTGCGACATTCACGCTTTGTATCTGTTCGCCGCTGCGTTCATAGTAACGCTTGAGCATATTTATGTGATAGGTTTTCTGCTTATTTCCTATCTGTATGCTGTAGTCGTTCTGCTTCACACGCTTAATAACGCGATAGGGTCCACGCCAGTGCATTTGCATGCGGTTGTTATGCGTGGGCCGCAAGAGTAACACGAGCTGGCCTGGTTCGAGGTCACGTTCCACAGCAGTACGGTCAAAATTTCGCTTGTATCGGGGTTGTTTTTCGCGAATGTTTTCCTGTGCTAAGTGACATGTCTCGGTCAGACGTTGACGTAGTTCGGCTACGTACGTGTGAACATCTTTACCATCGGTCACAGTGTCTCCCTTGACCCATGTTTCTTTAATTAGTTTAAGGGGACCACGAGGTTGCCTGCCGTATAGTAGTTGGAACGGTGAGTAGCCCGTACTCTCTTGTGGGAGTTCGCGATACGCGAAGAGTAATGGTGCTAGAAAACGTGGCCACTGGTCGGGTTGTTCCGAGGCCATTTTAATTAACATTTTCTTTATCGTACCGTTGAAACGTTCAACGGCACCATTAGACTGAGCGTGATATGGTGATGAGAACAACTGTTTACACGCTAGTAGACGCATTGTTTCAGCCATCATTGCTGAGGTGAATTGAGTGCCCTGGTCACTCAATATTTCTCGAGGTACACCAGTACGAGAAAATACGTCTATTAAAGCGTCTGCGACTTCGATCGCTGTGATGCCCTTTAATGCGACTGCTTCTGGATATCGTGTTGCAAAATCCACGATTGTTAGGATATAGCGATATCCTCCTTCGGCCGCGGGAATGATTGGGCCAATAATGTCTACTGCGACTTTTAGGAATGGTTCCTCTACTGTTGGTACTATCTCGAGGGGAACTCGACTGACACGCCCTCGGTCAATATGTTGTTGACACTGCGTACATGTACGAACGTACGAGTGAACATCCCTACTCAGGCCTGGCCAAAAAAAGTCCTCGCGAATTCGCTGCTCAGTGCGACGCGCGCCCTGATGTCCAGACATGATTGAGTCGTGTGCAAAGCTAAGAATCAGCGGTCTGAGTGGTGTAGGGGTAAATAAACACGTGGTGCTTCTAGTATCATTTTCCTTAAAGTCGGTGCGCCGAAACGCTAGTCCGTCCTTCAGGAAATACGTCATTGTTGCGTACTTGCTGGACGTAATAGTGTTTTTCCGTGCCAGCTTTAGCATTGAGGACAAGCTTTTGTCCTCCTGCTGCAGGTGACTGAGTTGACTTGGGGTCAACTGCGGAAATGTGTTCTCGACTATCTTTAGAGCTGGGGGTCCTTGTTTACTACGTTCCCGTTGTGCTCTAGTGGTTACGGGGAGAACAGGATAGATGCCATCAGTGTGTGTGTCACACTGCCCGGGCGATAGTATGAATCCGAACTGCATGTCTCTTATTACTGCGGCGGTGACTGTACCGGAGAACACGGATGACGTAACATGTACCGTGGCTCTTGGACATGTACTAAGGTGTCCCATAACACATCGAATGCGGACGCTACCCCTTAGATACTGTTCAGGGCGTACAAGTTTAGCATTTATGCAGCTTATGGACGCACCTGTATCGACCAGTATTTTGACTCTTTTTCCGTTTACTGTAGCCTGTTGGGTCCTTAGAGTTGCACCTGTTTCAGTGCATACTTTTACATCACGTGGACTGGGACAGTTCTGAGAACTATGCCCCTTCCCTTTGCAAGTGTAACACGTCATAGGTGGGGAGTCACGTGTGTGACGTCGTACGTCTTGTGACTTAGTATATGTCCGCTGTACCGGTTCGGGTTTTTCCGATTTCGTCATTGGTCGGTTCGGTTTCGGTGTATACTTCTGCCGATTTGTAGGAGGAGGGCGTGGTGCGCTCCTCGTAATTACCGGATCAGGGTAATCATTATACGTGTCTGCTAACCTCAACATATCACTGAAGTTAGCCGGGGGGTTTCGCTGCAAATATGTCGTCATTGCAGGCGGAGCAATATGGAGAAATTGATCTCTTAATATCAAATCAAATAGGCCCTCATACGTCTTCCGGATGTCTGTCAAATCAATCCATCTATCAAGATAATGGCGTAACCGGGTACCGAAGGCTTGCATGGTGTCATTTGCTTTAGGTATGGCTCTCCTAAACATTTTTCGAAAGCCTTCTGCTGTACATTGAAAAGTACGCATCAAACCCGTTTTGAGATCTGCATAAGTAATAGCGGGATCGCGCGTTAGATCAGTAAATGCGCGCGAGCTTTCACCTTGGAGTATTTGACCGAGTTGTTGTTTCTTTTCAATGTCAGTGTAATTAAAGTTGGCAATGAAACTGTCAAAGCGTGTCAAAAACTCGTCAATCGTCTCGACTTCAGGGTTAAAGAAAGCTAGCCGTGTACGGGGTTTATTTAATTCGGCCTGTTGCTTAGCAGTCCCATCTAACAACTTCTCTCTAGCTGTTACCTCTTGCTTAGCTAATTCAAGCTGTTCCTGATGTGCTCTAGCTTTTAACTTAAGCTTTCTCTCTTCTACTTCCTGCCTTTTATCTTCTAAATCCCTAGCTGACTGAATCTTTAATAACTCTATTTCTCTCATATCTTGGATTTCTTTCTCTTTAAAATCTCTCGCCTCTTTCGCTCTTTTCTCCTCTAGCTCTCTCAAAGTTTGCATCTCTAGCTGTTTAGCTAACTCTCTTTTTTCCTCTAGCTCTCTCAGGTCTTTCATCTCTAGCTGTCTAGCTAACTGTCTCTTATCTTCTAGCTCTATAGCCTCTTTCGATCTTTTTTCCTCTAGCTCTCTCAAAGCTTGCATCTCTAAATCCTTAGCTACCTGTCTCTTTTCTTCTAGCTCATTTTTCTTATCCTCTAGCTCTCTCGCCTCTTTCGCCTCATTTTCTTTCGCAACATACCATTTAGCTATCTCCTCATCCACGTATTTCTTTAACTCGGCTTTTTCATACCCGAATTCTCTGCCCATAGCCATGAGTTCTTTCTTTATGTTTACTAGCTCGGCCATTTTTAAAATTGCTAGTTATCACGAGTATGGATAAAGTGACTTAGAATATTCGCGGGATTTTGACCACTGTAGGTCACAAGTGGTGCAATGGTGTGCGTATGAACACCAGCCACCGCGTGATTAGGATTATTACAAACACGAGTAAAAGAAATCCTAATCGGAAATTTGCAAAGTTAGCAAAATTAGCAAAACAACAGTTGCTAATGTAGCGTACAGAATATCGATCTATGTACGTCTAAACACGAGTCGGTACGCATTAACGATAATAGCGTAAAGATTATAAAACTTATTTCAACACAATAATAAGTCTTATCAAAATCCAGTTCACCTAAGTCTCAATAGCAAAGCCCTAACATGCAATAAACAATGCATAATGGTGATGAGATAGAAAAGCAGGAAAGAGATGACACTTTCTTACAACAACACAATTTACCTTGTCAGATCACGGTCAGTGGTCACCAGATGTCACAAAACGGGTAGGCTCGTTACAAGCCGACCCGAGCTGAAGTTAGAGATGCAAGGGGTGAAGTCTATTTTTAGCCTGCTCCGGTGCACCTCCAAGAAAAGCCCGTGACGTGTGCCAGTACTACGTCGCGTCAAGTTGTTACATAGACACACATGACATACACCATTGATGTTTGGGTGGGGCCCAATTTATTAATGTCATGCCAAGGAACGTTTTATTGGCGGTGTGTGTTGTGAGTGTGTATCATAAATGTGAATAAATGGACGAACAGACGAACGGTGCAAAACAATAGTACAAATTCTTTCGTCCCTCTCAAAAACTATGAATAACAAGAGAGTTGAAAGATGTTTAAATCAGGTTATTTATTTCCCGATTTAAAAGGGGGCACTACTCTTTCGCACAGTGATTAATCATTCATTCAACTTTCCAATGTCATACACTCTGTGGGAAATAAGGGGAGATGAAAATGATGAAATTCAAAATATAAAATAAAGATTAATTACACAATTCTTATGCGGCAAATGGGGCCGCTTTAGCAATAGTTCACATGTAAAATAAGCATTACTTTTAACATTAGAGTTCTTATTTTGCAAACGATATAATAGTGTTCATTTTCTTAAGAGTCCTAGACTTAAGTATGTGCGCGTTAGCCGTGCTAATGATTACTCACTATTAATGTCAGAGTTCCAAGGAGATGACGTAAGCTCACACGTCACTTATAAGCGGCACTTCAAAGTGAAGACGGGACGCAATTGAGGCGTCGCATTACAGGTGAAGATTCTGCAGAATCTAGGCACCACTTTCAGATTATCACTGGGGAGAAATCTGAAATTTAGCTGACTGTTGTCAGCCTCGATAATTATCGTTGTACCGGTTGTCGTGGAAACGGACACCCCAACGACGTTTAGCATTATCGGGTAGAGTCGTCCAGTGGGATGTGTCGTCGCATTACATTGAGTGTAGAAATCCGGATGTCTGTAAGAAATCTCGGTGCTAGCCTCCCAATAGCGGGATAGATCTGTCCAACCGAACTCTCAGACAGGGGGGAGAACAAGTTGGTCCCTCGTGTCGTTAACTGCATACAACCAGCGTCGCATGCATCGGGTTTTCCTGGACAGTGAACTTTCCACTTTGCCAAAAGTTATACTGAGTAATTTTGCCTCGTCACTCAATATATGGCATCAGACGGATGGAAAACGGATGGAAAGAGATCATTGCAGCTTTCCTTTATGAAATCTCTGTACATGAGATAATTCATACGTGAAGTTAGACTGGCTTCAGACGAATCGACGTTTTCAACATTGAGAGTAAAATCTTCATTTTGTCTCTTATATAGCTTTCACTGAAGGTTTCCAAAACTTCCAGAAGCTATGTCCTGTGACATGATTTTTGCCTTGGATATATAGTGGTAATCGTGATGCATGCTTTTCTGTGGTCAATTGTAATGCGCACTGGCCATTTCTCTCGTCAACAACACGTGACTCGTAGTGCGCAGTTGTCCCAATTTATTTAATATACATATCCTTCATAAACTAATACATATATTCAATATGATAATTAACACACACTGCGTCACGAACGTCTGTCTACTAAAGAGATCTTAGGTGACCGATACTGGAGTTTTCATGCTACATATGAAAATAACAAAACTCGGGTTGCTTCAACTAGTTTTGTTAACGGTTTTTAAAATGAAATAAAATATAATTTCTGTCCCTCATTTCCTGTGACACCGTGTTTTACACTTGATACAAGTCTGATAAATAAAAGCATGACACAAAATGAATGTGACTATTCCTTTATCAATTTACTATATTATAAGTAGCTGAAACACAAGATAATACCAATGCCTACCACATTCCTATTATTTTAAATACACAAAATGAAAAAGCTAAAAGATTATAATGAAAGGAATGGATTAATCCAGCAAATTTCTGTTCTGTATTATATGCAACATATACAAGTACTTTACATGTGTATGTTTGTTTGTGTGAGTGTGTATGAAGTTAACACACAACAATAAGATCATTCATGCAATCCATTGTTACTCAAAATGGTAGATGAAAGTTTAATATAGTTTGATATACAGATACTATCTCTTTAGCAAATACAGTTACCTCTAGTGTAATGTTCACAGATGTTTCAGCATAACTGGCAGAGTTCACATCACTGGCTCGGATAACAAGGTTGTACTGTTTCATGCTCTCATAGTCCAACTGACCTACGACTGAGATGAGACCTGTCAACAAGAACAAACGGTTTAAATAAAATCAACATGAATGACAAATGAAAGCATAATCTTGCTATTAATAAATTAATATTTAAACTAGTCAGCAATTATGAAATTTCATTTTCCAGATGAATAAAAAAAAAAGGAAATTACCTACACTAGTTACCTCAGCAGTTTATATACATTTAAGAAGCAACAGTCAACATAAACAGACATTAACAAATAAAGACAATGCTCAAATCTTCATTTATCATGTTCATTATTAAGGTTAACAAAAAGTGTTAACTTACATTTTCCTCAAGTAAGCACTCACAATTAATGAATTACTATGTGATCACTAAGCCTTCATCCAGTTTTTTCCTCCGAATGTTTTAGGAATTACCACTCAAATTTCAAAAACAGAGGTACACACTGGCAAAGACATGGAACAGCCAGGTTTTAAAGTATAAAAATATATTTAGCAAGTTATGTTGCATATGGACATGGAACACAATGCATTACAATTTTAAAAATTAGTTAAAGAAGAAAGATTATTTAACATAAAATGAAATATTTGATATTATTCAAGTTCAAATGCTATTATTTAATTTAAACATGCTCAAACAGTTCTTTAGATTAAGATTGTACAATATGTTTAATAAGACTAAAACAAATGCAACAGAGAAGTACACCATTTCATTAAATGGTAAAATTTTGTTAACTTAGTTAGCCAGTCTACTTTAGGGACATCCAAACCATAACCTGTGGTCCAAATATTTGTGGCCTACACTTTATTTACATTTCCTTAAAATTAGCTGCTTTGTTCAAGTGGCATCCAACCCATACCCTGTGACCCAGTCCTTCATATTTTGTGGCCTATCTGTTATGACCACAAAGAAACAAACTAACATAATCCAAATAACAATGATTATGTTTGTTTTCTCTAGAAGCATGGATGTAAAACTAAGGTTTATATGGCTTGAGATTTCAACTGGCCTTTAAATGTCTCTGGTATTTATTATTTATCTATTATTTAGGTGCCCCTAGTAGTTTAGCTTCCCCTAGTAATTTAGGTGTCCCTAGTAATTTAGACACCCCTAGTAATTTAGATGCCCCTAGTAATTTAGCTTCCCCTAGTAATTTAGATGCCCCTTGTAATTTAGACACCCCTAGTAATTTAGATGCCCCTCATCTACAAAATAATGTAGGACTGAGAAGTGAGGAAGAGGTGAGGAAGAGGTGAGGAGAAGAAGTAATAGCAACATTAAAATTTTGTTGCACAGCACAAAATATGTGTGACATACATGAAAGTGACAATTAATCAATGAAATGAGTGCAGGAAAAATATTAAATATGATTTTTTAAAAGTATGAATTATGCTGTACATTATTAACTGTTGGTTAACATGTTTGTGGGAAAGCAGTTTTTGTTGAAGTTTATTTTTAAATATTATCATTTATATAAACAAAATGTCTTCATGTATATTAAGTGAGGCACTACAAAATTAACCCCCTTTCAGTCACTGTTATTATTACTAATTTAAATAATATGACTTTAATTAATTAAATATAAATATCCATTCATATTCACATCAACACATTCATATTTTCAATTTAAAATAAAGGGTCATTTGTAGTCACATCAACACATTCATATGTTCAACTTTAAAATAAAGAGTCATTCATAGTCACATCAACACATTCATATGTTCAACTTTAAAATAAAGAGTCATTTGTATTCACATCAACATGTTTATATTTTCAAACCACAGAAATGCATTATGCTTTTAAAACAGCATGCTCAATGCATATTTCACACACATACACACACAGTGATAAACACATAATGTTCATGCTATAGAATAAATGTTAAAAAAAGAGGTACTGTTAACTGTATAAAGGGAAAACATTTCAATAGACATTTAAAAAAAAAATCTAAGTTAATAATAGTGGCATGCTTTGCAACAGCAATGTATTATAAACTATGTTTCAAGAATAATATTATCTCTTGCTTTGATAACTTTGCCAACTCAATGATCACTGTTACCCATCATTTTCTATGATGGTACAGCAACAAACTTTGTATGCATGTACTAATTTAGCAAGAAACAATGAACACATTAAGTATACCCCACCCCCTCTTTCTAAAAAAAAAGGGTAGGAAAAGAAAGACTGTTGTTAATTATAATTACTCTATGCTTTCCTCTCTGGATTATTGCTTTTAAAAAACCTACTTAACTCTTCGAGTTGATCTACACTTAAAGTAGGCACAAATGAATATGAAAATTTCCAGAGTTGAATTGGTTGGCAATTTCTTAAGCAGCCTTTTCAGATTTTATTCCATTTCACATATTTTGTTTTCCAGTGTTCTGATTAATACAGGTGTCATCTTGTTTCACATTACAATGTGTCCAGATCACAAATATGAGATTTCAGCTGTCTCTTTTGCTCTCTGTGATATTCTGAATGGACTTTTATGGCATGAATGTTATGCAACAAAAATAAAACTACTTAAAGTCACACAATTTCTGTACTTCTTTCATTTATCTTTCTAAGGGAATAAATCCTCATCATTCAACAATTAAGCTGCCTCAGTCTCCATAAAAAGTTCTTTTAATTCACTGAGTATTTATGAGATTCTGGTAGATTCATTTTCTGCAGCAGTCCATACTTGTCAATGACAGGTATTCAGAAATAATATCATTTCAACCACTCTCTTATAGAAAGAATCTTTCATCCACTTTCTTAATACAAAACACCTCTCACCCACTTACTTTTTATTAGAAACACCCCCTTTTCAGAAAGGCTCTTTCAAACACCCCCTTTTCAGAAAGGATCTATCTTCCACCTGTCAATCTTGCACTCTCTTTACATACAGGATCTTTCAAATACCCTCTTTACCATACAGGACCTTTTATGCACTCTTTTCAAAAGCAAGGATCTTTGCAAACACTCTCTGTAAGATTTAACCCTTCACATTCTACATTTTGACATTTACATTGTGGTGCTTTCTTTAACCCAGAGATGCTACTAATATATTGTTTTTTAATTTCCAAATTATTTCCTTGATAAAAAATAAATCAATTAATAAATATGAGCACATTAAAAAATATATGATTAATTTTTTGCTAAGCCTACTGTCAATCACTGAACAGATGCTGAAGACACTATATTTATTAATGGTTAGAAAAAAAAGCACACACAAAGCACTGCTGAAAGAAGCTAAGATGTTTCAGCAAACAATGTGAATTGCCAAGTAGGGATGGTTCATGAAAACAGTTAACAGGAAGATGACCAACGAAAAAACACACATACAAATTATAATAAATTAAAAATCTAAACAAACAAAACTAGTTTTATATACTCCACCACTGAAGCAAGGGAGAGAAGAAGGATACTTACATGGCCCTAACACTTCCATATCTGAGAAAATAGCAAGTCAGCAGAAAGGAGGATAGAAGGAAAAGTCACCATACACCATATTAGTTAAAGGGCGGTAACAGAGTTAAGGTAATGTATTAATTTTAAAATAAGAAAAGCACAGCAAAGAAAAAAAGGTGGGCATGGGAGAAGAAATACAATTATGAATAATTCTAACCCTTTGCCCTATTTACATTTATATATAGAATCAAATATTAAAATTAGGCAAATTATAACTACCGATATATTCTTTTTTAAAGGTATATTGAAAACAATGTAAATACAGTGGACCCTTGCAAAACATCATTAATTCAACATAGAAAAAGTAATGTTAAGTTAAATTAACAGTATGTAAATATAGAGATTAGGATAATTTTATATAATCTGTATAGTGAAACAATTTTTAAAAATTATATAATACATGTGGATTTAATTATTACCTTAATCAGATGAAGAGAGTTGACTGAAAACCACACCTAGTCATAATTATAGGCATTCAAGCCATTCTCATTTTTGCTATAATTTTCTGTTTGATTTGCAATGAAAGTCATTTGCTGGTCCATTTTCCTTTATTTACTCTTGTTTAGGAAGTCACACATTAATTAATGAAGGTTCTTTACTTAATAAAATATGAGAGAGTTACAGGAGCTCTTTTCATGTGAAACATGGCCAGGTATGTCAACAAGGTCAAAACTCTGAACACCGTTTCTAATCGGACAAGACAAGCTATGGGTTCGTTTACAAAGCCCAGCAGTCCAAATTTGGTACAAATGTAGTAACACTTAGCCCAACAGTTCAAGTTTTTGATACAAATATGGTAACATTATGTATGGATTTTAATGGTATATGAATAGATTAGCAGCTAAGGAAGATCTAGCATTAAGTAAAATATTGTGCAACTCCAGCATTCTTCAAGGGTTCACTGTACATACATATATATATATATATATATACATATATTATATATGGTACCATAAAATCCAATTTGTATATAAAAATTTTATTTGCAAGGTTTTTACTTTAAATTGATTTAATTTTATTTTATTCATAATCTCTGAAAATAAATGTTAACAATGAAAACATAATTCTTCAAACAGAGCATGAAGTTAAGTGTCAAGTGTAATCATTACAGTCTAAATTTTGTTTAAACACTTACAAGAAAACTGAATGAACATACACATTTTACACACTTTAGCTTTAATTTAAAAAACAACAACAGGTTATTCAAACTGCCAAACCACACTTAAAAAAAACAAACAAATCAAATCAAACCACTCTTTTAACACACTCAAATGGGATGCTCATGAAAAAGAAAACATCACCCAATCCCTTAATTTTATGAGTTCCATTGTAAAAAAAACAACAAAATATCACTTTCTTGCATGTACATATATACAACTAGCCGCATAACACATTTTCTACATATGTAGAGAAAAACATGATTAAAGGGCAAATTGCTGTGGGTTTAGGTACCATCTGTGGAAGCAAGATAGTTAATCTTTAAGCAAGATGGTTAATCTAGGTTGCTAAGACAAACATTGGAACACATTTATTCTTTTGAGCTGCTATGGTATTTGATAATTATTTGCAATGACTGACTTTTATATCAATATGGCATTTTACTTCTAAAGATATCTCCAGTCACCCAGACAACCTCCATACATACCACCCAAACCTTGAGAGTGAATAAAGAAATGAAAATTAAAAATTTAGTCTCTCTCATTCTCCTCCACAATCCATACCTGTATTGAAATCAACAGCAAAATCTCCATAGCGATCCCCATTAGAAATGGAATAAATTAGCTTCTCTCCCTTTGGACTAATGGCCTGAATGCTGATGACAGGTGCATACATGGGCGTGTTTTCTGGAATGCTGACATGCAACTGTTGCTCCTTAAACATGGGGCTGGAACTGTCCACAACATACACAGGTACCTGGACTTCTGCTGATAGTGATGGCAATCCTGCAGAAATAATATAGAAAATTTAACATGGATTTGGATTTAAAATAAATCAAAATCTTACTTGGAAAATTTAAGTACCTTAGGTAATATAGTTAGCTTATCACTCCAAATTACAGGAATGTGAGTTTGTTAGCATCTGTTTTAATAACAATTAAATTAAACATTCAATTTCTGATTAAATTAGGAGTCATCTATGCATCCAACCATCCCCATTCCTCTATCCACCCAACTATTAGTCCATCTTCCAGAAAAACAGTGTATTATGCTCAGCAAGTCCTAGAAAACATCAAAAATGCTATCAGTCCTTCACTTACAAACAATTCTAATGCATTCACCAGAGGTCAGACTCAATTCTACTGCTGTGCTTGTCATTGAAGTAAACAGTTCTGAATTACCTCTGTCCACTGCTATTACAGTGAGCAAGTAATGCTTATCCTTGTCATCTTCAGTCAGTTCTCGCACCACTATGTCCCCAGTATATTGGTTAAGACCAAAAGCTGCAAGGTTGTTGTTGGTCAAATCAGCTGGAAGAAAATAGCGGACTTCCCCATTCTCGCCCAGGTCAGCATCAGTTGCAGTTACCTGGAGAATGTGATAATGCAATCATCGCGATCTGAATGGTGTAAGAGTTAAACAATGATCAATATAGGAATATAAATTTTATTTGACATATATAACGGCGACTTTGATGTAGAACACTCTTGTATATCTGTTTTCAACTAATCCCGCAAGATTATCTTAATGTAACTGGATATTATTCCTTTTTCAAACTTAATTCACCAATCATATGTTGAAATGAAGAAAATTCTCCAACATTACATAAGTGTTTTTTTCTGGAACACTGGTAAGTGGTATCTCACAGCAACAACCACAATAAATATGTGAAGTAATATAATTAAAAGATTTCATTATGAACATGAAAGAAGATGAATATTAGATGTCATAGACTGCTTTTCCAACAGAAAGGCATTCAGTTTATAACTGCTTAAGTTATTTCAAAGTACACTACATTCTACTCTGAATCATTATATTAGAACATAATTCCTGTTATAATGGCATGTACTGATATATATTTTACATAATATGATACACTGATTACACTGATCCTCAAAATGTCGTAAAGTGGAACAAAATCCTTGTACAAATATGGAAGTCAAGTCAATATATGCAAATAATGATTTTCCCAGGTGCACTTATTTAGATAAAAAATAAGGTTTTGTACTTTATAAATAGGTACTCCAAACATGTGCTGATTGTGACCTTGTTTAGTCAATTTTTCTACATTTTCAACAGTCATGTTCCCTCCGTATACTGAAAAAACTTTGTACAATAAAAGCACATAAAACAAAATGTTTTAAAAGTCTTTATCTGATCTGTCTTTCTGTGCTTTTTGTTTAAATAAATAATTGTGAAAAAGTAATAAGAAGTTATTCAGAAGTTACCAACCCAGTGACTTTTGACCAATCTGCCATTACTTTTGGCAAGCAGTATTGCTTAACACCTGCACTTTCTTGGTTTGTAAGTATGCATGGCATACATTAATCTAAAAATAATAACTGTTGTCATGATGGGGAAAGAAGAAGATTCATTCCCATACTAAATAATGCACTGTAGTTTAAGATAAAGCATAATAAAGTTGAACTTACATTTTCTTAAATGAGGTTCATGGTATTTCAGGTAAGATATCAGTCTTAAAGGCTACCAGAAAATAGGAAAATTCTTTATCTATATGTCTATATAGTTTGAGTTTGAAACAACAAAAAAAAAATGTATGCAAAAAGAATTGCATTGAAAAAACTGTGGTCAGAGACCGAAATCACTGGTGAGTGTCAACAATTATGGCAGATTCTATTGAGGAGTTCAGGTTTCCATGCGGCGAAGTTGAACCAGTTTCCCAAAGTGCAATCTCGTGTATCATTCAGTATGAAGACATCAGTTGGTAAGTTAAATCATTTTCAGTTTTTGGTGTGTATTTTTTTTGTTTAAAGGACTATATGAACCAATAAATAAGAATTTTCAGGGTCAGAAGTAGATATAGGCCTGGCATTCATCTCTGAAGGTGTTAACGGGTGAACTCGGAAAATGACTTTATGAATTTATGCTTGCCTTATAGCTTAAGTGTTATATCATTCAATAAGGACAAGATTTATTTTCAATATAATGCATTTTGGTTTATTCAGATTGTGTGTTATTTGTTTTTAAATCTTTTTATTTTGTGGTCACTTGACCACATTTTCCCTTCCATTACTGCATTAGCAAGGCACAATGTAAATAATGAGTAGATGGATGCATAATGGCTTTTTATTTTTTAGTTATTATTTTTACCTGATTTTCTTTTCTATTTTAAATTCTGATAGACACAAGTGAGTTATAAATTAACTGTATTTTGTAAGTTTATTTTTCCACAATAAATGTAAGAGTGAGTTGATGATGCACACACTAGGCCTTACACTACAAAATTTAACTTTGAAGGTGGTGGTGGGTGAACTCTGAAAATGACTTTATGAATTTACATTCCTTATACAAAGCTTAAGTGTTGCACCATTCAATAGGAGAAAGATTTATTTGAAATATAATGCATTTGCTTTATTCAGACAATTTTTTAAAAAAATCTTTTTATTTTGTGGTCTTACAGCACAGGAACAATCATTGGGTAGGCCCTATGGAGAAGAGTCAGCTGAAACACTGCCCACTCCATAACTTAATGGGAGAAAATGTGTTTGGGGAGATGGATTTTAATATGGCAAAGAGCATTTTCGTCCATTTTGTTTTAACTGCTTCAGAACTTTTTTCAATCCAAAAATGAATAAATTGCTAATTTTGACTGACAGTATATTGAAAAATAACAAAATCGCTTATTTGTATGTTGGATACTACTTATGTAAAGAGTTTGAACTATATTGTTTATCATTTCTTCATTTTGTGGACCTTCAAAGTGAGCTATTTGTACAATTTTTGAAAAATTGAATATTGAAAAAAAAAAATCATAACTTTGATTCTAATTGAGTTACAAACTGGACTTAAGTACCATTGAAATCTGTCTATGTACATTAAAATTATTATTAATGATTGTGGAAAATATGTTTGGAGTACTCATAAATTTCGCAAGCATGCAGAGAGCTGAAAATATTTACTTTTTTAATGACTTCTCCATGCTGTGCACCTGTAGACACTATAGTCTGGAAAGGCTGCTTGACAAACATTGGAACATTGTCATTCACATCCATAATGTTGACAGTCATCACTACATGTGCTGTACGAGGTTCTGGGTAGGAATCTACCACCTTTTGGTAAAACAAAACAAATAAATAAAATCATATTTCATGAATTCTTATTCTTTATAACAACTGTCCCAAGATTGAAAAAATAATATTGAATCCTTGGCAGATACAATGAATTCCCTCCCTTCTAAACAAATTACATAGTTTACAAAGGACTTCACTTACCCATCATTTACAAACTCTTCAATATTAAGACTGTAAACACCCCACACTTATGGTTTCTAAATCAACCAAGCAAATACATGTAAATTAATTAAAATTATAATAAATATTACTAAATTAATTTAGGTATTTATAATTTTGTTAATTTTGTTTAATGTGGAATTTCACAAACATAAGGAAAACCCCAAATGTTCTCTAATTCCATCATTACAATTTAAAAACTTAGCAACATTTTTTGCTAATAATTATTTTCAAAATATATAAATAACATAGAAATAATTTACCAACCTGAACAACAACTGTGTAGGCATCATTCTGCTCTCTGTCAAATGGCACTCCTCGTGTCTGTACCACTCCAGATGTGGCACCCACAGTGAACATATCATTATTGTTCAGTAAAGAAAATGAAAACTTGTGATTCAGATCTGGAACGATAGGCTGCACTACAATTAGATTCTGCACTCTAGAATCATTTTCAGTCACATTTACGGTGTATGTATCCTTGGTGAATCGAAGCCCACTGTCTCTAGACTGTTCCACAGTGATAATGACACTTGTTGAAACATCAAAGGTTCCATCACTCACCTGAATTTTAAGTTCATACCTGAAAAAAATCCCAGAGAGACCTTTTTTGAAGTGCTTTCACTAGAAGAGAAGGAAATTTTTTTCTACACTGTATACAGAGGGGAAATCATATTCTTAAAGAAAAATATCATTGAATTATTATATACGTTTTAAACTAGTAAATTAAATTTAATTATACATTTGCACAGCTGATATGTTTTCTCTGCCATCCCTATATAAAATATTCCTTGAAAAACACTTGTAAATTTTAAAACAAACATTGAAAAAGGAACAGATCATTAAAAAGTATAAATAAGATTAACATGCAACCATAATCAGGTTCAGTTTGGTTTTGCAGATTAATTTACATAGATTGTTTAAAAAATATATATATATTTAAAATGATATTAAATTAAAAAGTATAAATAAGATTAACATGCAACCATAACCAGGTTCAGTTTGGTTTTGCAGATTAATTTACATAGATTGTTTAAAAAATATATATATATTTAAAATGAAAAATCAAGCAGCAAATTTTGAGTTTTATATAAAATGACTAAAGGATTAAAAAATATATAAAGGCTACTCTTAAAATGTTTTGTATCCTTAAGATAAGGTGGAACAGTACTAAATAAAATTTTCAAAGAATGAGATTTAAAATATTTATATCTCATGTTAGCATAAAATTTACAAAGTACAAAGATATTCTTGACGAAATTGACATTCTGGAACATCCTCTCACCTAAGAAGGAATATGTTAGGTAGCATGTCCTGTTTTAACAACATAGTAATATATCTTCATCTTAAATTATATAGTTTTACAGATATGTGGTTTGTTGTGAATTTGGTCATCCCAATATTGTTGCCTGATAGATGTAATATAATCAGTAAAAGAAGGTTTCGTCAAGAGCTCCTTTGGCTTGGCATCAGCCTTGTCATTGTCTTGTATACCAATATGACTGGGAATCTAACTAAAAAAAGTAACTATATACTTTCCTGGATTTAGCAAATAGGTTTATGAATAAAGTATTTCATTAATTAGATGATGGTTAAAACTGAATTATTTTTAAAGCTAACAAGAATGAAAGAGAATCTGAAGGAATTAAAAATTAGAGGAGGTGGAAACACAAATATATTTTAAAACCAAGAGCAGACCTCTGAATTCCATTCAAAGATCGACCTATGATACTGAAGACCTCAGGAGAGATGTTTTCAATATTGCAGCCTTTACTCCTATTTCAGACCCCTCACAAAAATAAATGCATTTAAAACCAGATTAATTTTCCATTATTCTTTATAGGTGTTGTTTACAAACAACTTCTTGACTTCTGCTAATTCAAGAAGTGTTTCAGTGTCTTGCATCGCTGGAGGAGGGGTCTTTGTAATTGTTAATGGGGCTATATTTGTTGTCTTTAAGTTGATACCAGAGAGAGAGAGAGAGAGAGAGAGAGAGAGAGAGAGAGAGAGAGAGAGAGAGAGAGAGAGAGAGAGAGAGAGAGAGAGATGGAGATGGTATTTCTTTTAGATGGATCTGAAGTAGGAGTCAATTTAAGTTTGAACACAGAATTATAACCTGGATTGGTTATAGCAGATTTTAATAAATAGTTTAAGGTTAATTTAATTCTTTTATGTTTTAGGGAAGGTTCCTATGTAACTGCATACAGGCATTATCCTAAATGCACCTGAGCATAACCAAAGACCCTGATTGTGTATCAGGTCTAATAGTTTTAAGTATAATTTACATGCAGTTCAAAACACAACTGTAATCTATTATGAAGTGGACAAGATTAAGCAAAAGAGTTTTATCAGAATCTGAAATGGCAAAAGGAACTACACATAAAATATTTAAAGCTCCTCAGCAACTAACTTTAAGATATTTAATAAGATTAAGAAAGGTAAGTTTTTTTTGTCTTTTTTAAATTAACAATTATGCCCAGATATTCAGACTCTTCTACAACCTTTATTGAAGCTTGTGTAGTCTAATTTTAACACTAGATTTCCGTGGAGGCCCCACAATCTACAGAAATATTGTTAATGCGTACCTGGAGTTGGTGCTCAATGTGAGTAATATTTTTCAAAGAATATCAATAATGAAATTATCTATTAGCAGGGAGGCATCTGTACCTGGATTTTAAAGCTCCAACATTATTAATAATTTTGATTACAAATTATGCCAGATTATCTGTTCTCTTTCACTAAATCAGCATGCATAAGTAAATGCTGTCAAAGATTTGCTCACCTGTCCAGAATACCCTGGGTGAGTTTCACATGAAGTTGGCCGCTCTGAGGGTTTATTGCAAAAATACCTCCCTGGTTGCCCCCTACAATGCTGAAAGTCAAGGCTTTGGTGTTTACAGTGTCAGGGTCAATAGCATTCACTTGTAATACTGTGACATCACAGTAAGTTGGAAGCAGAACTTTGGCTTGATAGTTGTTCTCTGTGAAACGTGGGGGAACATCGTTGATGTCTGCTACAAAAATCACAACACGTGCAGGAGTTCGACTGTACAGCTGTGGAGTTCCTTGGTCGCGCACCTGTACAGTGAAGTTAAAGGAAGCAGTTGTCTCATGGTCCAGTGATAAACGCGTCTGGATGGCCCCAGTATTAACATCAACAGAAAAATAACGTCTGACTTCAACATCAAGAATTTCATATTGCAGTTGAGAATTCTGACCAGAATCAGCATCCATAGCCTGTATTACCAAGGGCAACCCTTTTGCATCTAAGACCATAGATCCAGGTTCTGCTGCTTCACTGATGTTGCCATAGAAACATTCTGCTCTGAAGACAGGATGGTTATCATTTTTATCACCAATGTGAATTAGCATGTGTGCAGTTGAAGTCGCCCCAATAATGTTTGCAGCCATAATCGTCAGGTTGTAAAACTGATTCACTTCAAAATCTATGACCCTCAGGGTAGATATCACACCAGAATTAGGGTTTATGAAAAAACAGCCATTTTCATTTCCTTCAGTAATTGAATAAACTACAGTTGACTGACTCTCGGCATGAACAGCATCAACAACTGTCCCAACTGGCAAATTTTCCTGCAGAAGAGAAAAGGAAATTAAAAATTTTGTTAATATTTGTGAGGGCATAAAATGCGATTTTATTGTTGATGTTTTAAGGGACATCTATGTGATTTTACTATAGATTTTTGAGGGACACACAATATGATTATACTGTTAATGTTTGAGGGGCATAATATGTGATTATATTTAGTGTTAATGTTTTGAGGGGCTTACTATGTGATTTTGTTAAAATTTTGAGGGGGGGGGGCATACTATGTGATTATATTTATTGTTACTGTTTTGAGGGGCAAACTATGTGATTATATTTATTAATGTTTTGAGGGGCATGCTATGTGATTTTACTGTTAATCATTTGAGGGGCATACTATCTGATTATATTTATTGTTAATGTTTTGAGGGGCATACAATGTGATTTTACACTCAATGTATTGAGAAGGAATATATCACCTGACTTTTATTTCTCTTCTGGGAGGAGGGATTAATAATCATCTGGTTTTATTATTTTATTGAAGACTTGGTATTATGTGACTTAAGAAGTAGTTTGATGATGTTTGGCATATGTCCTGATTATTAGTTTTCTTTTGGGGAGAGGGATTAATAATCATATAGTTTTATTGAGAACATGATATTATTTGACTTAGGAAGTAGTATGGGTGGGTGGGTGGGTGGGGATAATGTGGTTTCTGTATATTCTGGCAATGTATGCCAGGATGAATTCTAGGCAACATGTGGCTTCAAGGTTTGTATTTTTTTTAATAAGCAAGATGCCATCTGGTTTTACATTATTTAGGCATGATGTTCTGAGGCTTAATGCTTTGGGGTGACATATTAGACTAAATAATAATACAAAATTTAAAAACCTGAACATGAGGTTCTCTAGCAGAAATTAAATTTTGGGGATATAAGTGATGTGAAGTGTATTTAGAAATTAATAGGCAAACTGGTGCAATTAAAAAGCTACAAATTATATGAATGTTTATAATGCAATACCACCATGCAAATACTTAAACAGCAAGTGAAATTTCTACTATGTATAAAGTCAACTATTGTCAAGAAAGCCAAAATTTTAAATTTGTAGATTTCTATTTATAGGACAATCCCTTTACTGATGGATATGTACCTTGTATATATCATAACTAATTAAATTATTATTATTTTTAACAATTTTATATACAAGTTTTGTTATGAGAAAATGACAGCATGAAAATTTTTTATTTCGTATTATTGAACTCCGTCCTGTGCAAGAGTGCTTCGCCTAAAGGAAATATGTCATGCTCTTATCTTTTTGTTTAGTGGGATAAAATAATGGTATTTACCACAGAAAAAGAACACATTTGTTTGTGAGCACTTCACAATTTTTTTTCATTTTAAAGTAAATTCACACATCACTGATTAGTACTATTATTATAAAAGTTTTATTTTTTGGACAACCCAAAATAGTGCAAATGCACACACACATTTCTTTCAAATGTGTATAATTTAAATTTGAAATAATATACCTCAAGAATATGGACAAACAACAGTGAGAAATATTACTTTGCAGTTAAAAAAAATATAGAATAAATAAACCTAAGAATGTTGGGGTGGGTGGGTTAAAGCTGTGGCAATGAATAAAACAACACTTCCAAAACAACATGAAAGGATCACAACTAACCAATTACAATTTTTAAAAGAATGCTAATTAAATGTTAATATCTAATTAAGAAAAATACAATGTATTAAAACACCTCTGACAGTTCATTCCTTTGCTGTTCAAATACCTGTAATTCAGTTGCCATTTCCTGCCTGTCAAACTTGGGTGGGGCATTGTTGGATACTGTAACACTGATGTGAACTGCTGCTGTACTGGACTGAGCAGGTTGCCCATGGTCAGTTGCCATAACAACCATGTGAAAATCAGGCTGGACATGCCGATCCAATTGCTTGGCCACCGAGATAAAACCAAGACGACTGTCAATTGAAAATGTATTGTCTGCATTGCCTGTGCCAAGACAGGAGAAAATAAACAATGTTGACCATAAGTGTTTGATTCTTTCATCCACTCCATTTTTAAATATAATTTTTTAAAAATCAAAAATTAATTTTCTTAAAAATTAAGATTATAACTGATCATAGTGTGAAAGAAACTTCATAACGTATTCATGAATTTCTGAAAGACAGAAGAATCCTTGTAAAACTGTATAACAATTAATTTTATTTGTAAATTTACAATGACACCCAAAAGTTTTGAAGACTCATGGAGTTAATGCTTGCCATTAAAGGACAATTTAAGAATATATTCAAATAAATTATTTGCCCCAAACTGAAAATTTTACAGGAAAATACCCTTTTATTAGTATTACATATAACTTGCCAATTTGAAAACTGAAGTGTCAAATCATATTTCCAAAATGGATATGGTGATCGAAATTAGTTTGTGTGCTTCTGACAATCATGACTGCTTCCTTCCAGTTATGAAATTTTTTCAAGTATAAATTATTCTAAACTCTGAATATATAATATTTTTAATTTTATTTTGCTTTAGACCAGAAGGATGACTAGCTATGTACTGCAGCTCAGGAAGAAAAAATATTACTTCATCTCTCATATGACATCACACATTACATAATTTCAGTGTGCAAAAGGCAATAGAGATCTGCAGCAAGTAGGGAAGGAGAGGTCTTAGATTTGGTGCTTTTCACACTGGAACTAATGGTCCAGTTAATCCACTTGTATAAATCAGTTATTACAGAGTAATTTATATGCAAAGATGCTCTATATATAACATTTAATGCTTATTTGAGAATGAACAAAATGAAAAAGAAAGTAGGCATTAATTACTATAAAAATGTTTCCTTAAGATGATTTATTTATCATGTGCCTGATAAGTGATATAGTGGGAACAGTGCCTTTAAGGAATTAAACAAAATATGAATAAAAATATAGGCTTAAAACGTGAAAAAGATTTTAAAAAAACATACAAAGATGCAATTTACTGAATGAAAGGAAGACATTTAGTACTGATTAAATATGAAAAAGGCCAGCATGGAAAAGTGTGTTTATCTGTGTGTGGAAGCATGCATCTATCTACAGTAACTAACCGGACAAGATGGAATATGACAATTCAGAGTTGCTTCCCTTGTCTTGGTCCACAGCAAAAACCTCCACAACTAATGTCCCAATGGCGGCTGTCTCAAATACACGCCCCTCAAAATTTTCTGATAGAAAGCGTGGCTTATGATCATTATCATCTAGAATATCGATCTCAACACGAGAAAATCCCTTCTTTGAAGGCACACTCTGGTCTCGAACCATGACTGTGAGAAGATGTCGAGACATTTCTTCACGGTCGAGTGCCTCATCAACCACAATTACACCTGCAACAATAAATATTAAAGATATATAAAAACAAATTTTTCAAAAGCAAAAAATTAATTAAAAGTCCCACATCATAAAAAACAAGAAATGCCATACCAATACAGATATGAGGATAGTGAGAGTAAATGTGCAAGCTGAAGGGTTAAAATAAAATAGTGAGAAGGTGTGGGAACTAATAATAAATAGAAGCCAGAAAAACTAAACTAAATTCAAAACAGTCTTTAAAGATATATATAAATTGGTAAGCTGAATAAAATTATTACCATTATTGGCACCGATTTTGAACTTGCTCAAGCTGGTGGTGCTAGCAGCAGATGCCAGAGAATACAACAGGCGATCATCTTTGTCACGGTCAGTGGCTGTGATGCGCAGCACATGCTGCCCAGGCTTTGAACTCTCTGGAATGGTAGTCTTGTACAGCTGGTGGGAAAACACTGGTTCATTGTTGTTTACATCCAACACCTCTATGTACACCTGAAAAAATGGAATGGAAAATGTGTAACAAAAAAAAAAAAAAGCACTTGAAACTAATTTCTAAGAAATACTACATCAATTACCTCTTCAGAATAGAGGAAGACCTACAGATTATTTAGGAACTTGAATACACATCTACACCTCTTCATGAAAGAAGCCAACTTTTCCCTGTTATATATGGATCACTGGCTCTGTTGGTACAGTCATCATACATCATATGCATAAAGCATTTTGACCCAAAGTACATAATTCTGAAGATATACAGACTTAGGTAAATTTTACCCAGTTCAGAACTGCAAGTGATAATGTATGACACAAAAAGGTAATGGCGATGTTGGCCAGATTACAGATTTAGAGATTGTGCCAGGATTAAGGCTAAATGCTCATGTGGGTGTTGCGACATGCTTCTAAAAATTAAGCCAATGTCAGTTAAAATAATTTTTCTATACTGGCTTCTTCTCAATGTATGCAAAAATAACTAAATAAAATGTTTACATTTTTTTGTTGCTATTTAGTGTCTGGATATTTTGTTTTACTTAGAAATGTAATTATATAATCTGTTGTTGTGAAAATATTTGTCAGAGTATTTATAAAACAACAGATTTACAAAATGTTAAACTGAAAGGGAAACTAAAGGTCCACAGATATTAGCATATAGTAAATACTAAGAATTGTTGCATGAATGATCATATTATATTAAAATAAAAACCACAAAGGCAACCACCAAAAAGAAAAAAAAAACTTTAAAAAAGTGCCTAAAATTCTAATTTCTTATTAAATTTTAAGGCCCTTCCCCAATTTTTTTTTAGAGAGAACTTGTGAAGCCAATTGTCAATCACTGTAAGAATTAAAATTTTTTTTAAACATCATCTTCCTCTCTGTCACTGTTATTATCAGTGAATCTGCAATTAAGCAACATGTTTCACATAACAGAATGAAAACACTGTGATAAGACAATGCTTCACAAGGAGCAAAACACTGTGAATTGTGATAAGACAATGCCTCACAAGGATGCATTCTGAAAGAAGAAACTGTTTAATTTCACGACATGTCTGCAGGTCAGCCAAACAATAACCAAATAGAGCTTAGATCAATCCACATCTAATTCTAAAGCAAACAGACACCCGAATAAATAAAGAAAATTAACAAGTTAAAATTTTATGTATCAATGCGATTGTAAATGTGTCTGTGTGCATGAAGGATTGCATGCTGTGTGTGTGTGTGAGTGAAAACTTTAATCAGACCCTTATAGAAAATAGATGCAGGAAAATCAAGATCATGATAACCAACATCATGTAAATTATTCTTAATGTAAAAATCTCAACCATAACCTATACTTATAAACCCCATTGAGGAAAGTGATTGCTAAATATAGAGCAACCTCATAAAACAAAATAAAATAAACATACATCAAAACACAGGATAATGTAAGAAACATTCCTCTGAGTAATCCCAGTGCAATAATACAAAACTGCACTCCACTCTAAATAAGTTTGAAACCCACCAGCACCAGCCACAACTTTAAACTGAGGTCAAGAAGTGTGAAGACTAAAAAATCTCTGTAGACAGAGAACAGATTTTTAAAAAAAATCAGGAGGGGGAGAGAGAGAGAGAGAGAGAGAGAGAGAGAGAGAGAGAGAGAGAGAGAGAGAGAGAGAGAGAGAGAGAAGGGGGCAATAAGAGGAGGGTTTATACATATATGTGAGAGGGGGGTGAGATACAGAGAAAGTAGTGGTGAGTGGGGGAGAGGGGAATTCAAGGAAGATAGGAAAAAATCACACACACACACACACACACACACACACACACACAAGGAAGAGAAAAAAAAATTATACAAAGATCAGAAAAGAAACAGAGATAGATTGAAAAATATACAGTCAGAGATAGATTGAGAAAGATAGAAAAGGAGAAAGTAAGTTGAAAAGGGAGAAATACTGATGACGACATTCAAGCCATCATATTTCTCCAAGAGATCGCGAAAGCTTTCACAATTAGTCAGTCTCGCCAATTGGGATAATTACACAATACATTGTTTAGCAAGGGTCGTATTTTCACCAGTTGTGTTTCTCCCCTCTTCCTCTTTGACATCACTAACACCCCTGAAGTTCAAATAAATCTTTCGGGAGTTGCAAGCAAGTCAAATTAAGAACAGAAGTTTTGATGTTTTATTAATGTCGACAGCAGACGCGAACTCAACGTGCACCAGCAAAGATTGCTTGCGGATGGGCTGCTACTTGTAAAACTCAATTTATTTAAAAGGTCTTTTACTCTTGCAGTAACGTTTCAGCTCCGAAAGAGTTCTTGGTTTCCTTAGTTACCGACACTGTCCTTTACAGGTTAATCAAGCACGAGGCGAGAGAGATTTGGTTGGTCATGTAGGGGGCGCTTCCGGCTTCCGCCGCTTTCGCGCTTGGGGAGGGGGAGTGGGGGAGAGGGATTCGTCTGTCGTCCTCGTCGAGTCTCTGTGTCGTTGTGGCGAGAGAGATCGACGTCATATTATTATTTATAGTATTGAACCATTTAAAGTACTGAACCATTTTATAGTATTCAACTATTATCACTCAAGTCCTGACTGCGTTTCAAAAGACTTTCAAAATCATTTTTAACTAGTTAAATAATTATGTCGCCAATGGACTGATAGCCAGTGTATACCCCCCATCCACCCCCAAAGCAATAAAATCCTGAACGGGTTGTTGACCGAGGTTCGAATGACTGGTGATTCCCACCAAACTACCTACCCACAAGTGATTTATCTTGCTCTTTAGTTCGATAACCTTTACTGATTCATGCTGGTTAAGAGCCTTCAGTTTGTTGTATACGTTCATAACTACAAGATGCGGATGAACGTGACTGAAATGGGAGAATGATAATTATGGCTCAGATTCATGGTTGCCGTGAAGACGAAGTTGATAATCCCAAAGAATGCTTATTTGGTTGCCGACATGTTTTTATTTTGGTTACCAATATTCATTACTTTGATTACCCCAAAGATTGCACTGGTTAGAGGAAATTTATCTTACTGTTCCTATGGCTGAATTGTTTTGTTTGTGTTGCTGTGGTGATCTAAACGCACTATTATTTATCGAAACATCTTGTTAGTTGACGACACACATACACTATTGTAGTTGTCGAAACGTCTTATGTTAGATGGGTACAGAAATACACTATTGTAGTTGTCGAAATGTTATATTAGCTGAGGATAGAAACGTACTATTTTAGGTGCCGAAATGCGTTACTTTGGTTGCATCATGCTCGGTCTTCAATTTTACGAGCCAATAACAGTCAACCTTTCTCTGTTCCTCTCGGGCAACCTATCAAAACATGCGAAACTAAGAAAAAAACAACTGTCGATTGCTTTGCTTCTATTTTAAAAAGTGAAATAAGAAAGGAATCTTTAAGCATCTGTAGCCTTGGTAGCATTGCTTGCTTTGTGTACGTGTGTCAAGAGCGCAGGTAATTTGGGAGTGCACAGTTTGCATGAAGGTGCACAGATTTGGTCACGGCTTCTGCACTAGGCGTACCGTGCGGCCCATGTTGCGGGCTCTGAGCGTATCTAACAGCATTTTTAGAATAATAAACTAATTTAGAGTGATCTGCCAAGTGCGTGTCAAGGTCGCTGGAAAGCCAGATCGATGAGTACAGGGGTAGTCTGTTAGGTTCCATGAGATTCGCGATGTTGGGAAATGTATTTAGCAGATGATGACCCTTACAAAACACACAAAACAGCAAAAAACACAACGCAACAAAAACACCCAAAACAGAACAAAAACTCCCAAAATAGTATATCAGAGAGCAAAACATATCAAATGTACCAACTTAATTATAAAATTTTTAGATGTAGACCTTTTCAAAGATCCCTACTGATTAGCTGGAAGTTACAGAACTTGGAGCATTGTGCAGCATTAAACAAAAGACAGGAAGACGATGGGTACCAGAAAGAAAATGGGAGAAAGAAAGATTAGACGAAAAAACGAACATGAAAGAGGAATAGCGTAGGAGAGAAAGGGAGGAAGGGGTGTGTATGACAGAGACAGAGAGGGGAGAGGGTCAGAAGGAAGGAAAGAAAAAAGGAGATGGAAAGACAGAAGAAGCAAGACGAGAGAGAGAGAAAATAAAAGAGGGATATGAAAAGAAAAAAAGAAAGGCAAAAGAAAGGAGAGCTTTAGAAAGTAAATAGAAGGGAGAGACAGTAAAGCGGGAAAAGACTGGAGAGAGAGAGGATAAAAAAAAAGAAAGGGAAAGAAAAGGACAAAGCGAGAGATAGTGAGCAAGAGAGGGAAATGTACAGAAAGAGATGAAATGAAATAAAAGATAAGATAGAGGAAAATATACAGGAAGAGAGAAAAGAGGAGAGAGAGACAAAGAGAAATGAGGCGAGAGTTAGAGGGGGGCAGAGAGTGATCGAGATGGAGAAGAAATATAGTTTGCTGCATTCGGTCAACGAGGCATAAATACAGACTAAAAATTATCTGAGATTACTGAGAGTATCTGAAATACTGAGATTACTACATAAAATAACGCCCTTGAACGTCCGTAAAAAACAACAAATGTGGGTCACAATTACACAGATGCAATTTACGTCTAATTAAACATAAATAAAACATCTCCATAAACTAACACACATGCTCATTTAAGGATTTGAGTCCACAAGCAAATGGCATAAATTACGTCCACATAAACATTGACGTCAATTACATTCACATAAAACTGCGTCAACTATATAATTTACTCCTTTATAAATTCAAACAAGGATCAGTGATACAAATATTTAATAGAAAATTGCATACACACAGCATTCTTTGCAGACATGGACGTGTCACTCTCATAACTTCGCCACCAAATTTGCATCAGGCAAGAGGAGATAACATAAAAGACAGACTGCCGTAATAAATTTTGCTCCCCTCTTCTCCCTACCACCAGCAAGACAAGACAAAAAAAAGTAAACTTGATCGCCCACAAGCTAGAAGCCTACCAGAAAAATCAACAGCTGCTAGCTCCACTACGAGTACAGGCTGAAGTGACTTGGAAATGACATAATAGACTTGTGGCTTTGTTATAAAAAAAAGCATGTGAAAGCTACTTGAGACAGTGCCTAAATCAGGTTATGTACAAACTATTATTGCTATAACCTCTAATAACTCCATTTCTGTTCTCTGATAAGAACTATCCTGTGATTTGAATTGACACTAATCAATTGAATTATGTGTTGGAATATAAGACTGTACAGATATTAAAATTATTTGAACGTGGTTTCATGGAAATATTGATGTCAACTAATCTTTTTCATTGTATTTGTTATATGTATATTTGATTCTAGATTTAGTAAATTTATTGTTAAATTTATTGTTAAATTTATTGACCTTCTTACATATATTGATAACCTTTTGTTGGAGAAGAAAGTGGGTGGATAAGGGGCTCGCTAAATTTAGATTAAAGACGAATTTATCTTCTCTTTTAGTAAGAAGTTTTCCACCTACGGAAATATTGTAAATGTTTGTCTTGAATGTTGTGGAAGAGATAAAACGTTTACAGCACCCGCGTATCCGAAAGTGAGAGAGACGAGTGGTGTCTGCTGGAGAATTATTAATAACACAAATTAATATTCTCATCACTTGTACTTAGTTATGGACGATTATTTAATTAATATAATCATAATCATTAACTAGGTGGCTTTGGCGTCATAATACTTTACAAATAAATAATTATATAATGAACACGTTACTATAGTTACTACAAATGACATGCCACTCGCTTACAAAGCACTGCTGTCGGTTTGTTATGCTGAGGACATTCAAAACAAACAAATAAACAACAAATAAACAAACAACATAAATTAAAAAATACAGCAAACCGCTAGTGATAAACCTGAAGTAGAATTTATGGCTTTCAATTAAAAATAACAACGGGAGAGAAAATGGTCGGGTGAGCAATAACGACAAAGTGCAAGATGCAATGCTATCGCGGTATTCCAGTGTAATCAACCTCCAGCGTGTGGCGCCTATTTATACAAGTTTGTCGTCAAAATTAAAAAGAAAACTAGTAATATATACAAAATATCTCTCTATCTCTCTCTCTCTCGTTGTTTCCATTTGTAGGAAAACTTAGCAAAAGACTTGGAACAAAAAAGGAGCTCATCATGTGTGTGTGTGTGTGTGTGTGTGTGTGTGTGTGTGTGTGTGTGTGTGTGTGTGTGTGTGTGTGTGTGTGTGTGTGTGTGTGTTTATGTGTGTAGAGTGTGTTGGTGTCAAAGAATTTATCTTGAAGTGCAGAATGACTGGTATGCATTTCGGTTGAAGCAATACTTCCAGAAGGTCACTCTGCCTGATGCATTGCAAATTTAACACAGGTGTTGAGGTCTTGACACAACTTCTATTTCTACAAATTAGTCCTTTCACAAACGAAAAAAACAAAAACTGCAAGTCGCTATGGCAAAACCACTATAAACAGTGTTGCGCCAAACGATGCGAGCAATATTACTTTCATCGGCCTGTTCTGTCATTAACGAAAGGAAAATAGACCAGTTCTCTCGTTAACGATAGGAAAACTGAACTGTTCTGCCGTTAACGACAAGAAAACCGATGAGAAGAACCGCTTAGAAAAATAAAATTGTCTTTAGCTAACTAATTACAAGAACGCAAGCCTCGTTGACAGATCAAGTGAAAACAACCGTTTAGATAAAACGAGGCCATTCAGGTCAGTATTCAGTTATAATTCTCCCTACACTCCTTCCAACGATCTTTTAGTATACCACCCCATACGTACACACACACACACGCACACACACGCGCACACACACACACACACACGCGCGCGCATTATTGGATAAGAGTCCCACTGTGTCCTGTTATTTATCACAGTTTTTCTGTCACTTCTGTATAAACTGCTCGCTTGAATGTTCTCTTAATTAATTAGCAAGGCTTCATCTGCCAGTCATCCCAACTGTCAGCGTTTAATCAGTGCACCGCACAGTTTACATGTCATCGTTCTGAGGCTGCTGCACCGCTCAATCTTTCTGGCAGTTTTGACACACAATATGGATTGTCAATAAATCCTAAGGGTTAGTTTTTCCCGACTTACACACTGACTTTCCAAAGCAAAGTAAATTAAGTTCCTTCAAGGAGGTGTTTATCAGTTGCTTAAGTAAACAGACATCGTCAGTGCACGCTGTTAATATATAAACCACTTAAGTTCGAATGAAAGCACTTGGGAAGTAATATCTTTTAAATTAGGTTCTATGTTTAACGGCTTCTGAGTAGTTCTATTTAGAAATTGTGCCTCCCCTCTCCCCCCAACACACACTCACTCACATACATGTATAAATTAAATAAAAATAAACAGGCGAAGTTTGAATGCGTACGCGCGCAAGAATGTGTGTTACAACTGGAAGAATAAAATGATATAGCCAACTTAAAAAAAAATATGGACTGAGAAAGTCCACTCTATTGTTATACCATATTTCCCCTCACTACATTAAATATCCCGGACATCAGAGTGTGATCAGGCTTCAGGCATACACTTTACATTTAAAAAGTGAACATACCCAGGTGAAGTTCTTGTGTACACCATCAGTGACCGATACCGACAGATTGTAGTAACTTTTTATCTCCCAGTCTAGAGAATGAGCCAGCAGGATTTTGCCATCCGTCGGATGCACGGCGAACATTTTGTCTTCGTTGCCCCCTGAAACACATTAATGATGACAATAACTTTAGATGTGGATAAGGACGAGAGAATGCAGAACAATAATATATTAATGATGACAATAACTTTAGATGTGGATAAGGACGAGAGAATGCAGAACGATAATATATTAATGATGACAATAATTTTAGATGTGGATAAGGATGAGAGAATGCAGATCGATAACAAATGACATAAAAGATAACATAAACATAACATTAATTTACGTGAATTCGAGAAAAACAATACAAGAGCACCTTGCTTGACAGTTAAAATCTTAATCTGAAGTCTAACATGAATACATGTGAAGAAAATATTATAAAGAACTTATTACAAAGAACATACTACAAAGAACATATTACAAAGAACTTACTACAAAGAACATATTACAAGGAACTTACTACAAAGAACTTACTACAAAGAACATATTATACAGAACTTATTACAAAGAACCTGACTGAAGCATTTAAATAATCATTATTAATGTTAAGATCAAGCGGCAAGGATGTACAAATAGCTATAAATGTTATAGCTAAACTCAAAATTAACATTTGCGATTTCCATAGCGATATAAAACCAAAAGCAAAAAGAAACAAAAAACCAAGACAAAATTTAATCAAGAGATTTTATAATTGGATGAAGAAGAATAAAAAAAAACCCTTGCATTCATGCACTTTATATTTTGGTACTGTCACACAAGACAACAATTCAATACACATATATATTTTTGGCATTCTCTTGCCCCATGTGGTATGGGTTCTTATGACAAGGGTCCTTGTGGTATGAGGATAGATATCAACAACAAAACCCCATAAATATGCCAGGTTAACTACTAAGAATCGAACTAGACATAATTGCCATAAAAATTTAATTTATTTATCATTTTCTGTGCAAGTTATATCACTGTAGGTTTGCTCTGATCACCCCTCGCTAAGAATAAGAAGTCTGATCGCGTATGTCAAAGGTGTACACGGCTACGATGTTGCCTGGGCTTTGTGCAAGTTGTGGTAGTGGGTTTTCAGTCACTGTCTATTACAAAACTGTACCCATTCTAGTATTGCACCCCACATTCCGTGAGAATTATGCTGAAGTGATTTATCTCTTGCGAGTGTGGCATCTGGGATCGTTAGACGACTTTCTGGCTTCCTGGCACAACGCAGGGCACACAGTAACAATGAGCAGCACGGCAAGGGAGGCCACCAATCGTCAGCAACCAGCACAAGCACTCACGTGCAACGTCTGACAACGTCCCCCTCCACCCCCTTTGCCCCCAAACATTCCTCGTACTTGTGTGCTTTAAGTGCGTGCGTGTGTTTGCCTGTTTAAGGGCGCCCATGCCGCCCGTGTCGTGGCATGGAATGCATTGGATACGTAAGAACAGACTCGAAGACTGTACGTGACTTTCCGGTCTCACCAGGAATTTAGAAAGAAAAAAAAAGAAAATGACAAAAACCAAAAAGAAAGGAAAGCCTTTTTCCGCCCCAGTTTCACGGACATATTATGGCAACCGCCCCCCACTCCACCCCCGGGCCGTGTTAGTCGATGACTAGAATAACGAGAGTTGTCCCTCGAGGCAAACAGTGATTCGATAGCATGAAATTGTCTGGTACGTACAGCGTCAAAGAGTCAAGAGTTCATGTGAAGTAGGTGCATAAATAATTAAGTTCTCGATGTTTTCTCACCTTCATTTTATACAGCTATTCAGGACACACAAGCACGGCATATTTATTTTAAAAAAACCCCACAACCCTCTAATAATATAAAACCAATTAAAATACGTTAATTAACCTAGAAAGTGCACATATACATTTTTTTTAAAGATGCCATCACGGCATCAGCTTTAATGATGTGCATCTGAGAACTCCGATTACAGGCGAAACCGAGAGTTTGGGCGTGGGACAATCAAGGTACACAATCCAAGTTCAGATATGCTCAACAGAAATGTTCACTTGTAAGAAATGCACAAGATCTATACATAATTCCAACTTAAGCAACATACGAATAACGCAACACAATCAATGACACAATCATTTAAAAGAAAACAACAACATATAACGTTTAATAACAAGGCTATACAACCCTAAAACTTAACATTTACAAAAACATAACCATAGGAAGTGTGAACATCACCAACCATTTCTTTTATATATTACTTAACATATCATACAGTACATGCCCTAAGCACTTTAAAATATCAACATTATGATGAACACAGCCAGGGGACACAACTGAATGACTACAAAAATCACGGTACGCGTAAATAATACCATCATATCGCTTATTAACTATTTAATGTTTAAGAGGAGAAAAATATACATGTATAACAAATTAAGCAATAATCTATCTACCTGTCTATATATCTATCTGCCCTTCTTGGCACCATTCACTCGTGATTATTATTTATTAATTAATAACACATAACTAATTACAAGTGATCGAGAATCTTAATTTATAGTTATTAATAATTCTACTACAAGACCATCATGTCTCTCTATTGTGGGTTATAAGGGTGTCGGAAAACTCTTTATACAATAATAAGATAGACGTTTTACTGTCGCATAATGTTCTGCAGGGTGGTAAAAAATCCGTCTTTTATATTTAATGACACTCCCCACCACCACCCATTATTATCCCAACATAAGGGTTTAATATATGTGCAAGAAGATTAATCAATTTATTAAATCAACAATATATATACAACATATGAATATAATCAAAAGAGCACTGACACATTTACATCACTTCACAAAGTCTGATTAAACATTAGACACTCAGTTCAACCTAGCATAGACATCAGCAGTCAAATTAAAGTATATATATATATAAAATCAAGTTTGTAGATATAGTTTCATCACAGAAATGAGAGATAATTATAGTCAACGTACATAACCTTTTCAACCATGCAGCTGTCGCTGGCACCTTTTCACAATCATGCGGTTTGCAATAAGTCACTTTCTTATTAAATGACAGTCCAATATACCCCTTTTGAGCACATTACACAACTATTTCAGAATCTTCATGTGCGCTACCCAAGCACATCACAGGGACTGTTCAAAAATCTTTGTGAATTCTAGAGACCAAACTCAAGCTTCACTTTCCTCATACTGGATCTCGAACAGAATTCACAAGAATCAACTTACAGCAGCCTGTTTACTGTTAATTTTGACGACAATGCTGGATACACACCAAGGTGATCCGTACAGTACAGTAGTCACTGCAGTCTGAAGTGGATACAAAGTTACAAAACGTCAAAAGCATCAGAAGGCATGCTCCACTCTGCAAAAGTCAAATCAAGGGCATATTTCATCTCTAAACTTCTTTTTTCTCTTACTCATATTCTCAATTTAAAATCCTGCAACAATATTCATTAGCCCGAAACACAAGCAGCATAAGAAATATAGCATAAATCAAAATTCACAATGTACAACTTTATCAAATTAGTGAACATAGAAATAATGGTTCAGTTACATAAAGCATATTCCAATTCATATCACAGATCAATAGCAAACATGTACGAAATATTTCTAAGTCCATTCTTTCTTAATCAGTCAGCTAACTTACCATAAGCTAGCAATCGCCTTTTGTGACCGGACTTGCCTTATGTCAAAATCAAAGTGATTAGAACATACAACTTTCTTCAACAAAGTAACTTCCATGATATCCCCCATTGTTATGAAACTGTTATGAGCAAGTGCGAGACCATTAGTCAGAAAAACTACTCATCCGCTTTTGTTATGGACTGCATCAGCAAGTTCTAGCATATTCTTTACCCGAATTAACTCAGGTACTTACAAAAATATCATCATGCACGGTACCCAAAGGTCATGTCATGTTGATATTTAACAAATCGTATAACAATTAAGTTTAGAAATAGGGACAGGAAAACTTACACCACTTCACCCTTAAAATGTCCAGTGACATTTGAGGCAGTCAACTTGCAGATATACTTTAGACCGGAAATCAATAACAAGTCTAAACTCTCGTTAAAGAGATCGTCATTTCATCACAAATAACAATGGAAGCCAAGAAGACGATTATACTGGATGGATGAATGCTCTGAAGAAACTTAACCCCAGGACAAAACACACAAATGACTTATCATTTTACTTTTCATTTTTAATTTTCATATATAAAACTATTTAGCACTTGTTGTGACATCATAACTTACTTTTTTCTTCTTCTAAAGTGCCTTTGACTTCTTCTGTGGTGCCGTAACTTAAACTGAAAACAAATAGTGCCTTTGCGACCCTTACTGTCGTCATACTTTCATTTCGACCCTCAGTGACATCAAACACCACAGTGGCGTGTGTGACTATGCACAATGGTAACACTGGAAAACTTGACAAAAACACGTTTCGCCAATAGCTTATAATAACTAATCAGTGGGATCAAGTAGTTATCTGTGTGTGTGTGTGTGTGTGTGTGTGTGTGTGTGTGTGTGTGTGTGTGTGTGTGTGTGTGTGTGTGTGTATGTGCGCGCGTGCGCAGGCATACGCAAATGCATTAAATATCACAACACCTGACACCATAATTCAGTTTATTTGAATGCTTACTTAAACGGATGTTTAATGTCCTATTACTACCGCAAACTAGTGACACTATATTGCTGATTCCAAATCTAATCATTATAACTACCTTACTATTTAATCCTAGTACCGGTCGCACTACTTTGCTGTAAATGGGTGGAAAATATGGCAATTTGAAAAATAAATAAAATTTAAATTCTGTATCAATCAATGATATAAAAAAATGTCAGTGTACAAAAAATCCCCAGTACTGAGTAGTGTCGAGCTTATTCTCAAGTCTAAGTAACGAGTTACAACTTTCAATTATACAGTTTACTTTATTCCTCAAGTCTAAGTAACGAGTTACAACTTTCAATTATACAGTTTACTTTATTCCTCAAGTCTAAGTAACGAGTTACAACTTTCAATTATACAGTTTACTTTATTCCTCAAGTCTAAATAACAAGTTATAACTTGATATTGTAAATGGGAAAAGCGTGTAAATTAAAAATTAATGAAAGCAGTTGGTTTGATATTAATTCGACAAAATACAAAATGACCTTCAACAGCAGTACCAGATGATCAACACTGCACCCCCCCCCCTTTTCTTTTTTTAATTATAAAAGGCACTGACTAGTTTTAAATTAAATTAGAAAAAGATGCAAAACTGATAACAAGCCTGTGAAGTTTCCAAAGCCATACTTGGGACCGCTCGGTCGCAACCAAGGATATCAAGACATAATAACTCTGCACTTAAAAGCCCTCGTCATGGTGTATAGCTGCGAGCAAGTTTTCCACATGTCTGCTCGCAAACTCTCGATAAAGTTAAGATTTTTAAAAAAATGATCATTAGTTCATGAAAGGGGAAAAAACCCACAAAAACGTTTGATTTAACACTGAAGGGAATATATTTAGATTAAAAAGTGATCAAAGCTGAACGACCTAGTTCTATTTTAGAAGACTGGGTTACGCACAAACTAGTTTAAGGTACTTATTTCACCGGTAAAGATCATAGGCTTGTTAAAACAACCTTAGTTAAGAGGAATTTAAAAAATAAATAATGTTTCGTTATTTCGCTTATATATCAAAACCTGTGTCTGGCTATAAGAAAATGATATACAGTCTTTAAGAACAAAATATTATTTAACAATCCACCCCTAATCCTCCATCAGACACATGCATATTTAAGTTGAATTAAACTTAACCGCGATAAAGACAATTTTCAAATCAAACTTTTAATACAGTAAACTATGGGACACTGTTCAATCTGGCAGTAATGTTTATCTTTACAAACATACAAGCATATTTAAAAATAAACTCTATTTTTCATCAGTGTGACTGCCACTTAGGCTGCATACAAAAGATAGATCTCTGAGTACATTACTATTTGGAAGAAATAGATTATCCAGTTTAGTACAGTATGCACAAACAAGCTTGAATGCCGCCAATACAGTGAACAGTTTAACAGCAATTAATTCATCCACAAACATGATATTTCTTTCTGGAAAATACTTTTTCAGTCAAGCAAGCGGTACGCTGAAGAAATGGTGATTTTTCCGCGAGACTGAAACAGTGCCCCGAACATAGGTTTGTTATGCACAATTTTAAGACTGAGGAACAAACAATGCCAGCTCTGATTCTGAAAAAGTTTTTCTACTTAACGACGGCTTAGTCTAAACGTCTTCCTTGTCACTGCGCTCGACTCCTCGGTTTTAATCTCCCTTTCTCAATGAACAGGTGTTTGTTAATGCGTCAGAAACCTTACACCATACCCAACCTCACCGCCGGTTCAAGTACAGCGACATACGTTATAGCTTTCAAGAGGGCTGTTCACGCAAACAACTGGTTGGACGTGACGCACAGTAGAGCGCTAACCTCTCGACCAAGACACCCAGGTTCAAGCCCTGCACGAAGTGAAAAACTTACAGTTTAACGTCTTAATCGCTCTCTTGCAGTTGTTAGTGAAGGCGGCGATTATACCTCGGCTGGGACGATTAAGCGGCTCCCGTGTGCTACTACAAGTTGTACATTCTAATGATTCCTTCACAGTGAGAAACAGACCGTCGACCCTAGACCGAGCAAAAATTGCACTTAAGACACACCATTCCCCCCCACCCCGAAAAAGAATCTCTCCCCAAAGTTTTCAAAGTTTGACATTTTCGTTCTTCCTGTACTTGGCACAAATGACTTCATCCACTTTATCATTAACAACTAAGAAACAGATATTAAAATCGTCAGTCAAACAGTACTCCCTCCCAAGCACACAGATTGCCAGGAAACATCTGTGGGGTGGGGTTATTTCTGTCATGACTGCGCTGTACATTTGTAATGAAGTAAGTTTAATCAACGTGCGTACATGGCGATTCTGATAATGGACTCACACGAAAACGTCATCGACCATAAACGTGAGGGGGGGGGGAGGGGGGGAGAGGGAAGGAAAAGTAAACCACTAGGATTTTAAGGAAAACGCACATGTAAAATACAAACAATAAAGGGAATGATGTGCAGAAGAAAACAAACAATATATTAAGTGATGTACTGACGTAAATAAATAAGCCTGATCATTAAAATATGTTGCTGTATTTTATTTCATTTTGCTGTTTCCCTTTCATATTTTCTGTTACTGAAAGAAAACTCTGGGTCTTTGGAAAAAATTCTCCAAAGTGCGACCAAAATGTACTCTTCAACCAAAAACTTCATCCACTTCACATATCCTAATTTCAGGACCTACTGGAGCGGTTTCCTATCATTCCACATTAAGTTACTACACTATCTACCCAAAGAAAAAAACCTTGAGATAGATTTTCAATTTCCAGAGAAAGTATGCTGTATCATAAGATGGGTGGGAATGGGTGGGGTGAGTAGAGAGGGAACAAAATAAGTTTTAAAAAAAATATTAACAAGAAATGTATAGCTGGATTCAGCATTTAAAAAAAAATCTAAGTGCATATACAATTTCACACGTCAGGGGAGGTAGAAATGAACTGTACTAAGTACGGTCAATGGGTGACTGACTTTACACTATTAAGCGCCCCTGAGGCAAAGAGTTGTTTGTTTAACAGAACAGACAAGGACATTTCTCTCAGGGTCGTCGAAATTCCCAGTCGTCTGCAGGCATCAGCAGTTCAGAAAAGTTGAAGTAGGCGTCCATCAGCGCCTACGTCAAAGAATTTACTGACCTTCAATGGCGTATACAAGGTCGTCCTCGTCGGGGTCCTCGGCAGACAGCAGTACGATAAGTTGGCCAGGCCTCTCGCTCCCTAGGATCTTCTCCTTCAAGCCTACATCCTTAAAATATGGGGGGTTAGTAGAGAAGGTGGGGCGTGCCAAGACATTAATGCGGATAAGTTGATTGGCTCTTTGGCGGTCTGGGCCGTTGTCCGTTGCTCGTATCTGTTAAATATAGGAATTAAATATTTTAAATGCGATCATAGTTATTTTCTAAACAAAAAACAAAAAACAGGCTGTGAAAAATGTATAATACAGATTTTCTTTTTTAATCAAGCCATGCAAACATTTTATAAAACTAGTTCTGATAAATACAAACTCTATAGAAATATTCCATGCACATTGTGATTTGAGGACAGTCAACTGTTAATTAAACTTCTTCCTTTCACATTTCTGGTTTAAAGAAGTGCCTAAAGCAAAAGCAACAACAATCGTTGTTTTACGAATGGATTTAAAAAGTGAAACTACCACAATAGGGGTTGGTGGGGAAATACCAAATGAATGCAGTAATGCTTTAAATCATAAAAATACATACTGAAATGCAGATCACTAAATTAAGTCAAATAAATCGTTTTCACACGCAAGCACAGTTACAGGCAACACGCACTGTGAATTCGATAGATGCGTTGGCGACCAAGCTCTTCCTGGAAAATATCTCCCCAGTCTTGTTGTTAATGTAGAACTGTTCTTGCTGGGAACGAAGGCTGTACGTGATTTCGGCGTTGGGTCCCTCGTCAGCGTCGTAAGCAACGGTGCGGTACACAAATATGTCGAGCTGCCCTCTCTCCTCCGCGAAAACAGCGATATGACCAGCCTGGTCGACAAATTTCGGTTTGTTGTCATTTTCATCAGTGACTTTAATTACTACCCGTGTTGAGGAAGATAAAGGTGGGTTGCCATTGTCATAGATTGTCACCTGAGAAAAGAAGAAAAGCTGGCATATAAAACACGTTAAAGAAACTAGTAAACGGGGAATGGGGAGGGAAAGGGAAAGTAGTTTTGTTATGTTGCTGGGTTTTTAAATTGTAAAGGACTGGTGTAAGTTTTGTTATGTTGGTGGGTTTTTTAATTGTAAAGGACTGATGTAAGCTTTGTAATGTTGGTGGGTTTTTAAATTGTAAAGGACTGATGTAAGTTTTGTTATGTTGCTGGGTTTTTAAAATGTAAAGGACTGATGTAAGTTTTGTTATGTTGCTGGGTTTTTAAAATGTAAAGGACTGATGCAGGTTTTGTTATGTTGCTGGGTTTTTAAAATGTAAAGGACTGATGCAGGTTTTGTTATGTTACTTGGTTTTAAATTGTAAAGGACTGTAAAAGGCGCAACTTGTTTGCGCGCATGTAGCTTATTGTTTATTTTATGTTTCTTTCTGTTGCCAAGGAGAGTAAAATCAGATATAGCGAATGACAATGACTAAGAACGCCGCGTAAAATTTAAAAAAAGCAAAAAAAAAAAAAAACCAAAACAACCCAATCAAACAAACAAACAAACACATCAACGGATTATTTCAAACAACAGGTATTGCCAGAGGCATCTACTGTTGTTGCCTGTTACTTCAATACAGAAGGGCGTGTATCCAAACCTGGTTCCCTGCATGCAAAACGGTTTCAGGATGCAAAAGAAAAGAAAAAACCTCGTCCTCTATTTACTTGCAAAGGATGGAGATGTCAGGGTATAACTACCAACCATAATGCTATTGCATATCAAGACAAAAAGGAGAGGGGTTGGAAAAAAGAAAGAATAGGTAAGTGTTTCTTTCTTTTTTTAAATGACAAAGAGAGACATTCATTTCCTGTTCAAAAGAATCCAACTCATCAACTCGATGGGCAATGACGTTTATGCGCATCTATCTAGGAGGCCTGTACATCAATCGACGTCATCTGTGACAAGATCTCGCGTAATAACACTAACACACACATATATATAAATGCTTTCTAAAAAAAAAAAAAAAAAAGCAAAACTTTGGGGAAGAAGAAATATAGGTAGGTAAAACTTCAAAACCTTCTGGATCTTCAGAGTTACACAAACCTCGTTATTTCCATTCTTTAAAACATCGCTTTCTCTACGTACTTTTCAGTATTAATTTGGAATCTTGCGAGAATTTTTGTTTGCTTATTCGCAAAATAAATAATTAAAAATTTTCTACCGCAAAAAAATTCAACCCCAAATTCAATGCATATCGCACGATTTTCCAAAACTGAACACACGTGTAACTACATATACAAGCTTAAGGCAAGGCGCAACTCCTGCTGTAAACAATAAGAAATTGATGATCTGAGGTCGATGTCTAACGGTGCGTTCCGGTTTCGCTCTCTAGACTAAATACATGACCAAGACACGCCTTGATTGTTTTTCCGTCTGAAAGTGTAGCGGAAACCACGTACAACAAAGGTGGGGTACGTCTCAAGTGTAGTTTGCCGGAAACAATTAAGTACATAATACAATCAGTACTCAATCAAATGAGACAAGTTAAAAAGAAAATAATTAGAAGGTCAAATTGCAAGCAATATTTATTTACTTGCTGGGCAGGCACAGCGTATTATTATTCAGTAGGCAAAAGATCACAACATCAGTATCATTAATGTACACAGCCTCTGTCAGCTTTTAATTCCATTCATCCGCGTCTATGCTTCGAAGCAGAAGAGAAAAAAAAATTAGTGGCAATCTCACTATGACATAGTTTGAATATAGTTACGTCCAAATCATTTACTATTGCAATGCTCACATTAAAAATTTCTCGCGAACTATTTGACTCGTTTTTGAGCTTAATTAGTGATAATTACCTGATAATGGTTACAATATTGCTTTATTTAAAATTCAAATGTTATTAAACGCAGAGTCAAAGACCACCATGAGATATCAACACAGCTCCCCCCCCTCCTCTAACGCTTCAGAGAGAGAGAGAGAGAGAGAGAGAGAGAGAAAAGAAGAATTAACAAGTGCATATTTAAAGACACGACGGGCAAACAGGAACATTAGATTTATAATGCCCATAATTTCCAGACTCAGAGACGTGAAGACTACAACTAAAACATGCTGACCTAAGCAGACAGCGAGACTGAAATCGACTGCACTCTATAATCTTAGCTCGCTCGGGTTCAATACTAAGCTGAAGAGTCAGGGTTTCTTGGCACTTGTGTTCATCAGACTCAATTATCTGGCTCCCGTCAGCGAGAACTTGAACCCGACATTTCCAGTATGCAGACCAAAGATCGTGATACGTTATTTTTATTGTTGTTTATATCCTCTCCCTCCTCATTCCTGACAGCATAATAGTTATCTGGCCTCCCTCGACATAGGCGCTCGGCGATCTGTCGGTAGATAACCTCTGTAATTACCTCGCCTCCGACTGCTATTGCACCGCAAGCAAAGTCTCAACAACATAAAAGTGACCTTCACAGGTAGAGAAGAGCAATTTCAAATTATCTTTACGATGTGACTTTCTAACTCCTCCGGCTTCTACCCTTTGGGCACTTATTAGCTCCACTTTGTTCATGTCCAGTAGTCTGAATACCGGTATTTATTAATACGCCTGGGTATGTGTGTGTATATGTGCGAGCGCGCCTTTTTATGTGCTGGTGTTGTAGGCAGCATTTTGTCAAACGTATAATTGTCTGTAGCATTATTTTCGAAGGTAAACTGAAAGTAAAACTACAAAATTGTAAGCTGTTCATACAGTATAAGCTATAAGCATGCTCTCTCTCTCTCTCTCTCTCTCTCTCTCTCTCTCTCTCTCTCTCTCTCACACACACACACAGAACCCCCAAACCTGACGTATCCAACATACACTTTCCCAAACTGCAAGAAAACAGACTGAATTGTGGAGAGATATAGGCAGATCTTTTAGCAAGATCAGACACCCGACAATATATCTCGCTGTGAGTAGCTAGCTATGAATTAAGTAATCTAATCACGTGTTAATCAGTCATCCACCCACCCCCAACCTCCCTTGGAGTAATATGATCCAATTAAACTGATTTAATGCTGGTGTGAAGTAGCTGAACTAACTTCTGTTTCCATTAAGGCGACAAGACAGAAAGAAACACGTTAGTCGCTTGGCTGGTCGTCCGTCACAAAAGCACCCGATCTAACCGCTATCCCCACCTAGCCACACATCCCAGACGACTGATTTATCTGATGGTAGACGGAATCGGATGCCTTGTAAATTTAGTCGGCTGATGTTTTATTGCCAAAGTTAACCCTTGACCTGCCTCATTATAAAGTTGTCGCTGGTCAGTAGGAAATTAGAGTAGACGGTTTAAAGTAGCCAGTTAATAAATCGACGCCATAAGTGTTTCAGCTTTGCTGATTAGGTTGTTGTCTTCATGGGAAGTCACGAAAAGGAGGGCACATAAAATAGTTTTAATAACGGTACACAAGAAGGTATCACACAGGTCACCAATTTGTTAAAATATCCCCCCCCCAAAAAAAAAAAATAAAAAAAAAATAAATAAATAAAATAAATACATAAATAAATAGAATTCAGGAACTTTGGCGTCTAGACATATTTTAAACCGTAAAAAATTCTCCCTCAATAGGTACCCACAATTAAATATATATGCCTCAAAACTAGTAGATCTGAGTGCAGATTATTTGACAAGCATGTGCAATCTACTTTGGCTGAGTGTACTTTATCTACACAATGCAAATGTTGTGAGTGACCGGTAGTGTAAAGCACTGTTTCAATCTTCGTGTGATAGATAATACGTGAAACAGAAATGGGTGGATGAGGACGGATGGGGTTCTTGAAAATCAAATTCCAGTCATGGTCTAGAGTGGACACTTCTAGTTGCTCTTAAATGGAGTCTAGTAAGGTCTCTGGTAAGGACAGTAATACCTAATGGCAACAGTATGCTCTAGTTTGTAAGAAATAAAATTAAAAGATATATATGCAAACCAACAACAGCAAAAAAAATAAACAAATATGAAACAACTGCGACCATCAAAGGGCGTGTAGCTGTTTACAAGTCAATTAGTCTGTTCTCCTATTAGCTACTGTTCATGAGGTACTGTCGTGGTGGTGGTGGTGGTGGTGGTACTGGGTGGCCTCAAGTAAAGTATAATCATTAGTATTAAATGATTTGAGTTAAAAAAAAATATGTGTACCTGGCTTATGCTAAATACTTACTTGGCTTATGCTAAATACTTACTTGGCTTATGCTAAATATGTACTTGGCTTATGCTAAATATGTACTTGGCTTATGCTAAATGTGTACTTGGCTTATGCTAAATACTTACTTGGCTTATGCTAAATACTTACTTGGCTTATGCTAAAAGTTTTTAATCTGACAGATGGAATTACTGCTAAGAGTACTGTTTTTCAATGTATTTGGTATGTGCCTTCAGTAAATTCAGCAAAAGAAATCTGCTTGTCTGACTGGTTAAAAATCTATGTAAGAAACCTTGGCTGGATAGCTATAATGTCTATATATGTATATATAGTGCAATTATCTGACCCACTTACCCATTTTATTTTTGAAATTTATATTTAAATAAACTTAAAACAAATGATGAAACAATTCAGAGTGATAAAAAAAATCAAATGAGAAAATGTAGCATCTCTAGAAATAAAAAACAAAATTAATTAACCAGACAACTTCGCTTGTACACGCTAAGAGTAAAAGTCTTAAAACCTCCCTTTCAAGTCTTCTTTAATGACAAATAATATCTCAGTAGGCCGAGGGCAAACAGTTTAAACACAAGTCTGATGAGGAGGGGGAGCTAGTTGATAATGTACATGGGTATTTACAATTAAAAAACAACAGTATTTCAAAGCAGTAGGCTAGAAAATGTGTTCTGCCCGGGATGCTGAGGTGACCTGTGGACCTGCGTCACTTTACTGAAGACATACGTCACCTGAAGACATAGTCACCTGAAGACATACGTCACTTTACTAAAGACATACGTCACTTTACTGACGACATACGTTACTGTACTGATGACAATGAATATTAGGAAGAACACGGCAGTGTTGATGTTCTGGACGTTTTCCAGCATTGTTTTTCCAGTATCAAACCAGAAAGGTGACGACAAAATTCAACTTAAGTCCTTGGTGGGTATAGAAAACAGCCAGAGTTGTAATCAACCACACACACATATCGAAAGAAAAGAGGAATTGTAGGAGAGTTCACCACCCTACGCTTAGAGATATGTCAATATTATTGTTTTATTTTAATTTTAAATGTTGTTTTTAATTTTAAAACGAAGGGTTCTGTAATCGAAAACCAGAATACAATAACAGGACGCATCGGAACACAATACTAATCAACTGGTTTGGCTGACTTTCCTGCACTTGAACAAAAAGCACCTTTATCATAATTTGATCGTGTACATAGGAAGGCACGAAATATAACTCCGTGCTCCAACCAATTGCTGATGTTACGAATATATGGGAATGAAAAGTATCAACGACAAAGAATACGCGTGTGTTTGTGTGTGTGTGCGCGCGTGTGCATAGTGTTAAGAAAAAGGGACGCTACTTTTCTTTAATATCTGCCAATCCTCCACCCTTTTAATTTTATTACGACAGCTTTGCTTCAGAAGTATATTAAAAGTAGGAGATGGGGGTAATTGCAATAGGTGGGGGCCGCGCCCTTTATTGAGTGGAGCTTATGTGAGTGTGCCTATGCTTCAAAAAGGTAAATATTTTATTTCTGACGTGCGCCCCTAAAATTTGAACACGGTTAAGTGGGCTTTATATCATCTACTGTGTAGGTGTGCTATGATAAATCACAAGCTCAGCGAAAGCAGTACAGGCCTGCCAAAGCTAAAGACCTGTATAGAATATTGAAAGAATGGTAGGGAAGGATAAGACGAAATTGGCAGGTTGCCCCCCTACCCCATTTTCCCACACACTCAATTTCCCTCTTCAATGAATTCACTCCTTCAAAAGCGTACAGAGTGGTAGAGCGAAATAGAAAACACTTGTTCACTCGCACACTGTACCTCAGGAATCAGAATTGCCCTGGAGCTACACTCTCTAGCCAACAATGCGGCAGTTGGCCGTCCTAGCAATTCTGTCTGCTTGGAACGGCCGTTATGATGTACGTGTGCTTTAACAGTGTATTTTACCAGACCCCTCCCCCCATTCACTTTTCGTTCGACGTTCCGATTTCGCTTTGGCTCAGTGATTTTAATGGAGTCACATATAGATGCGAGAGAACAATTACTTCTAGAAACAGGGGAAGTAACTTTTAAGTTAAAGCGACAAACCAACCTACCCGAGCGTGAGCAGACAGACGTACACGTACCCGCCGAAGGCAGTCAACCCTGTCAACGAACATCTTCAAAGCCCACAAGAGTAATGCCCGTGCAAAATAAATACAATAATAAAATCAAACTTTCACTACTCGAACGCTTGCGTGTTCGTGTTTGTAGGGCATAGGTACGTAAAAGCCATTCAAGCACGAAAAAGGGCGAGAGGTGACGGCTTATTAAAGGCATACACAAGGAAAAATAAAAACTGAGGTAAAACAGGTGAGTACAGAGTAGCTGCCATCATCGATCTCGCTTTTTCTTTTCCTCGGGTAGACCTACAGGGTATCTTAGTGATTGAAAAGAGTCGGTGATAAGGGCAGTAACTAAGTCTTAATGAAATGAATTATTTTATGTAGCGCGCGTGTTTCTCTTGCAAGTCACAGAGGGTAATTTCCCCACACACCAAGCATAACTTAAAAGGTACATAATACAATCACGTTTTCATCTTACAAATTTCTACGAAGTTCTATGCGTGCCCTATCGACTGTGTGTACGTATCTTTGTTTCCCTTTTCTACCTCAAAATCAAGCACTTCTGTAATCAAATAAAATCTAGCCTAGGTACGTTAGGTCTCCCTTTTAGCACTATATACATTTGTCATCGTAACCACAACGCTGGGGTGGTATCGTTATCTTTCTGCGTCCAGAATCGACAACGTTAATATTTGCGAAAACAAACAAAAAAAACATACGAGCATAAACTTGACCTTTGCAAGAGCATGTCACGATACTACTCCGTTTAAACTTCGTACGACCAAACACCAACAGTGTCAGCCATTCTGTTGAAGAGGTGGGGGTGTTCTTTGGACTTCATGATGCATGCGTCAAATATAAATCAAGGTATTTGTTTTGATAAATCAGTCAAATGGGATGGAACTGACTAAAAATAGAATTTTAAAAAAATCACCCTAAAAGATATATAGCTTTAAAGACCAAGCGAACAGGAATTCACTTCAAACGTATATATTTATTAAAAACAAACAAAACCCCGCTATTTCATGAATGTCAACATTTCCAAACGTCCTGGTTAAGACTGAGTAGCCAGCAACTTTTATAAACATTATTAGTTTGGTGTTTGAAGTGCAATTGAAAGCAAAGTTCTCGTTCACGTATGAGACTGCCCAATGACGGCCGCAAAGTGGCTAAAATGTTCCTGGCTATTGTCCAATCAAGGTTGTTTCATTGTTCCATGTGCGCTGAAGGTTTGCAACAGCACGGAGTATTCGTGCAGAGCTCGTTTCTTTTTGTCTAGTGTATTACCGTTAATATAAACGAATGTCTCTTGTAGCCTTCTGTGTCGTCATCAAGTTCGTTTGTTACATTGGAAACATCGAAAATCTTGTCGTTTATATTACAATGCCCAATAGGAATATATGACTTTGAAATTTTATATATATTACAAGAAAACCTAATCTAAAGTTGACCTAAATTCTTCTTCACTCTCTCTTTGCTGCCTCTTTTATCTCTGACAACAAACACCGTTTGATGAAAGATAAGAACTTTACTGCTGGTTTAATCGCTTACAGGGTATTTTAGCTAATTCACAGACCTTTCATGTGTATGTTTGCGCGCGTGTGACTGTGTTCTTGCGTTGCGTGCGTGTTGCGTTGTGAATTAAACGCTTGGATCTAATGACAGAAACCAAAAATGTTTTTACAAAGCGATAAGAAAATATTTTTGTTGCACGCGTCTTCAAAAAGTTGAAAAGAAATTTTTAGAAAGTATCCTTCTGCTAATTAAAAGAGAATGTTTAACCGTTAAGTTGTTTAAATAGGGAAGGTCTGCGAGACACTCATCTAATGCTACAAAGACAAAAAAATATTACAGCGATATCAATATTAAACTAAGATTGGGGCGACAAGAACATTATTATAATCTAATCTGGCTGGCTGCTTTATACAGCATATCGATATAATTTAAAATATCAGAACATTTCCGTTAAAAAGATGCCATCTCGAGGTTATATCTGAAGCGAGAAAGCAAACAACAAAAAATTAAAAAGTAACAAAACTACAAAGTAAAAATTAAAAACTAACAAAACTACAAAGTGCTTGCAGTTATGACTTTTTATGATTTTAAAAAATGTCTTGCGATGGTGTCTCAGAACTTGTGTTTGCTTGGTAACAATGTAGAAATAAACTATAAAAAAGGACGGAGAAGAAAATAAAAGTTAAAAGCTATAGGGGTGGATAAGTTTGCTTTGGATGTAAAGGTTAAAGCGCATTACTTTAACCCTTTCACCACAGTTTTGATTCTTTTTAAAATCTGAAAGTATGCCAACCATCACAGTGTTACTTTACAACACACAGCAGTACCTTTGTTCTGTATGTCGGCAATACACAACAAATTCTGGTTACTCTCGTGAGACTTATTACATATGCAGTAACAGTGCAATATAAATCTATAACTACCCTTATGCTACATGTTGACACTTATTACAAATACAGAAAATTTACAACTACACTTATGCTACCCGTACCAACTAAAACTTTTTTTAAAAAAATCATCGACTTTCTACTTTTCTTTTAAAAAAAAAAATAACACCTCATAATAAGCCAAAACCACTAGAGCGTAAAAACGAATGAAATCAAACGGATGTGTGCCTGCTGCTGAAGGTTAAAATGCCACTCACTGAACCTGAGAACATGATAACAGAAAGCTTAACGGCATGACAGAGTCGTGAAAGACACGTTTATGGGGGTGCAGACCGCTGACCGTGACAAATCGGACCAATCTGCTGACGACTGTACGGGTTTCCTTATGGGGCGGTAGGGAAGATCCGGTGGCGGTCGAAGCGGTGCTACACTAGCAGTATAGTATGTGGAGCCAGACAGGGAAAGGTTTTCACCTGTAACATCTCAAGGTATGGTATAGATTTCCATTACACCCCTGTGGATATCCTTTACACCCACGAAGCACGATTACCTATCACGCATACATTTATAACTGCGTATGTGTGCGTGCGTGCGTGCGAGTCACGTCAACTATTCACATCATACAGTTCATTCGGCAAATACAATTCTAATTATTTATGTAATTTTTAGTCCAAGAAGATAGGGGTGGGGGAGAGAAACAACAAAAGTACTTTAGGTGTGGATAGGGGAAAGAGAAACTGTAGTAAAGATGAATTTGGAAATTGTTAATACACTAAACGATCAACCAATAAAATGAAAGTTTTCCACCAACTACTTATCCTGCGCTTGCCCTGGACAACAGGACATGTCCAGCCGATATTTAAGTGACTGGAACTTTTCAAAAATTTTCTATGACCCAACAAGATATTTTTCTTTGCTTTTTTTCCTCTCTCTTGGTCGTCTAAGATTTCAGCCAATGCAGCTAAAACAACAATATTTTCTATTTCACCATCGCTTTCACTTTTTTTTCAATTCTGTAACGTCCATGGAAGCAACCATTTGGCATTACTGTATCACGTGACATCGCTATAAATGGTATGAAGGCGGGGCTAAGTATATGTGACTTTGTTTTACCGTGTGCGGATAAGGGTAGAAATAGAATTATATGAAATGTTCCCTAGACATTTTATTAAGATAGTTGTCTTACCGTGTGTAGAGCCTTTAGTTATTTACAATTAACCATTTTGTTTTGCTGTATTATCTTTTAGTTTTTCTTATGAGGTAAAATAGTCTGAATAAGTCTTTCTTCTGCATTTATTTGCTATGTGCTTATAAAAATAAGTGTTTTATTAAGTTATGTTAAAACAGTTATTCTGCTATAGTTATGCAGCTTGGAGCAAGTTACAAGTGAAACCTGCCATGGATCACAATCCTTTCATAACTATTATGAAAGTGACAATCTTGCCACAAGTTACATTTTATAACCCTGTATTAACTTAGAAAGTGATAATTCTGCCACAAATTACAAAGTCCCGCCAATTATAAGAACGGTTCAATTCTGACCAGAATCTATAGATGCTGTTAATATTTGTAGGCCTGCTTCAATGTCTGTAACTCAATCAGTAACAAGTGCCTATGTAGGCCAACTTAATGTTTACAAGTCACAATTATGTCAGGCCACTTTAACTCACAATTAATAATAAGTGTTCTTTTAGGCCTGCGCGAATATTTTGTAAAAGTAGTCGTTGATGTTTGATAAACTGAACTTATGAATTGTAGACTACGTGAATGTCTGTAGTAGGCTTTCGATGAGAAGTAATCAATCTCTCTTTTTCCTAAAAAGTGTTGGCATTATTTTATTGGATAAACTAATTAATTACATTGTATCTGTAATATCTGCTTCGTTCAGGCCATAATCTTCTTAAAGCTGAATTGTTTTACTTCGAAAACGCTTTACAAAAGCGTTTTATCCCTAATTTTTTAAACAAAAGAACTGCTGTTAAACAGCATAGCTGATATACACACTCTGCAAAGTTCACCGCTCATCGCAAACATTAATAACCGGCAACTCTCACCTCTAGCGCATGTTCCTCTTGCTTCTCTCGGTCAAGACTGCGGTTGGTTGTAGAAATTATTCCTAAAATAAAAAAAGGAACGAAATAAAACACACTCTTTATTGCGCAATATCAAGAAGGAAACAAAAAGAAAAAAATATTAAAACAGACAACAACACTAATTATACTTCCAAAAGAAAAGGATAATAAGTCCAGTTTTTATAAACAAGCACAACAATAAAAAGACCTAAGTCAGTTTCATAAATTAAACAGATGGAAGAATAATTAACCAGGTAGTAATTAATTCACACACACACACACACACACACACACACACACACACACACACATCCAAATTTGTCGCCTCTGCCAGTCACGACACCTAGAAAACAATGTTCAACATAAAATATTTTTACTGCAGAAGACGACTGTTTCACTACAAACTGCTCGTAGATAGTACTTCATTCTTCATATTAAATAGGTCAGTATGAGTCATTTTCAGTATTGCAATACAATCTTTTCTATAATCAATACCGCTCATAAAACAAATTAACTTACAAGTTTACCTTTTGAGTAAATAAATGTTTACCATTTAACTGTTTAAACACATTTTTACGCGAACATTTTGTCAGACGAACATTTTGTCACGCGTACTCGCATACCAATACGTAAATTAAAAAAAAAGAAAAGAGAGCGTTAATCAGCCTGAAACAGTGTTAACTTATAACGACAGCTTGCTCATATATAATATATATGTATATATGCCTCTGTTTTTAACTAAACTATTTCTGAATTAAGGTCTCTGAGTAATTTTTTCATTTCCCGTAATCTTTGTACAGAAAGTCACCCAAATTTCAATTCAATTACCAACAGTTAAAGAAGTGTTTCTTCATAAATAGTTATAGATGGATTTCTTGTGGTGGATTACAGTGAAACCTCGCTACAATACGATAATTGGGGTCCATAAAATTGGATCGCGTTAATAGAGTGGTCGCGTTAATGCGGGGTTTTGTAATAGAATACATTATTAAGATATATATTTCGGGAACCATGCCACGACCGCATTATATCCAAATTCGCGTTATCGCGGGGTTCCGCTGTACTTAATATGAATACTTCACTCTTATCAATTGCAATAAACTTCTGACCTCACTAGTTTTTCGCTCAGCTGTCACGTCGAGTTAATGTGCTACTGAAGATTCATAGTATTATCGTTCAACAAAAAAAGTGTGAAAACAACTTCACATTCAAACTAATCCCTCGGAAAGGATTTATTTATTTCCCAAAATAAAAATAAAAAACACCCTTGTCTGCAGTTTGCCAAGGAGGTAATTTGTGAGCGGTGAATTGTGATTATCACCCAATATGAAGGTTTGAACACATAATGAATTTATTATTCCGTTACACGAACTAAAGAAATGCTGTCCTCCATTCTAGAAATATAAACCCAAACAAGGGCCAACAACTGCAGCTGCTATAGTAATAATATGCCTGAGACTATATTTATATAAATAATGCTAACAGTATTAGGTTTTTCCAGGTTAATGTAAACAAGGGCCAACAACTGCAGCCGCTACATTCGCTACATTAATAATATGTCTGAGCTATATTTATATAAATAATGCTAACAGTATTCGGTTTTTCCAGGTTAATGTAAACGTGGGTGATTACGTCAGAGGACCTGAGAAGCAGGTGCACGATTACATTCTTGCGAGGCATGCGTTATCCAGAACAGATCTGAGCGCCATCTATCTATCTATCTATCTATCTATCTATCTATCTATCTGTCCGTCTGTCTCCCCATCCATCCATCCATCCATCTATCTATCATTCTATCTATCTATCTGTCCGTCTGTCTCCCCATCCATCCATCCATCCATCTATCTATCATTCTATCTATCTATCTGTCCGTCTGTCTCCCCATCCATCCATCCATCTATCTATCATTCTATCTATCTATCTGTCCGTCTGTCTCCCCATCTATCTATCTATCTATCTATCTATCTATCTATCTATCTATCTAACATCCTAACACCAAGACTAAAAAGTAAAATAAAAAAATAAACACATAAAATCACGTTATCACGTTTTCAATGTAAAAATGTTTATGTCAAACTGCACTTGAAAAAAGAAGTAAACAATATTGAAATGAGATTGGTACAAACCAGATGGGAAAAATAAGTGAGCGGTTTCATTTTACCAAATTTCAGTTTCGGTTTTGTACACCTGGCATTCAGTGAGTACTGAGTGCATGCTTTAAAACGTGCCCCAACAGAACAAATTAACTGCAAGAAACATGGAGTGACTCTCTACAGTCTACACAAACATTTTGAAATTATGATGGGTACTTTACAGCAGGCGCACCTTTGTTTTTTAACAACAGGAATACGTGCATACAAAACAAACAGCTTCGGAGATGAAATGAATAATTGCTTGACCTCTTAATAACATTTACACCTTAAAACGTGCGAATTCAAATGAAGGTACACACTTGTATTATGTTTGTGAACGAACAATAAGTTTGACAAAGAACAATTGTAAATATAAGTCCATGTTAAATAAGTGAGACAAAAAATTAGGTTTAGCATGTATTTTCTTTTCCTTCTCACAAGACATATCTTTGAAACCAGAAAAAGGAGTAGGCAAGAAGACGTGAGTGCTGATATGTATGGTGTGCCATAACAAAATGAATCGCTTTGCACCACAATTGCATTCCCTTAGCAGCTAAGAGGCAAGATGGAGTGAGACGGTCGGTTTTGAGGTTTCACATGACATGACACCAAAGACTTTGTAATAATTTGGCTATGTTCGCACTGTAAATATTACAATTAGTACAATTGAAAGACACAAATGTGTTTTCTTTTGAAAGGGGGAAAAATTTACTACTTTTCGAATTGTTTCCCTTTGCCTGAACTGACCCGTCTATAATTAAGAATCAACAGAAATTCTGATCCTCTAGTGTTTAGATGTGTGCCTATTTCATTTGATGGTCTTAAAATAATTGTCAAACGAAAGTTCAGAAAACAGTGAAGAATGTAAACAAGACGTCACTAGGATAAACTGTCCATTTCTGTTTTAGTGATTGGCAAGAACACTCAGGTTCTTCCGACTCTTGTCTAAGATAGTAAATACAGTGCCACAGAGGACTCTCTAAAAGTCTAGACAATGAAGATGGGATTTCAGTGGATACGTTTACACCCACCGTTGATTAAGAAATAAAAGAGGCCATGAAAATCAAGCTGCGAAATACTTTCTGACTGTCCAAAAACTGAATTGCAATTCATTTTGTGGTGAGGCGTCACCTTTTGAAATGTGTAGATACAGGCTGGAATCGGGAATTTTATCTTGCTTTTAAATCTTAAGTAAAATCAAATGAATTATTCAGCAGCTACATGAAGGAATGAATGAATCAATCAATTTACCACCTACGAATGCCTTTGATCCACTTATTTCCTTCCTTGTCTTTGAACAGAGTCACGAATACTCTGTAAGCTATATAAAAAGTTAACGAGTTATTTGAACATAAATTTCAAGAGGCTGGATGTTTATGGAGCAAGCTCAGAATTCTGGAAGGGGTGGAGAGGGATGGGGGTGACAGGAAGGGAGTGCGGGAAGAGAAGAGAGAGGGGAAGCATCAGATGAGAAGCCTGATAAAAAAAAGAAACCAATATAATACGAACTTTCAGTAAATTGCTTTTGGGGTCAAAACAGTTTTCCATTTTAAAGCCTAACAACCCCATTGACTTCCCTGATACATCCGTATGCACACTATTACAATTTCAGTTATGATAACATGAACATGTCAGAATGACTCAAAGTGAGTTTCTGCTAACTTTTCACGTCTAACTCTCGTTAAGCTAAAGAACTAAGGCGTTAGCTGCGAAATGATGGACAAAAATATAACCAGAATGATGAGTATGGAATCCTGTTGAAGGTTTCAGTAACTGAGAAAGGTAAGTTTTACAAAGTACGAGGCGATCTCCGCTCAACATTAACTTTTTGCTTCGGTTTCCGCGCGTGAATGCGTGTGTGTGTGTGTGTGTGTGTGTGTGCTATCCAGACCCTGTTCCACGCTACAGAGAACACCCAAGTTATCGTGCAAAGAATAGAAAATGTCGAATTAGTTAAGGTGTCTCGCATTCCCGATGTTTATGCACAAGATGTTAATTCAAAGCAAAGAAATTTAGATAGAAAAGACTGATAAATAATATAAAAACAAAAGTTATGAACAGAAGAGACCACCCTAATAGTCAGAACGAGAGAAAAGTCAAGAGAGGAGAGAGAGAGAGAGAGAGAGAGAGAGAGAGAGAGAGAGAGAGAGAGAGAGAGAGAGAGAGAGAGAGAGAGAGAGAGAGAGAGAGAGAGAGAGAGAGAGAGAGAGAGAGAGTGGTGTGATGGTGGCAGACCGATAGTTGGACATCAAGATGTAGAGTAAACAACTGAAATTATCTTATATGAACTATCGAAACACGTAGAAAATACGCAGACAGAGTGATAGATAGAAAGACTGTTTAGAAGACAGATGAAAACAAATGCACTGATATTTAGAATGTGAGGAAAGTTTGCTGTTTTAATTTGATTACATAGATCATAAAGAATGGATGGATGGAAGAATGAATAGATTGCTTTAAACTGACGGAACGACAGAAGGATAGATAGATAGATAGATAGATAGACATACAGACAGATAAGTAGATAGACAGATAGATAGACAAACAGATATATATCAGATGCAGACAGCAAGGAAAAGAAAACGTTTAAACAAATTGGAAGAAAAGAATGCAGGTAATTCGTTGGTTTTTTTCTTTAAGAAAAAGGGGAATGTTTATACAGGTTTACAATTCGAATTTTTAAAATTCACAGTTAACCGAGTGAATAGAAGGAAAGCGCTAACACTACATCCCTCGCTAGAAGGAAATCTGCACCCGTGCACCCTTTCGTGCCCGGAAAAACATGGATCCGTTGACATTCCGAAACAGCCGATGATTGCTAGACCTCTAGTCAAAGACTGGGTGCAATGCTTGTCTTCAATGACAAAGTTCTAGCAGCACTAAGCTGACCTAGACTGACAGGACTGTGTAGCCTGATAAAGCCCTAAAAAACAACCCCCCTCCCCCCCCACAAGCACACTAAGCGTAATGGGAAGAAAGTAGATCGAAGCCCTTAACGGAAACCAGTCAAGTTGGTTTGCAGAACCTAGAGATTGTAGTGTTTTCAGCCCCATGGAGGGCGTTGCTACCCTCCAGCTCTTTTTGCAATGGTGATCTAGTATAGGCCCATATACCAACTCATATATGGCTCATTCTCTGGGCGAGTGTACCACAAAGGGTGGGTCCATTTAAAATGTGTTTTCTTAAAAATAAAGCATTGAAATATCATGTGTTTATATTCAGAATTGATGTGAGAGATACGTAAGATGGTTGCGTGAATATGTGTTATTTATTTTGTAATTATTTGCAATATAAATTTGTTTTGAATTGAAAAATGGAACCTCTTTTTTTGTGAAATGCCCATATATAGCCAGTTTTTAAAAATTTTCATTGTCGTAAATAATCCAACAAACTTACCGTATCGATATTTTCTTATAGTGATAAATCATTAAAGCAACATTAAATACTCCTTTTAATCTGCAAACGGTCAATTCTGTAAAGAAATAATATTTTTAAAAGGCACGATTTTTTGGACACATCTGCCAGATAAATAAGATCCAAAACGTTTTATTCTTTTACCGAACGTCGACATATCATACATAAACGCATTGTTATTTTTTAATCAATGCACGCACTCGAAATAATCATACGCAAATTTATTCGTTTTATTGAGAAATATTCAGTTTTAGGAAAACTAATTAGACTTCGTTTCCTTTTTAACACATGACAAAATCTTCATAAATATAAAATAATGACGATAAGGTCGTAAACTACTTCTAACATTTTTCAGGCGCCATGGTCCAGAAAGATAACTCTCATGTTATTTTGTCTTGGTGTGATGAGATTAAGTACCAAATAAGAAAAATAACGTTCATTTTCATTAAGATCACGTGTATGACGATATAAATGGCGGGAACTTTTTCGGGAATCATCGAATTTTCAAAACAGCTAAGATTTGATAATCTCGATACATTTTGATTAAGTAGATTAACATCGTAAATAGCTGAATATATACACATATAGTTTCATTTGCATTTTAAAAGTTTCACATAGTTGTGTGCACTTTTTAACCCGAGTTAGTAAGGGCATAGAAACCAGTGAATTACATTCAAGAGTATCAACATAGCGATTAGGTTTATTATATATTAAAAACGTTATATTTAAAGAGATACTTTGTTTATTATTTAATATTATCTGTGCAGCATAATAACTTAACCCGTCTTATGTTCAAATGAGCAAAATATTATGATGGTTAATATTCTTTGTCAACGTTTTCCACGTAACGAAGGTATAGCTTTATACCACAATTTAAATAAATATATCCAGATTAGGTAAACAATTTATAAGAAAATATATTCGTTATAATGAGATAATTATATTGCTTATTTTAAAATATTTTTTCTGGTAAAATATGTCTCAACCATACTTTCTAGTTTTCAGGAGAAACATACGCCTTTTTATGTATTTCGAACTCATATAACATCGACATTTTTATAATTTTTAAAATCTTTTATTATGTTTTTATGTGAGCATTAGATCCTATCGTAGACTTCATAACATGTAAAATAATTTAGATTTAATTCACTTTAGTTTTTATACTTCATATCACAAAATGGTGAACTTGTCCAGAGAATGAGAGATATACACACTCATAATACAAAGGAAAAACGCGCATAATTACAAAGAACATAATCACACATAATACAAAGGAAGAACATAATCACACATAATACAAAAGAAGAACACACACGCATAATTACAAAGGAAGCACATAATCACACATAATGAAGGGAAGAACATAATCACGAACAATAAAAAGGAAGAACACTCTACAAGTGAGGCCTGCAAGCACGGCGTGAACAAAGGCACGCGACAGATGTCTCGAAAAGGTATGGATCTCATACACCTATTTCCTTGTTGTAACATCCGTTTCTCCTCGTGAATGAGGTAAACATATATTCATTCTATGTATGCCAGGTGCATTTTCTAAAAAAATGCCTGGATTCCTCCAAGAACATTTCTCCTCCTCCTTCATTCCCTTCCGATTTTCACTTTCTCAGAAGTAAAATATCTTGAAAAGTCCACATCAAGCTAATTTCAACTGTACAACAGACGTAAAATCAAATTTTAAATAATCCAAACAATGATATGAAGCCCACCGATGGAGGGCGGTTGAAGATGTACGCCAAACTGGTGCGACCTTTCTCACCCCCTTCCGCCAATCCTCCCGCCATCCATCTCGAACACAAGTATGGGGTCCCACTAGGGCACTCCACATCAGAGAACGTCTGAGGACGAAATGATCAACGCAAGCCCCAGTGGTGACGTAAAACTGTAATCGACCCCACACACACACCCCGCTTCCAAACAACAAAACAATATAACCATACACTCAACCACCACCCCGATCTCTTCTGGTGATGACACTTTTTTCTTTTGTAATATTAGTTTAAAAAAAAAAATTATTCGGTACTTTTACAGGATACTTTTACGAGGTTAAACAATCTACTTACTCAACTTCTGCGAGTCAATGTGGTTATAACGTAACCTAGACAATCCAATCTATCCACCCGACGCTGTGGTCTAGAGCATGGCAATACGCATGCAATACACTCAGGAAACCAGGGTCCATCGGTAAACATTTAACTCCTGGACACAGCAAACAAACCAAAAGGTCTATCCGTTACGAAGCGTCTCCCGTATCGGACCATCAATCTGACACCAGTCAAAACACGTGATAGCGGACCGCTTCCTGGCACTTGCCATTAATTACGTCAGGCAAGGTGCGATCGGCGCAACCTGTCAGTGCGATAGTGCCCCGGGTAAATCTACCCGCATTCCTGAGTGCTTCATCCTGAACAGTTGGAAATGTGGTAGAGCCAGCTGGTGTAATCACGACAATAATCATTTTCTGACAATTCTGCGATTGAAATGATTTGTTACAATTACAGAAAAGAAACACGTTGCCACTAAATAGATGAGGTCAGGAACATCCAGCATCATCAATATAGCCAACCAGTGTCATCAAAACATCACCGCCATATGACACACCTACATCTTTCTGACGTCACAGATCGCACAATGCTGTTCCCGGCTGGAAAACACAATGCAAAGTGACGTCACAAACCAGTTTTGGTTGTGGCTAGTAAACGCCCGAATGAAAATATCAGTAAACTGTTACCATAGCTTTCCGCCGCCACTGTCCACGTGACCTATCCTGAGCGCATTCACATCATTTCACCTCTAACACGAGTTCACAAATCAGCACACGTACATATTACCCTAATTTGAAACTTAAGTATAACTTTAACAACTATTAGTATAAGGAAACGGGGTGTGAAAATTAATGTTTTGTCATGGTCAACATCACACACCAACGCTTCCCAAGAAACTGCTTCCTATCAAGCTACCATATGTTCGGTTGTATAGTCGAGAACAACAGGCTTCTAAACAACCAACTTTTCAAAAGGTTTGTAATATGGATAATTTAGCAAATTATTAGATGCCAATGAATAGCTGGTATCTCCAAATTGCAAGTAAGCATGTCAAAGAGCAAGCGCTAAATTCAGGATAAAGGAAAAAAACAAACAAGTAAACTGTAATAATAACCAGACATAGTCGATCCTGCAGCAGACGCCTTAACATCAAAAAGAAAAAATCTGTGGAATTTTGTGTTGTGTGTCTGTGTGTTTAATGAATACGGTACAAGGGAAGGTGAAAGGCATTCACTGGAACAGGTAAGAACAAACGCCGCACGTGCAGTTGTGACACGTAATAGCTTTATGCTGCGGCGTTTCTATAAACTAACGCACAATTTCTTTGTTATGCTTATTCAGCATTTAATTAAACCTGGCATACATACTGTGCATTTATTACCCAAACGACACACACAAAGCACCGGTTGAAGTACATGTATACCTTGATTAAAAAGACCCCATTAAAAAAAACCAACAATGCGACATGTGTGACAACCGTCACGAAATGAGAATAAATAAACTAGGTGTCGCTCACTTGACACGCTGAAGGGCAACTACCTACACCCCCCATCCCTCAGCATATCCAGTGGTAGAGTTGTCATATATCAAAACCTTCAAAGACTCGCCTATGTCTTGGGCAAGCAGTGGAATGTGTTTGTCGTGCACTCCAAACTAACGGTGAAGGCAGGAGTTAAGCTCGCCCCAATGCTAATTGTAACGGAGGCCTTTGAGCCACAATCAGGTATGCGCACAAATTACGCATCGTGGCGTGCGTGGTCTTAGAAGTGGGCAAACAGGTACATACGCACGTGCAATCGATTGGAGAGAGAGGAAAAAAACTAACTGATCCAGGTTTTATAAAATATGACGATAAGAAAGCCATCTAGCAATGCTACTCAGATAAGATGGATGAAATGAGAGCGCACAACGCTTGCAATGGCTGTAGTTTATGTTTAGTAATGAAATACATCAATACATGCATACATATGGACAGTATTTACATGTAGAGGTGTTTTTTTTTATTTTTAGAAATCCATGTATCTGGGTTGTTATAATGTAACTCATTTTTTTTAAAAATACAAGACCGTTTAATTTCGACATTGTTATTATCATTATTATTTTGCATTCATAGCACCTAAAAAGATTTTTTAAGTGAGATACAAAAAAATCTTGAAAAATCGACATAAAGTTCCACAACCCACCACATTCACAATATTTGCCCCCTTCCCAATCACCCCCCAAAAAAAACAAAACAAAGAAACCCCACAGAGATATATTTTTTAAAATCTGCAGGTAATCTGATTTGCAAATAAAATAAAAAACGGTCAGTTTCAGAAAAAGTATTTACTGGCAAACATATGTAAAATGTAGGCTGATTGATTGATTTCACGGTCGTTCACCTAGCTTGTAAAATCTTTTATAACTGTAAAGACTGGCTGCGCTCGTGGCTGAGTAAACTCATTACTGACTGGCTGTGCTCGTGGCTGGGTGAACTCATTACTGACTGCTTTAGATCTGCGCAAAATGTTCAATGAAAGTCACAGATATCATATCAGCTCGTGTAAGAATTTACTAGCTGACCACAGTGACCGATAAGTAGATTATCTGACAGTTAATTTAACTGATAAATTTCCTTATTTTGAAACGTTCAAATTCATCCACGTCTTTTCAACAAACATTCTGCTGAATTCGAGCACTAATTGTCGTCTGCCGAGTGCAGACATTTTTTTCTACTCTCTTTTAAAAACCCACGTTCTGCTGTCAAAACAAATAACAACAAAATCGAAACCACTGGCACAATGACTGCGAACTAGCAGGGACTAGAAATCTCGAGAGAGGTTGAAATACACATTTCATGTACCGCGCTTGACCTCATTCTTCATTGTCTGAAACCTCTGGTTTTCTCGGTTGGACAAAAATGTCAGTCAGACCCAGAATTAACTAGGAGGATATGTAGCTATGTGATATCCACTTTTCTGCGGGTACCTGACGCCAATGGAGAAAAAAAAAACACGTTCAACGTTCTACTGCTAGTCTTTATGAACGTTCTGTTACTCGTCTTTATGAACGTTTTATTACTAGTTTTTATGAACGTTCTGTTACTTGCATTTATGAGAGTTTTATTACTAGTATTTATCAACGTTATATTCCTAGTCATGAAAGTTCTGTTACTCGTCTTTATAAATGTTCCATTACTAGTCTTTATGAACGTTCTAGCATTTACGAACGTTCTATAATAGTTTTATAAGCGTTCTATAATAGTTTTATAAGCATTCTATTACTTGTCTGTATGAACGCTCTATTACTCGTCTTTATAAATGGTCTATTACAAGTATTTATGAACGTTCTCTTACTGTCTTTATGAACGGTCTATTACAAGTATTTATGAACGTTCTCTCACTGTCTTTTTGAACAGTCTATTACAAGTATTTATGAACGTTCTAGTTCTAATGAATAAACAGTTAATTTTATAGGGCTTCATACGAACGTCTTTAATGTATAGGGTTCTAAAAAATTAATAAACATTTCTTGTGATAGGGGTCAATACGAAAACTTTCATGTTACAGGGTTCTGAAAAATTAGATGATTTTATAACAACTTCATTACACAGAGACCTCCTGTCTATAAGAGTGTATCCTTTAACTGGGCACACTGATGTGAACGTTATTATTTAACGATCTTCATTCAGTGACTTGGTAAATGATTTTGTAGGCACTGATCTGCCGCCCCCACCCTCCACAAGAGAAGACGGAAAAACTGGTGCGCCGAGTAGAATACCTGGACAGACGTGACATCTCTATTCGCTTGTCACGACACACCGCTGTCGTGCAGTGCTTAGGTATATACATTCGAAATTCAAGGAACATGATGGCAAGTTCTGTTCATTCTGTAGACCGCTTGACTGCAGGTATCTGCATTTTTTAAAATAAAAATTCCTACACTAACCGAATGTTTGTCACAGATTTTTGTTAGATAGTAGTTAAAGAAAAGATATTTTGCAAAAAGATCTGACATAGAATGAAGTGATTTGTTTTTAAAATTGTCTCAAGAGAAAGGAATATTTCTACCGTTTCTTTTTAAATGTGGGGTTGTTTTGCGTTTTTCTCTATGTAAAAGAAAATTAAAGGTAAAAATAATAATTTATCGCAGGATGTTTACGCAATGCTTGTCTTCAAATGATAAAAGGTCTAGCAGCACTACGCTGGCCAAGACAGAACAATGTGTCGGCTGGCAAAAGCCTACCTGTGCCGTGATGTCATTTATGCGAGGGACGCATAAAGCTTTCAGTTATTCAAAGTGTTACAATACCATAATTTAAATACCCACTTCATGCCCCACACCTCTCTCCTATTCAACACACACACACGCAAATGCCTCTCTCTCTCTATATATATATTACACACACAAAGTAACAACAACAAAGTAATCTGGGCCATACCACACGACCATTCACAGGTATACTCACACGTCAACAAATGAAATAATGCACTATCTTTACCAAGTGGAATGTTAAAACCGGTTTGGATTTATGGTAATTGCATTGTTGTGCATTCCTGCAGGCCAGGTAAGGAGCCCACGCAGGTAAAAACCGATGCGTACGCTTGTTTTCATAAACGTTCGCAGCAAACCGGGTGACAAGAACGTGTTGGACAATGTAAACTTGGGAAGGGTGAGAAAGGAGAGGGAGAAAAATTTGGGCTCGATGCCATTAAAAAAAAAAAGCTTTAAGTTCAACTTATTGCCGCGTCAGTATTAATTATTATCTCCCTTATATTTGTTATATATATTTTTAAATAAAAAAAACCCCAATAAATACATTTTTACAGTTAAAGTAAAAACTATTCAATGGTTCTTCGATGTCAGAATTATTATCTCCCTTGTATTTGGCTTATGTTAAAAACAAGACATAAATTAATCAATATTATAAATAAACTATCCTTGGATGTCAGTATTAATTTAGGTCAGCAAGATTAAAATTACAACTTACGGATTTTGATAAATGGCGTTTGCCTATAATTTTCTTTGTGCTATTATAAAAAATATTTTAACACATTTATTTCGATGAGGGAGGCTGAAGAGGGAGGGAGGTGGGTAACTATTTTAGAACGAACACAGCACTGGGATTCGGCTTGCTTTAATTTTTTGAATGTAGCTAAAGGGAAAAAATACGCAATGGTAAGAGAAATTTGATTACTGATGCAAGAACTGAAATTTATTTCAAATACAAATTAGGAATCATCTGTAAAACATCAGACGTAGCTTCACCAGATTTAATTTTGTGTATGAGTGAACTGTAAGGAGTATGGATTCTAATACTTAACCTGGGTTCGATTTTTCTTTTAAATGAAACATGACATCAGGTAAAAGTTGTAGTCAAATCAAAAAGCATTAGTAAAAGAATGATCTTGTACTAGAAACTATTGACATACGAAATGAATCAGCCATGAACACACATTTTTTTTTTAGGCCATTACGATTATAGCTACTGATAAATAATTAGAATTTAGTTTATTATTTAGTTTATTATTTATTATTATAACTAGACGATATGAACTGGTAAAGTGTGAGCCACGTAAGTCGATTCTGTGCAAACAGCTGAAGCGTTTATAAATTCTGCACAAATTCTCATGACTGGACAAGTCAGTGACGTCACTGATTTTGTGGACAGGTTCAGCACATGTACAATCCGTAAATGTGTCCTCAGGAATGGACAAGTCAGTTAGGGGTCAAAGACTCAAAAGGCGAGGAAAGGGAATAAACAAAGCAGCACAGCTTTGGATGTGTGCTTTTGAACTATCGATGGTTCAATGGAAATTGCCCGTTGAAATCAAGACAACTGCCAAAAGCATTACTTTGTCAATCAGCGCGCGCGCGCTCACACACCAGGCAAAAGAACTCTTTCTTTTTCTTTTAAAATAGGCAGATTGCTTTTATATTTGTTAAGGTTGCAGAGGACACTGGAAAGGGAAAAGGGTTACCACTACAGTTACTGCTGTGACGATCTAAGCATTGAGATTAGCCTTCCTGCATGCACCGTGCGTGCTTCTTCTGCGTCCGGCAGGTGTCGCAGCATAAGTATGTTTAACTTCTCTTTCGAAAAATGTTCCTTGAATAAATGGAATAAACGCAAGTACACTAAGAAGCTGACAGGGATCATTATTAAAATTTTTTTTAAAATTCATATGAACAAGGAGGATAAGGCTGTATATTTTTAACGAAATCGTTCATTACAGATGAACAAATATAACATTTTTCTTTGCCAAAACAGCAACCCCCACCCCCCACCCCCCCGAACAAATCCCAGTTCACAGAGAAAATAGTGTGCTTTCTTACACAGTCTCCTTTATTGACGTAGATTTCATACCTGAAACACTCTATTCTATACACATCGTTTAAGTTACTACATATCGGTGAAAAAAGAAAATTCTTTAGACACCTGCAAAACTGAAAACATTATCTCCCTTTTCTTTCACTCTCTCGTGTGTAAGTCCGGTTGCTTGGTTTGAAAACCGCAACTTAATTCAAAATAAAAAGTACTCGAACCGTAATACCCATAATCCACTGAAACTTGTATCGTTCACCTTACACGAACGTGGACAAGTTTGCCAACCAAGATTTTCAATTTAAATTAAACAAAGGGGGTCCGCCAGGCGTTCCTTCGCCGCTTTGTTCCCAGTTTAATCCATAGTCTATACGGGGACATTTCTTGCGTGCTTAGGGTTTCAGTCAAGAGTAAATCTTAATAAATAAAACTTTTTAAAAAACCACCACAAAACCACCTGAACAAGATAATGCCGAAAAAATGAAAAGCAAACACGCTAATACAGGATATAATGAACAGACGGCGCCACTTGTCTTCACGTTAAAACAACGATGTTTATATTTCGTCGAAGTGCTGCATATCCCTCCCTTTCCGCTCGCCACCCCTTTACTAGACAGCTAAACCCCAAATTTGTTACTGAAGAACTCTGGGCATAATCTATTTTAAACTAAAACACTCGTCACGTGATTCGCACACAAGGTTAAATTGCGAAGCCATCATAAGTAGTCCGAAATGCAAAAAAAAGTAAAAATGGTTCTAGGCGGCAGACACGCCCCTCCAACAGGTACACAGTATTCTCTAGCGACAGTAATGGAAAAGAAATTGCTTTTTCTAAAAATAGGAAAAAAGTTTCAATCAATATTTCAAAATAATGTTATAATGGCCCGTTCAACAGTTTTACAAAGAAGTACCCACCACCACCCCGCCCCAGTCACTGACCTCCATTACAACTGAAATTTAATGATCTCATCCTAAGCCAATACCAAATGAAGCCGATAATAACCTTCTATTATCGAAAAGCTGAGTCAAAACTCCACTACTAATACACAGGAAAGTGTGTATGTGTGTGTGTGTGTGTGTGTGTGTGTGTGTGTGTGTGTGAAGCAATAACAGCTAAGAAATTAACTGTAAAACAAGCTGAAATATGTGACTGTAGAAAGTATGCGGTGTTAACAAGTTTGGTACTTTCATTTGCTGCAAGACTGTCATTATATAATAACTGATTTAAAAAAACAAACAAATTCTTTTACAACATGCTACTGATGTGCATGGCCGCCAAATGTCTAAAAAGAGATTAAGTATATTTGTTACTTGCAACTCGATTTTAAAAACAGAACTTCACGTGACAAATGAAGATTTGCATACCAAAGGAAAACAGCGCAAACGAATTACGTAAAATTCTTACGTTGCTTAGTAACCACACAGGCAAATAATATCTGAAACGTGTCAGCATTCAATATTGTAATAGTTGTAAAAAATTAAATCCAACTAAAATATCAAATTAAACAATAAAATCATCCACCTATAGATTAAAGATTTCACTACTTGAATTCTGAATACACCAGTAACCAACACAGCGACAAATACAATATACAACAACAAAATAAATCCCGTTTCAGGGAACACAATGGAAATGAAGTATATTGTCCTCTTCTCAAGAGGCTAGTAAGGAGGAGTTATAATCCTACTCAAAAACAGAAATGTTCGAGATGGAATAATAATATTGTTTTAGAACCGAGATCAGTAATATGGATGTCTGCTATTATTTAATTATTTGCGTATACAGTTATACAGTTGTGTGAGTGTAAAACAGATTTTTTTAATGACTGTTTCTGGATGAAGAGATAGCCCACATTCTGCTATGTCAGGTGCTATCATCATAGCTCTGATAAAATTAGTCATTAGTGCATTTGTACCGAGTGTCTAAAGTGAGAATTAGACAGAGCACTTAAAGAAAGCCTATATTTTTTATGCGACAGTTTTGCTGTGTGTTTTTTAATCCTAAAGCCTGGGTTTGGGCCTACACGTCAAGCCTTATTTCTGAATTTGGTAATGGTACGACGCCACGCCTTGAAAATAGTGGACCTGTACAAATAGGCTAACCATAATTCCATTCAATCAAGACCATACTCTCTGGTCACCTATCGCCAGCCTGCAAATCTGCCTGGGAGGACGTCCCTTGGGGTGGGGGTCCACAGATACCTAGAATCTTCCATTAATTAGAAGTGCAGGCTTAAGGTAAGTGCTCTGGTCAATGCAAATGGTCAACAAGAGCCGAGAACTGTTACACAGAGTGATAATTATACAGATCAATAAGTAATAAGTACTGTATCAAAACTGTATTTACTACAAGGTCTGTTTGCTGTTGTTAATTTTCTTACTGCAGAGAAAGACCCCAAAACCACACTTTGTTAAGTCATTAACGTTATCAGTTCGTTAAACAGACTTAGTGTTCCTGTTTATCAACTGACTGTACATGTTCACGCATGACTGAATGTAACTAAGAGTCAAGTTGTCTACGTGTCTACCTCTGTCCCACAAACCTACTGTCTATAGCAGTTTAGGCACGAGTTAGTGTAACTAAGGGGTAAGACATCTACTTGTCTACCTCTATTCCATTTATCTACTGTCTATACCTGTTCAGGCATGATAGAGTGTGACGAGGGGGTGGGGCAAGTTGTCTACTTAATCTGATACACGACCAATCAAATCTGTGGCCTTGTGACTAAAGTTGCAGAGAGAATAATGAATGTGACTACCTTCGCAATCAACCCGCCAATATGATTTGAAAATAAACTGCAGTGAAATAGGAACACTCTGCTGACAATGTATACGTAGTTGACACGAGGGAACTTTCTTTTAAAAGTAAGCTCATAAGCCCCGGAGTGCACTGACGAAGTCTTTTTAGTCGCGGCGTAAGTGAGAAATATTTCAAACGCCATTTGTAGCCACACTCTGAGTGACAGACGAGACAAGCAATTCATGGCTGCTGTTTTCACACTGCGAAGTATTTTCCGGTTAATTCTTCTCTAAAGAATTCAAAAGTGCAGTAATTTTGGTCAATCACCAAATCACTTGTGACCACGACATCGCAATATGACTTCGAAATGTACGCTTTTTAAAAATTGTAGTTATATTACAACAATCCCAGCAAGGCAATAATCTCAGCAATATACAGCAATTGCGAACTGTATATAATTTTTCTTGGACTGCAGCATTATATACACTAATTCCACATGGAGGTGTGAAGGGACAGATTCATGTAACGACTTTTTACAACACCTTTGTCTGGCTAGTGTCGTATTGTGTGAACCATTAAATTTAAGTGTGGCGTTGTTTGAGCGTAACGCTTTTAATAACAGTGTTCAATGAGGCGTTCAGTAATAAAATCGTTTGTCAGCGGAGGCCACGATAGCGATGCATGCAACCTCAACAACAATAAATAAGTGTGGTTTCCTTCACTGAACGAATGCAGATCTTTTCTATTAACAACTGGGGGTGGAGGGTGGGAAGGAGGTGAGGAACGAACCCTTTAACCCGAGGTCTTTACACCACATTTATGATGTGTCATTAATGAAAGAAATAAAAAATATTTTAAAAAGTGGATTAAGCTTTTTAAAAAAAAAAGTAATTGATCAGGTCGAATTTCCGCCTTCAGAACACTGGACTGTTTGAAATAATTTCTCTTTATTTAATTGTTATGACGTCTCACTGTGCTCCAGTCCGACACGACAAAATGCGACATCTAGAAGAAATGTCACAGAAATACAAAATACTGGCGGGTTTATCATCGAATAAAATCAGATCGATGAGGACTAGTTAAAAAAAAAAAATTACTGAGTACAAGGTTGCAGATAGTTTTTTGAATGAAATTTACTGGCCAGCTGCCAATACTCCAGGTGACATAGTGTAATCCTTTTTATAAAAAACAAACAAACAATAAAACAACTTCCCCCTCCTTAAACCCGCAATATTAAATTAAGTTTTTCATTGCTGTAAAGTGTAAAGCAACACGTTTAGTTGCTGCACACTACAAACACAAAACAAAAATGTTGGAGAAAGGATGTGTTCAGTTTTGGCGTACACATTATGAAATTTTTTTATATACATACATATCAAGGATTTGTTGTCGGATCTATTGTAAGCATTTTAACTTTAAAAAAAAGGATTTGCTATGGTATACAATTATTAAAAAGAGATTTTATATATATTAAGATAGGATCTGGTATACAATTATTAAAAAGGAATTTTACACACATTATGATAGGATTAGGTATACAGATATTAAGAATGGGCATACACAATTGAAAAAAAAGATTTGTTGTGCACACATTAAGAATGGATTAATTATAGATTTATTAAGAATGAATCGCCTGTATACATGTTAAGATCGGATGCTGTACACAAGAGATCACATTTAGTGTACACAATTAAGATAGGATTTAATATTCACTTATTAAGAACTGATGTACACATATTAAGAAAGAATCTATGTACACACACCGAGATAGGATTTTTGTCTACACATTAAGAATGAATTTAGTATACATATATTATGCTTATAAAGTGCACTTATAAAGAAAGGATTTAGTATACACAACTAAAAAATGAATGTGATATATAACCCTGGATTCAGTGTACACAATTTCAGAGCGGATATGGTTAAGTGGTATACACATATTAAGAGAGGTTTAATACAAATGCTGTAAACTATAAAGAAAACAGCTTATAGAAGTACTGTAAGAATGTTAAGAAAAGCTTGTTGTCATATGAACACTTCCTGTTCTTTATTACAAAGTATTTTTTAAATGTTTTTGTATAAGTCTTTGGAAATACAATCTTTAACTAGCTTCTTTAAAAAATATATATATAATAACTTAATAAATAACTGTTTAAAACTCGTACGCCCAAAATAGAAGTATTTAAACTTACCGTGAACTGGGTCGATAGAAAAGAAGTTCTGTGGGTTGCCACCAGTGATAGCAAAGTTCAGCGCCTGGTTCGGGTTCCGGTCGCCATCGTTGGCCTGAATCGTGATGATGCTCTGTACGTTACGGATGTTCTCTTGGATGGAGCCGTAGTACGCTGGGTCCACACTCTGCGGTACGTTATCGTTCACGTCCTCAATGCGAACCAGGACTTCGAGGTAGGCAAACTGGGGCACGAGTCCCCCATCTTGGGCGTAAACGGTCAGCCAAAAATGCGACGACGTTTCCCGATCAAAAACTTGACTGGTGCGAATAGTGCCTGTCGACAAAAGAAGAGAAAGTGGAAAACGTGAGAGGGGGGGGGAAAAAGGTGAGACAGAACATAAGTTTTAAAAGTCAAAAGAAGAGAAAGTGGAAACGTGAGGGGGGGGGGAAGGTGAGACAGAACATAAGTTTTAAAAGTAGTCAGCACCACAAACTAGGACGTGTGTTTCAGGTATGAAATCTACGTCAATAAAGGAGAGCCTTTTCCAACAGGAATGGCAGAACAGCGGTTTTGGGGTATATGTATGAGTGCGCACTTACAAAAAACACGTGTATGATGAAATGCTTGTGAGTGTGAATGCATGCGAGTGTTTATATATGTATGAGTGCAGGCGTGTTCGTTCTCTCTGTAAGGTTTTGTAAAACCGCTACAGGCAGCACACTTTATTAAAATTATGTTTATTTATGCGATAGTACTATAATTACTGTTTTTCTCAAATGCCCTTCACATCAAACCATATATATATATACAGCATGCTTAAAAGAAATATGACTGAAACAGAAGATAAACACAGAATCTTCTAAAGCACCAGTTCAAGAGAGACCTGAAAGACTTGTAAGAGTTTACATTTTCAGTGCAATAAACGGCGGTATCATGGCGCACTGGATAGATTCTAACTTCACGGTTCAGTAATGAAACAGCACAACAATATCGGGACTAGTGACGCTTCACTGCTCGCAAGGCTCAATTGTGGGAGAGAGAGAGAGAGAGAGAGAGAGAGAGAGAGAGAGAGAGAGAGAGAGAGAGAGAGAGAGAGAGAGGCAATAAATCAATCACCCAGGTTTATAGTCTCCGGCCAGGGTTACAGCTTAGTGCCTTGAGCACGATCAGAAATGACATAAATGTTCCAGCACAGTACATCTATATGTAAAGCAAACAAAATCCGAAACAAAGGTTACAGTTAGATGGCATCCGGATCCAGCTAGCACGTTCGACTTAACTGGCAGGACCCGTAATCGTATGCTTACATGCTCAGAGAAATTTACCAGTTCTCTATACCTGTAAAAAAAAAAAAAAGTGCCAGAAGCTTGCTGGTGCTACATTAAGAGAGGTTAATAGGCACAAAGACGGGCGGGAACGAATTAAGGCCGTCGTATGCTAATACACTCTAGTTCCCGGCCAGTGACCGTCTGACCGGATTTTGAACCCGAAAGAAAATGAATTTTCTTGCGAATCGGCCGCGTTGAAGCGGTCAACCAGGGAAAAAGTATTGCTGACCACACTGCTACTAGTTCTGTACATGCCAGCGTTTGACCATACCCGTATTAATTTTGTAGATTACACCCTTTGACTCTACCCGTATTAGTTTTGTAGTTGAGAAGTTCCATTGTACCTTTCACGTTTCGAAAGGTTTGCGGGCGAGTGTGTGTATGTATGTGTGCGCGCGCGCGTGTCGGTGAGAGAAGTTAAAAGAAAAACAAATATTTTATTTTTAAAGCTAATAGTGTTATATAAAAAAATAATAAATTCTGTTCACTGATGTAATGTTGACACTGATGATCGCTGAAATTAAAACTAACAATTGTTCACGCAGAATTCTTAAAATGACAAGCGAAACAAGACAGACCAATAATTAAAAAAAATTATGAACGAAAACGATGCTGAAGACCAAATATATACGTACACACTCGCGCACAGAAAGTTGACACATCTCGAGGTCAATAATAAAGTTTAAGAGAGAGAGAGCGCGCGCTCGCGCACACACACACACACACACACACACACACACAGGCACGCTGTGCCCACATCAGCGAATGAAAAACACTAATGAGTTTCGTTAACTATGCTTGAATTAAGACTACGGTACAAACATAAATGATGTAAAAAAATGTCAACATGCAGAAAATAAAGAACAAAATTAATTAGTCTCTCTAGCACAGATTCTAGAGGTCAAACAGAGGCCAAGACGGCGACTCAATAGTGACTAATAATGCTGTTATCGGCTCTTCCTCGTCTTCTGTTTACACTGAGATCGATTGACTGCTCTCGGCTTCCCCCACTCCCTTAAGTTTTCTTCATACCTTTTTGGGGACTCTCTCCCCTTTCCTCAACATTATTGTCAATAACCCAAAAAGGGAGAGAGAGAAATTTGACGTGCTATATATATGACTCTTTCCCCAATATGGGTCGTACTATTCTAAATTTGCACGCTAAAGAATCGCTCTAAAAGTCTAAAGGATTGAAAAACAAACCCAACAATTTGCTGTTGTGATAAGCTTGTCATAAGTTCTCATATGCATACATCAATTATCCTTTATATAACTGCAAGAACGTTTAACTTTTTGTTTTTATGAGCGAGAAAACTTGTTCATCTCTGCTTGTTTTATTTATTTATTTATTTTTACACGTTTCTCTTTTTCACTCTTCTCGTTCATTGATCTATCCCACCCCACCATTCTACCACAAAAGCAAGGGTGGCACGCGGAGAGGAGTCATCTGAAACAGGTGACTGTCCTTGGCACTAAAAGCAGTCTCACAGGTAAGACGAACGCTTCGCCACTGAATTTTCTATACATATATGCTTGAATGCTGAGATACAAAACAAAAATTGTATATAAAACAATATTTATTTAACAAATGCGTTTCATTTCCTTTTTGACAGAACAAGAGAAGCCCTTTAGTTTAGATATGATTAGAATCCCAATAAATGATTCCCCCCAATTAACAGAGATTAATAAAGAGTGAAGTGTGAAATATGATTAGAATCCAATAAATGTTCCCCCCACACAATTAACAGAGATTAATAAAGTGTGAAGCGTGAAATACTCATGATAAACATTTTAGTTCCTTTAATTTGTCAAACAAGTAACGAGGAGGCTGATTCTCATTTTAATACTGTAACTGGAACCCGAAAAAGTTATTACACACACACACAAACACACAAATTAACTATCAAATATTTAGGACAAAACATATCACAAAGTCCTTGAATATCACAACTTCGTAACTATAACCGCCCACTGCAACAAAGCACAAGTCACTAAACGGGGAACGGAGGGAGGGAGTTTAAGGAATCGGGTCGGTGCACTCAACTGCAAGCTCGAATGATATATATGTACTTGTAACTTTTTTAAAAGTTGGATGGAGAAGGAGGAGGGGGGGGGGAGACATACTGCTACAGCAGACTTAAACACGCACAGTTGGAAGGGTGGTATTAAGTGTTTCGCCAAGTCCCTTAATGCCATGCTAACTTGTCCATACTCATTTAATAAGAATAATTAATGATTAAGGGACACCACTCTCACAAACAAACATACGCATGCAGACGCAAATATGCGTTCAATGCATGTTTAAAAATAACAGCAAAAATCAGACCAAAACGAAGCATATCAAATTCGTGTGTTAAGATTTTAAATATGTTCATTAGAGCAGTACAATAGACAAGTGAATTTAGCTTGTACACCCAATGAAAGAGCTGCGTTCAGGACCATTTATCAAAACAAATCTATTCATAGGTGTGTTCACTTAATGCAGCCAATTCGAAGGACTACTCAATTAAAATTCAAACAGAGAGAAAAATAAAAAGTTCAGTGCGAGTAATCAAGACAACAGCAAACAGCAAGTAACAGCTTTAAAAAAGAAAGAAAGAAAGAAAGTCGGACTGCAAGACAAGCCGGATATGACGTCGTCAATGGAGGTTACGCAGTTTATATCCGCAAGGCTTCAATTGACTTCTTAACGTTCTTTACCCGATAAAGTCCTAAATACAAGTGCACATTCGCAGCTGCTCCGAAACGCAAGGAAATGATTCCTGGCTGCTGAAGATTATAAATAATTTAGACGGCTGCATAAAAAGAAATTGTTATTAAAATAATAAATTAAAAAATGTCACGCAGACAGTCCAACCCTACTACAGAGCATTATTGCAGTATGAATCCCCGTTTTACTTTCTCGTTTGGAATCAGTGAAGAAGTCAATTTACTAGTGAATGAAGCTGTTTTACAGTTTAGACATTTTATTGTCATTTCTGTTTTAAAATACAGAAAATGATTTACTCAGGCACACACCAAGTTCTTCTTCTTTTCACAAGAAAAAGAAAAGAAAGAAGAAATAATATTTTAAACTTGTCAGCTATCATCTGCTCACTTACTTTACTTACTTAAAATAATAATTCTCGCCGCTTTTCATGTGAGTCACACAATTAATAAAACACAGTGCCATCTGCACACACAGTGCACGCGAAAAACACTGACTGCTGAAAATAACGTGCAAAGGAACCGAGAGTATATGCCTGCGGATCGGATCAAATCAGATGTGCCACATAGCTATGTCTATACATATACATTGGCTCGCCAAATGATCAATCTTGCCAAATTGATCTGACAAATTAAACAATTATTTTCAGCAAGCGAAAGTTTTGAAGATTTGCAAGTCAAACACTTTATTTTTCGCTTGAAAAACTTTTATTTTAGCAAGCCCAATTATTTGGCGATTTAGGTTTAAGCTAAAAATTGAAACTTTTGTTCACCTGGTTGTTTTTAACTGAAGTAACGGTATAATAGTCAGACCCTGGACAAACTACCCCTGGGGCGTTGCGACAGTGAAGTAGTAAAATTCCCCTTTTCTTTCCACTACTGCTGGCTAAAAAATGCAAACATTTATTTTTATTTTTGTAAACATCAATGGCAAATTCAAACTGGAACTACCTTTTCTGCTTGTAAATCTTAAAGACCACATCCCCCCCCCCCCCAAACGGATTTAATGAAATGTCAGTTGTGTCACCAACTGGTGTGGATTTTTAATAAAATGCGTTCTGCACTGGGTTTTTTTCTGCACCCCAGTGATTAATTCATATTCATTGCCCCCCCCCCCAAAAAAAAAAAATATTATATATTGCTTTTGTCCTTAAACTGGCTCAGTGTGAGATTTCAGATGCACGTTACAGTCCTTGCACCCTCTCCATTATTAAAAAAAAACAAACCCGGATGCTTAATGTAAATGTTTTAGATTCGAACAAGTGGTTCCGAGGATTTATTTCAAAGACTACTGGTCACCTTATATATTTATAAGCTAAACTAACAGTAGGATTCCAACAATTTATAGGAATTTCATATTAAAACTCTCTCCATCCATCTGTAATGAATGCGGGTAGTGGGTGTTCCTGGATGCTCTGAACAATTTATACAGGGAGCAAAGCACTAGTCTCTCACACGCTTCTTCCGGTGGCTGTGTATTCAGTATACTTGAATTTCTATCACAACTCAAATACACATCTCATTACATCTAGGTCACTCGTTTTGGGAAAGAACACGCAACGTTCTCTCACTCTTTAATATACATGTATTTATCCCGCTCTCTCTCTCTCTCTCTCTCTCTCTCTCTCTCTCTCTCTCAATATAAATAAATAGCTGCTTATATCTGGGTCTCTATTTTTACTTCTTTTTCTATTTATGATTACTGGCATAAATATACATAAATATCGGGTTGTCTTGGTGTTCTATTATCTCTAATACATATCTTGTTTGCTTCTCACCCCCACCCCCGCAAAATACTACCAATACTTCTGCGAATGTTCCGTGAACTGTAACAGGATCAAATACTACATTACGTCTTTCCATATACTGCTCTCTTTACGTGATGCCAGCCAGCATGACATCCATCTTTCAAAGAGACTATTTATGCAAATCGACGACAGCACAAGGGGCAGGTTAAGACCTTTAAACCACTGACCAGGCAAAAAGTTACCAAGCTAATTTTTTTCCTCCCTTGGCGGCGGCGAATCCTGATTTCTTTCTAAAATGAAAGGCAAACACCACAGTCTGTGCGCCAGAGGGTGGACACTATCAGGGCTACGACAATAAAAAAAATTTGAAAATTCCTTACATAGTAAAAAAAAAAATAGGCCATAGGAGTTTGAACTAAACAGTAAATAGCAAACTTGCCAAGAGGAGAAGGGGGAAGGCGGATGCATTTGTGTGTGGAGGGTGGGGGTGGGGGCATCGGTATGGAGTGCAGGATTTAATCGTTCGCTAAGGGCAGCTGCCAGCAGAATGATTTGTAGTACATACACTATTAGTTGTGTGTAAACAAACCTTTCTACCTATACTAGACCCAGGGCAAAGGTCAACGCCCAATGTCAATGGGGGTTAATAAGAATCAGTGCGCGTCTGAATGTAAACGGTCACTAGCATTCAAGTGCGTCCAGTTTGTTAACATGTTACCCTGGGGATTCTTGCACCACCACCTTCAACACCCCCACCCGCCCTCATTTTCTCCTCCCTCTTCTCCCATCTTTAAATCACAACCCATGCACCGTGCCTTCCCGAGTCAAGGCTCGAGATCCCAACCCAAATATCGTAACACTGTGCTCTAAGACCCGGCTTACTGTTGATATCTCGGCAGTTCGCGCAAATTTGTCAGTTAATTATGTGGGGCTTCTATTGGGTTCCAAGAGCGTTGTGCTTTTACGATTCTGCGCTCGGATGAAGTGCGCATGGGAGTGGGGGTGGAATTATAAAATAGCTGTTATTCCACTGCGGAAGTTACCAGGGCCCCATTGAAAGACTGAGATGTATAGATGGTAGGGTTGGGTGTATTAATTTTGCAAGTAACCCAGCATACACTATGATATCTATACAATTAGTTTACACAATAAATATTTTTTTTTTAAAATGAATATTCTCTAGTTAACTGACTAAAATTCATTCTATTTAAACTTCGAAATTCACATCTTTCTTTTTTTACAGTTTGGAACTCAGGCGATTACACAACCTATATTAAGCGAGACATAAGTAAAGTTACCGAAAGTGTAGCAGTGCACGTAAATTCTCACCAGGGGATTGAATCACAGGAAAGGGGAGAGGATAAATGCACTAAAGCGAGAAACTAGCCCCAGCTAGAGAAGAATGCGAACTGAATGAATCTGTAAAGTGAGGAGGTGAGAGGGCGCATTGGTGCGGGTGGTGGTGTTTTGTTGAATTTATTATCGTCAGTTTACAAAGTTAAAGACAGGTGGCTGGTACAGGGTCAACAACATTCTTATTGGATCTGATCAGTGACGAGATAACGCAAACAGTTTTATGTTTCAGCTGTCTGCCCTCAAAACGACCAAAGCCAACAAAGTTAATGTACACAGCTAATGGATTTGTACTAACATTTTTTACGTAGAATTTTAAGATAAACTCAAGTCGTCTTTCTCTCTCTTTCTCTCACTCGTAAATAAATTTTAAAAAAATTCTTTATACTTAGCATTTCTCTACTGACTACGTCATTATAGAGTGATGTAGGCAGACTTGCGTATCTGACTAGGTCTCGCTATGACGCGTTTCCGATAGGCGAAATCAGTCCTGCTGGTGATTTCAATAATCAAAGGCTACAAAGTTTTATATCACCTACATCAGGGGTGCACAAACCGCGGCCCGAGACAGGGCTCTGTGCGATCCCCGGAAGACTTTAGGATGTTACCTTTATTACGAATGTAGAACACATTATTTCATTATTTGTGTTGTTTTTCTCTGACTTGCGGCCCTCCACGCACTATCAATTGGAAATTTGGTCCTCTTGCCTAAAACGTTTGTGCACCCCTGACCTACATCAATATACATCTTAAGTGGTACTCAGTTTTTTGTGTTAGACATCAAATACAGTGCCATATATTTTCAGTGGTAATCGGTTTTGATGCTTCTATACAGGTCATTCTTATTATGTCATGATATACAGGCAGGGTTTATATGTCTGTTACATTGCTCCCCTTTTCATATGGGGTTATTGTTTAGTTTTGCAATTTTTTGAAAAACTATTTGAAATGTTACGTATATTTTGTCAAATAACTAAGGCCAAGAGATCAACAGACTTCATAAAGCAGAACTCCATATGCTGACTAGGCACGTCTCAAAATGAACATATTGAGTGTTTGTGAGCAATTTCCGGTCCAGATCCGATGAAAGATACAACAGCCCTAGCGGTAATTTCCAACAAAAGAGCAACTAACTACACAGTGCAATTTACATCACGCTCACAGTCACGCCAGTTTCATTAAAAGGTCAACCCCGTTAGTGACAAATATCTCCTGCAGCCCCAGATTCACTGTGGTATGCCGCCTCCCATGGGAATGAAACTCACTCGACATGATCCAGACGAGAAAAGAGACAGGATGGCATTTTAGAGTTGCCCATTAACACCTCGTCTACCATTTGCAGCGAGACGCGTCTCGGAAGTACAGCCATAGACCCGGAATAATATAAATGATGGACGGCCTTGACTCCCCGTTTGACTGGATCACGTTCTATCCATACCGTCCCTGGCTTTCCACATATGACGTCTCAGCTCTTAAAACAAATCGCCACAACTCTTCTGCAGATCTTAACTACAGGTAGATAGCCAGTCTGCGGGATAGAACCCAAAGATCAGAAAGCCATGCTTCTCGTGGTCTTTAAAGGGAGATTACCAAAGGTTAACAGACAGTCCGAATAGTGATCCAAGATTAAATTCAGTCGACAATTTTACATTGCTTAAACTCCATAAAATGTATATTGTTGTATATGTAGTTAAAATAATGATAGGAAGATGGAAGTAGGGATGTTTTTGGCATTAAAAAACACAAGAATTTCTTTTATTATTACATAAGAGTGTGCGCTTCAAGCCATGTCGAGTGAGCGTGGTGTGCTAAGATAATATTTAATGAATGACAGCTGTTTTAAAGAGCTTCCCTTGTTGCAGACTACCGCTTTCAAACTATAGAGGAGAGTGACTTTAGATGTATAGTACATAGTCTGAAGATAATTATATAGATGAGAAAAGAGATGTGAACAGACAGATGGAATTGGCAGAAATTTGCAGAAAGACATAAAGACAGATTTCACGCGGAACGACTATGTAGGTGGCTTAAAAAAAAAAAAAAAAAAAAAAAAAAAAATAGCAAGACGTGTAGTTAAATATATAGACAGGTGGAATAAATAGATGGAATTAAAGGAACAAACAGACGAGGAAGTGCAGAGACATATATACTGACGAAAGACATTCTGCCTATCTTTGTGTATAAACATATGACACAGACAGATAGATACTGTAAAAATTAAAATAAAAAGGCTGCTAGAAATAAATGCAGAATGCATAAGAGCCCAGGCCAGCGTAAAAAAAGTTGAATCAATGGGTTGTGGTAGTGAAAAAAAAAAGTGTGTACAATGACAAATACTGCTATACCCCATTACCGAACCTAAAGAAAAAAACAAAGAAACAATCAGCATAAAAGGAGTAATCTTATTTCACTTGTAATTGCGACATTACAAATACTGATAGAGGTGGCGCAATCATTTTATCTAGGTCGTCCCGAGGTAATAATAGGCTACTTGCACGTGACAGTGTCCTTCACATTTATTAACCTATTTAGTTAGTTCAACTAGTGGGCAAATATAACACCTATGTCTTTCTTTTGTTATAAATATTTGCTAGCTTGCTTTTATTAACTGCCCTTTTCCTCAAGGTAGTAAACTATACAATATTATTTGTAACTACTCTTTATATGACAGCATAGGACTTAAGAGACACAATGTCAACCTTTCCGCTTAGACGGAATATTTATTGTTTAAACATGCGAGACCCTACACTCTCCCTATAGCGCGCGCGCGCGCACACACACACACTAAATAAAACTTTAACAATGATCTTGTAACAAGGATATTCGAATCAGTCCACATCTAACGAATATGCAAGCTACCGCAGGTCGCAAAGAAAATACGTGAATGTGAAAACGAAGTGATAGGGAAAAGTACAGACCAAACTAGAGATGTAGGAATAGAGCATAGAGATAGTTTGTGTAAGGAAATACAGTACAGGTATAATATGCTGAAAGACTTTGCGCTACATAACACAGATACATAAACAAAGGCATAACAATTAACTTTACACACATCGACATGTGTGGTACTAATAGTTGATACGTCATTAGTTTATTGTCTAAGATACAAGCACATCATGTACATAATTTCCTGTCTCCATAATAAGGTACTAACACACAAAGTAACAGAAAACATGTACACAAATTAGTATGTTCACAGGTAGTACAGCCTTAAATCTAGCATACAAATTCAACAAAGAATATCACAAAAATGTAGTGTTCAGTACAGGTAGTAAGGTTTACGTAGCACCGGTACATACAGTAAATTCAGTGTTCAGTACAGGTAGTAAGGTTTACGTAGCACCGGTACATACAGTAAATTCAGTGTTCAGTACAGGTAGTAGGGTTTACCTAGCACCGGTACATACAGTAAATTCAGTGTTCAGTACTGGTAGTAAGGTTTACCTAGCACCGATACATTTAAATTTAGTGATCAGTACGGGTAGTGAGGTTTACCTAGCACCGATACATACAGTAAATTTAGTGATCAGTACGGGTAGTGAGGTTTACCTAGCACCGATACATACAGTAAATTTAGTGATCAGTACGGGTAGTGAGGTTTACCTAGTACCGGTACATCCAGTAAAGGCACAACACAGAATAGTGCGTATTCAACACTAATGTATTAATAGCACACAGCACAGTGTGCAAATATTTAGTTGGTCTGAGGCATTTAACAACTAGCTCAAAATAGCTAACTTTTCGATATGGTACCCCACCTCCACCGTTCGTTCCTCCCACCCATTCATGCATGCCTCACAAAACCCAACGTTCATTCAGTAACAGTACACATAATACGCGCGATTTAAAAACAAAAACAACCGTACGCACTGAGTAAATCAGCACCCATTCATTATAATATTTCCCCGACTTTTTTATTTTTATTTTGCAATGTGGGATCGGCTGTTTTTCTTTAATAGCGACCTTGAAAACTAAATTCAATTCTAGCGCCGCTTGACATCTCTGCAGTGAATGCAGAGTTAAACCCTAATGCGGTTGCAAGCGGCGTGGACAACTATCAACAAGGTGCACAAAACTTTGACGCACTCTGCTACCCTGGTGGGTGGCATAATGAACATATGAATGAACAGGGTGGTCCAACTTATTCAACTCCGAGGGCCATATGAACCAAAAATTTATACTTCGCGGGCCATTCATGATAAAAGAAAACCCAAACAAATTAAAAGAAATATATTTTGTAGGAGTGCTGGCCACAAAACAATTTTACGCGAGTCACGGTGTGACAGAAAACATATCATGCACACGAATCGAGCATCTACCAAGAAACGAGCTACTAAAATCTCTCTCCAAAATTACTTTTAAAAATTGGGGAATGGCTTCCAGCATTAAGTCACTGACAACTGCTTGACTTTTAAAAACTCCTGCAGCAAGAAAAGCGTTTCAGAACTACATAGGCCATAATGGAACACCACCAAGAAATTTGTTTTTTAAAAAAAAGAAAAATAGTAATTCTCTTCCCTTGTTCTCAAACACTGAACTCATCTACCCGTTTGTATTAAATAAAAGAAAAAGGAAGAATTTAAAATAAAAATCAGATGACTAGTTTATATTTCTGCACAGAAAAGCTCGCAGCTTTAAATCATAACTATTGTATCTGTCTGTAGCACACCAGACATGGTTATTGTGCGATACTATAAAGCAGGTTTAAGTCCGAGCCTATAAAATACCCTCCCCTTTCCCCCACACACCCCTCACCCAGCGCGAAAGCGGCGGAAGCCGGAAGCGCCCCCTACACTCCATCCAGCCTATAAAATAAGAAAGGGTGCTTTAAAGACCATGTGAAATGGAATCTAGGTCAACCACAGATAAGAATAAATCCGTATGAAATGAGTAATTCCCATTCTTAGAATCAAGACCGAAAAATCTGAACTTTCAGAGATTTGTATAAATGCATTTATTTTTGTATCGAAAGTAAATATTTCTGAGAGAAATCTGAGCTCTCGTTCATTTGTGAGACTGACTTCTCACCATAGCAGCATAATATTTGACGTCACGACGTGGAACTACAATTCACAAATGTTGTCCGACATACATTAAACACGTGGTTTGAAAAATTAAAACATGGCTAAATACTGCAGTGCATATGGCTGCACAAACAGCGGACAGACTATAAATATTCATTTTTTACATTTCCCAAAGATAACAAATTACGAAAAAGTGGATTACAAAGATGAAATGAGAAAACTTTCATCTGACAGCATATACGGTAGTGTGTAGAGAGCACTTCCAAGAAGATGACCTTGAAATGTAAAGCAGACATTCTCTTCTACTTCTAGACAGTTTAGCAAAGCCAATATAAATAAATAAATACTGTACTCTTCATAAAAAGATTAAACTTGTTTCATCAATAAAAATATTTAATGATTGGGTGTTATTTATGTTGCTTATCGGAAGCAATAACTGCTAATACAAGCATTATGTGGATGACGTATCTAAATACGTAAATGTTGGGTCCTGAATTTACAAAGAAAGTTTCGCATGAATATTTTTGTAAACTATTTATTTCTATATTTTATTCCAAGGAAAGTATGGGATTAAAAGAACTATGTATGCAAAACGGTAGTTAAAATCAATCTGAATGGTGTTATAAACTCCTCGGAAATGGTACATTAGACTACATATGTCATGACCGGAAACTATTAAAGCATTAGAAATAAAAATATATTTAATTCATCAGAACAAAGCTGTAAATTAAAACAAAAGGTCCAAACTAATGCCGTGTCAAGCAACGAGTATTTACTTTTATTGTAGAAGTCGACTGCGATTGGCATACAATGTTTAGTCAATAATGCCGAGTCAAAATACTTCATTTACGTTCATTATAAAATGTGCTATATAAGTATGTGTATTTGTGAAGAGGAGAGAGATGAAAGATGATAAGATTAAGAGAGGAAAGCAGTTGAGAATCGGTAAGGCCGGTGTCTTACGGGCTGTGTAACGCGCTACACATCGGGCAGAAGGCTGTCTGGAAATATTGTTGGACAAGCATAAACCTCCCGTGTCAATACGATCAAGTGAAGTGGTCAAGTGAACGGAAGGGCTAAACGGATCAAATGACTGTTTGCTACCTATGGCAAATGAGTTGTTCGGTTGATTAGACTTGTTTGGACATTGCATGCTAAATAGGGGGAAAACAGAAATACCTTTAGAAATGCCTCATCTGAGATCCTGCTGATGCAAGCTAATTGACACTTCCGGGTTAATATTATATATATATATCCATATGCACCCATATTTTATATGTTGCACCCATATTTTACTGTCTGCTAGAAACAAGTGAAGATCCTGTAGAAGTCTTGTAACCCCTATACAGTGAAATAGGTCACGATGAGCTTCCCTGAGAATTCCAAAGTGCGGATTCCAGTACAAATAACTGAAAAGAAGTTTCGTGTTCAAACCCATGACAGGAATGCAAGCTATAACTCACTGTGCATGTGGCTACAATTTATCTACTTTGCAAGAGCAGTGTTCACCGACTAAACCAAAGCTGAGTAAATGCATAGCGCATAGCAAACCGACTTAGGAGGAATATTGTGACAAAGATTAGGAACTGTAGGACTAAGTGAATCAAAGCCTGCGAAGATCACATGTAGAGAAGGCAAGAACTTTCTAAAGTGGACGTGATTTTAGAAAACTAAACGAAATTTCTCAATCCTTTTAGTTATCTCGTATTTCTTTATTTGTTATTTATCTCAGTTGTTCGTATTTCTTTATTTGTTATTTATCTCAGTTGTTGTTATTCAAAGGCACGAGGTAAAACGAGCTTTGGAACTCAACTTCTTGTCAATAACACACTTAATTGTTCTTTCTTCAAATCTAGTTTCAGGAATTTTTTACTTATATCTTCACTTACCGTAATTGTTTTGTACATTTAAATGTTATCATTTCTAATAATAAATAGTAGCCGTGTTATTTGGTGGTGGTGGTGGGTCGTTATAACTATCTAATATAATAGAACCTTTATAATATGTTCACAGATCTCTACCTAAAACCATATCATTAATACATTAATAATAACAATGGAACTTTGTTGGACAGGATATGCTCGTCCTTACGTAGCCTGATTAGGGGAGATAACCACAACTTGTCTATCTACACACCACACATAAACACGCGCGCGTGCATTCTGGTAATCTGTATCGCAAAAACTAAAAGTTTCAAATGTGATTCTGATTTTGCTTGTTGATTTATGTTTCTGGCTGTAGTGCTTACTAATATTTATAGTTTATTTACTCACGATTTGTCATTCTATTTTGAGAAATCAACTCTGTACTTAAGAAAATACAAGTTGCATTGAAAAGAATGCATTTAAGTAAGAAAATATCTACATGTACTAGTATTATTGCCAGTGTGTGATCTGCACTAATGAAGCCCAGTCCTCACTTGGGACCAAAACGCATTCCATTTTTCAATTCCTTCTGCAAAAGTAAACACATTTAGCGCAATTTTTGACACTTAGTTCCGTCTTCGGTTTATAATCTTGGCAACAACAAAATAAAAAATTACAGTGTGATTCAGTTACAACGGATGTGACAAAAAGGGTTTACATTCACAATCGCGTCAATATTCGCCAGGTCGTAGAAATGTTTTATTGTACGATTTACTTATTTTTCTTAGTTTGTGTTGCACAACAAGGGCTCTTCAACACGGCTCAGATTTCAACACTTCAAAACGTCTTTCCAATTAGCCCTTCCAGATTTCTTGCAATCACGAGCAAATTCTCAAGCAAAAGTACCTCGCAACTTGGTCAACCTCAACTATTTTGCAAATGGGAATGAACTTGAGGTCAAGGACGGTTGATATTTCTCTCATCGCTGCTCAAGTGTGTTGTCGAAAACCTGGTGACACGAGTCACATGGGGCACGCGGTAGCAAAAAAGGTACAGCACAAGCCTTTCGCTCAAAGTAACCCGGATTTGATCCTCGGTCAATCTCGCTGGCGGTGAGAAAACTTCCGGGCAATCCTTAACCAGTCCCTGAATGCTGGTCCTAGTGCCTCTTCCGTCAGGCTGATAAATTGCGTTTCGTACACTATAGGTCGCAAAATCTCTCGACAATAGAAAATCAGAATAGCTGGAAATCTACTAAAACTACTCACTAATCACTCAAAGCGTCTGCATTCAAACATAGGACTAACTAGTTTCTTTCCTGGACATCCTGTACTCAACAGCTGTGCCCGACCACGATTCAGAAAAAGTTGGAGCAATAGCCCCAAGGTCACATGATGAGAGATGAATTATACACAAACAAAAATATATCTTGTTCCCCCACCCCTCCAACATTTCTTACAAATTAAGAAGACTGTCCTTACCATAGCACTAAACAATGGTGTTCCAACAAACACCTGGCCTAAAAATGTTGACTTAGACATTTTTCATTGCAGGCTGTAAGTGTAAGGAGTTCTTGAAAATCTTAACTAAAAAAAATATTAACATTTTCTTAAAAATTTAACTTGTCTCAAATTATATGTATTCTTCACCCACCATACACATATATTCCATTTGCTAAATGCCATCAGGCCAAAAGATACAAGTATAGTTCTTCGTCCAACGGGAGACACTTGTCGTAACACATGTCACAGGTATTTCTGTCTGTTATACACACAGTGTTATAGTCATCAGTGTCTCTACTATTTACTCAGTTAATAGCTAAAGCAAAGTTCTCCATAGCCTGTCACACCAACCATTAAATGCCAGAAACAGTATGTTAATATTTGTTTGCATATCTGCATAATACGCGCGAATGTGCGGTGGGTGAGACAGCCCGTGTTTACCTCAGAAACCCTGCGCTAAAAATAAAAGACCAGAAAAATGAGAATAATTATGTTCTGCTTATGTAGTGTAGTTGTGTTGTTTTGTTGTTGTGTTGTTGTTTTGTCATCCCTACCCCCATACACACACACATGCATCTATGACTGCCAGTGTGATTATTATCCTAGTAACAGTAATACAGTTTAATATAGGGATTAAGATTCTTGTACTAAAAATGCTAACTAGTCACTATAGCCAATTTTCCCTGGCAGACATCGCTTGAGGAAGGGGTGATAGGAAAGACTAAAGTTGTGTTAACAAAAGCAATAACAGTGGGATGACATACAGAAAAGGCTGCTGAGACATGAACTGTCCAGCAATAAAAGGTATTTACGGTAAATCAGAAGCAGCAAACCTATAGGCACATCATGTACTAAGACGATTTACTGTCCAGCGGAAAATTTGTTGGTGATACGTTGCATCAAGTACTCGTTATTTTAGAAACTGAATTCAACTGATAAACTGCATTAAAAGATATTTTTAGAACTGTATTACTATACGATGGATTCAGTAAATGTTTCCAGACACTATTATTATAATGCATTCCGAAAGTGATTTTCTTTAAACTGCATCCAGTGCATATATTTGTTTTTTTTCTCTCTAATAAACAATACTAACACACACACACACACACACACACACACACACACACACACACACACCCACACACACACCACACAGAAGATTAGTTATACTGTTTTAGTACAAAGAAATAAACAATACTAACACACACACACACACACACACCACAGTAGATTAGTTATACTGTTTTAGTACAAAGAAATAAACAATACTAACACACACACACACACACACACACCACACAGTAGATTAGTTATACTGTTTTAGTACAAAGAAATAAACAATACTAACACACACACACACATACACCACACAGTAGATTAGTTATACTGTTTTAGTATAAAGTATTAAGAATAATTAATACCAAGGGGAAAGGTGGCGCAGAAACGTTAGGAAGTTTTGTAAATAACAGAAAGAATTCATTTTTTTATCTGTACGGCAGCAGAAGGCATCAAGAAAATTAATAAAATGCCGTCAATCAAAGTAAGTACAGTGACCGTTCAACCTGTCTGGAGTATATGGACCTGAGGGCAAAATTGGTGAAACACGAAATTAAATTTTAAAAAAAATATATCACGGTCTATATAGTGTGTGTGTGTTGCGCGCGTTTATAAACTCTTTAAAAAGCGTCATAAAACAAAACCACACGTCCACAAATGTTACATGCCACTGATGAGATTTACACACGTGACTGCGATTTAGAAGTTTATGACCTTCTATGTACAAAGGTCGCGCTGTGAACAAAAAGGTTCATGGCCTAACAGGCTAGAATATAACCTGGGAAATTCACCCATAGAAGTAGCTACATTTCAACAGTTCATTTCAATGCTATTCAAAAGCCACTAATGTCAAAATGCAGTCGATGTATTGTTACCTTCGAGACTAACATGTCGCTTGAAATGTTTCTCACTGCTTTCGCTGATGCCGCAGACGGTTCAATATCGAGAATAACCGTACGGAGAGGTCAGTGCGTGGATTTGAATCCAGTTAAAAATCGTCAACAAACGCCCGAAATTGGAAACCGGGTTGATCAACGCAAGCAAGACATATATGGGTTATAATTTGGGGAGGCATGTGACGGTGGCCAGGTAAACGCGTTAGCTTCGCATGCATAAGCATATGGATTCCAAACAATGCTTTGGTCAATGGGACAATTTCCCCTTGAAATACTCTCACGCAGTCACTCCCTAGCACATGAGTGTAAGCTCTCTGTAAACTCTCGGTATTTCTTCGAGATTTGAAGTAAATATGGAGACAATTTGGTTATTAAATATCGATCGAGCTCGCTATGCATATCAAATAAATCAAATAAATATTTATTTTTAAAAATTAAACTATTGTATTAGCTCATCACCATTCTAAAAGGGAAATGAAAAGAAAACAATTATTGAGAAAATACAAAATATATCACCCAAGGAACAGAGCACAGAGAGATCAAGTATTAACAACATAACATTCATAAACTACCAGTCCTTCCTTTCTCCTCTCTCTCTCTCTCTCTCTCTCTCTCTCTCTCTCTAATGCACAACAGTCAAAATATGCAAGACTGTCATCTGAAGACGACTGCTATTAAAATATATTTTATACATATATACAACCACCAGCATATTACATATTAAACGGAAGAAAACGAGGCAGATAAGTGTTGGCTAGGTTAGACAAAGAAGAGAGCTCTTTAAAAAAAAAAAAAAGGCCAACCTGTTATCTAAAACAAAATTATCGCTACTGTTATTATCTATAATTTTAGGAAAACGAACGAATAACAAGGCATCTTTCTGGTCAGCTGACCACCCCACGTACAGCACTGTTTTAGTCTATGACCGGCAAACTCTTGACCAACATTTCCCAGATTCCACCTCCACACAAATACGAACTCACACGTTCGAATTCCGAAACTGTCCCACGTGTCCTGGTATTTACCGATAAGCTGGCTGACACGACCTGGAGATGATGTATAGCTGTAAACAGCTTCAAAGTCTCTTGTAGATGTGGCACTGAAATATGCTTACAACTGACTTCACTCTCTGTCAACGATTGCATTCCTCAATGGGAGGGCAATCGAAAGAAATAAATCATAAAATGTTTAGACTGTTACCGAGTTTCAGCGATGACATAAATAGTAAATATCCACAGACATTTTCTCCCCTTGCGGAGTGGATGGCAATTATTGGTGTTGTTGACAAATCTACCTGGCGTTACTGGACTTTACACTCTATACACGTCATCGTGTGAAAAGCAGGTAATAAATAAAAGCTGTTTCATAAACTTAGTCCGATGTGGCAGCTTTTTGTTTTCGATTTTAGTGTAACTTTAATGTTTTTTGCATCTAAAGTTGTCTACGATCACTAGTAATCAATCATTTGAGTATACACTGAAAACAGTACTCCAGCCAGATTGAAGTCAATAACACTGTACATCAGCATGAATATTAAAAACTTTGAATTGAAAGCTCAACTGTACCCGGAATCTGCTTCAATCATAACAGCAGTATTAACGTTCAAGAAGATATTACGAGTCTGAGAAGGGTAGATCATTGTGAGATGATAATTTGGCATAATGATAATAAAAGAACTAAGAACGCTGTAATTATGATGAGCAATACTTATGGTGAGCAGTAATTATGATGAGCAGTAATTATGATTATTGTAAATGCATACTTTTTTCCAAAGAAATATTACTTTCAAATCTTCGTCATGGCATTGCATTTAATAATTAAAATAATATATGAACCTTTGTAACCTGTAAAACAGAATGGTTGCAGATAAATTTAAACAATAATTAAGATCCCTTAATATATCCAGACAGCAGTCAATCAAAGACCATGAAATATAAATATTTTCAATTATAACAGGATTTTATTTCAGAGCAAAATGTATTGTTAAAATTACACGTGTCCAATGATTGGCTACACGAACGGATGACCAAAGAGAAAAAAACTACCTCTTTGTGTCATGTGTAATCTTTCTCACACACTGGCTCTTTCATCCAAAGTTCCCAACTTTCAATCCACCACATACTCATAGTCTCATACCCTTAGTTTATATTCAAGTCCATTTTTCAAAGCTATTGTTAAAGACGGATTTATCTCCTCCTTTGGCAAGAAGTTTTACACATATGGAAATATTGTGTGACGGTAAATGTTTGTCTTTAATGTTGTGGAAGAGAGAAAACGTATACAGCACACGCATATCCGGCAAGTGAGAGAGACGAGTGGTGTCTTCTGGAAAATTATTAATAACATAAATTAAATTTTCATCACTTGTAATTAGTTATGGATGGTTAACAAAATTACGCGCATACATAATCCTGTTTGCATGCTCATGCAGAAAAAGAGAGTAATAAATATTGTATTCTTCCATCTTCCTTAACTACATAATACTCGACTACTTTCAATCAGAAAATATTTCTTTTTTAATTTTATTAGTATTTTTACCAAACTAATTATATTTTTTTCGCCTCCTCCAATCTATCTATTCACATAGACAAGCGCACATCTGTGGCATGACCTTGATATTAAGACTAAAGCAAATAACACGAACCTGATGTTAAACGTCATGCTGGCGTTCATTTGTCACTTCATTTTTTCGTTCGGGGCGCACCAGCACTTCCTCTAGTATACAAAACATCTTTGTTCACCACCACCGTAAGCCGTACTAGAGGAACTGACAGTTTAACCGTCATATGAGGCTCACAAGATTACGAAAAAATGACAATTTAACCGTCATCTTAAGCGCACAAGATTACGGAAAATGCGGTTGAAAACGTCACCATAAGCGTACAAGATTGCAGAAAATGTCAGTTTAAACGTAACGTCATCTTCAGTACACATTATGGAAAATGACAGTTAAACGTAATGCCATCTTCAGCGTACATAATTACGAGTACGTGACAGTGAGTAGGCTTGGGTTGGGACTGGGAGAGATGAGTGTCGCATTTTAACAGACGAAACGGCAACAGGAAATAAAATCACATACATACATAAACTAAAAACTTTTTTCCAGCTGACGGGGACCCCAAACGGGTTAAATTAATGCGGAGGACGTGCTTGGTTTTCACCACCAATGGCCACACAGGTGAATGCTGGAAAAAAAATAACAGTTCAACACAATAATAACTCGTATTTTTCTATGTTCTTTTATTTCTTCAGTGACCATTCAATGTCAGTCTTAAACAGTTCAATTAATCAATCAATCTCAATATGATCAATCAAAAACCCCCTTCCCCCACTCTCATATTTGTTGCCCGTATATCAAATCATTCTCACTTTTCAAGATACACACCTATTACATTTTGTACTGCTCAGCTGGTCAAATTTGACCGACCACAAGCTTTAGAAATAAAAAAGTCCTATTTTTATATCAATAATACCTGCAAAAACTAACCATAAAAATGGCACAAAAAGAAAAATCACTGATATAAACCATTCACCGGCCATAAAAAGTGTGTTACTCGACCATTTGTACTGGCCACCAGCGCCCACCTTCAGACATCCCAACGGACACCGGGGACAGCCACGACAACAACGACGACAACACCACCAGTGAGGAGGTCGGGAGGTTGAACAACCCGGGCGCATATACACACTGATTATAGATCTGGTGTGTTACTAGCCTGGGCTCTGTAAGACCCCCCCCCCCATCACCATAACATCAGGAATGGCTACAACAACAGCAACGCCACCGCCAGAAAAAACATCAACTCCAACCCACGGATTACCGAGTTTTGGAGTCCGCCTTCGCCGGCCAGACATGTTTTAGCAACGGACGCACGCAGGAGAAAGGCAACTCCCCTCCCTCTCCCCCCGCTCCCCTCCTTTCCCCCCACCCAAGCGCGAAAGCGGCGGAAGCCGGAAGCGCCCCCTACATTAAGAAGAAGAGTGTGTGTGAGTGCGTGCTAAATGTTCAAACACTGCTGCAACAGTAAAGGATCAGGTGTCCCTTCCCTTAAGTCTGAATACTCTTAAGTCCTGCTGGTTTCAATTTGGGGTAAGCTGCATCCCCCCCCCCACCCCTCAACACTCAGCACCGACGAATTGTTGAGTGAAATTCAATGAGTGGTTGACACTGGCTAAATGAATTTACAAGGGGCACCACTCTGGCGGGCCGGCCCAAGAAGATTCAAATGAGTTTTCTCTTCTAATTTTGAAACTGGCAGTTATATATCAAGCAACAAACACAGTAAAAATTACTTCATTAAACACGACGGTATATAGTACATAGGTTAGACTGAGGTCAAAAGAACTTTATCTAACGAAGATAATTTATGCCGATTTTGTCTACAACACTCTCTGTTAAATGTTTGGAGTTATTGACAAATAGTGGTTGTGGAAGTGATGTGTGTGTGTGTGTGTGTGTGTGTGTGTGTGTGTGTGTGTGTGTGTGTGCGCGCGCGCGTGAGTGAACACGCGCGTCTGTGTGCCACTGTTTCATAAGCGTGTGTGCGAGTCAGGTCTGATAAATATCTCTCTTAAGTTTTCTCGCCTGCTAGGTGCGTGTCTGGGTGGAGTGTGGAACACCACAAAGTCCAAAAGTCAACTTCTTTAAACCGCAAGGGAGTAGCTTTCCTTGTTAGTATAAACTGCTTTAAATCGTTCTGTTATCAATGGCGGAACAGTCACGAATCACCGAAAGAAGTCTTCTTGGTAAATTGAGAACGCGTTAATACAAATAAGGAGAAAAATAAAACACGAAAGAGAAAAAAAAACCAACATGAAAACAAAATGCGGCGAGATCAGTGCTATAGATTACGCACATGTATACTTGTCGCTCTATTTGTTCAGGTAATTAAGGAAGCATTCATCCGTGCAGCAGATTCCTTTTTAACGGCTATGTGGTTTTGACGAGAGACACGTCACGCGAAAGACTTGTTTTAGAAGTCAGCGAAGTGTGTACAAACTTTTAATTATTCGTGAGGCATACCTATTGTGCAAAACTGCATGTATTCTGTATCGAAGGCTAAGCGAGGGATTTCGTCGCATAATAGTCTGAATCTCTTTCCTTTGCAGACATGAAAATTAAATAACCGGCTTTTTAATTCCTTACAATTTGACATGCTTATGCTTGTGTGTATGTTGTGGGTGCGTGGCGCACATAACTTCGAGAATTGGTTGACTTAACCATACTAAATGGTGAAAGGTCAGCTTACGAAACATATATATAAACACATTTATGCACATCAAAGGTTCGGATGAACTTTACCACAATGGTCAATAAAGTTCGCGATGCTTAATTAAAGGTCAACTGTGGTTGTGAAGAATACGTATGTTTTTAAAGACTCACTACATGACAGAATGCTGTGAAATTATAATTAAACTACAAAAAAACGTTCATAACACTGCAATTCAAGATTCAATTGCGTTTCATTTCTTCTGAATAAAAACAGCCGTTGAAAGTGAAATGCATCATGTATAGGGAGGTATACAAGAGAACCGTCGTGATACACAGAATCAAATTTGTAAAGTCTGTTGCAACTCTGGTGAAAGATGGCATTTTATGGCTTTGTAATTCAACTTAAATAAACCATGCAGAAAAATATTAGATTGAGTATGTATTGCCTAACCAGCAAAAATTAATTAAACAGATTTTTTAATCACACACACACACACACACACACACACACAGAATATTCATGTGTCCACTTATTCGTCGAACTGATTTCACTTCACTTTGGAGCTGTGTTAGATAGCGCAAGTATTAAACATCCAGATCGTTAATATGGTGTTTATTGTGACTACGTTTGTAATAATAATTACACTGGGGAGCTATATAAATACTAGTCTACAAAATAAATTTGATTTACACAGTACCTCCTGACCACATACGGTTTCCTTTTCCTTTCCAAAAACTTTTTTTTTTTATAAAGTGAACATTACATATACTAGTGTACCTAATCTTCACTGTAAATATACAATAAGTCTGCCATGTTTCACGCGACTTAATTGAGTTAATTCAGCACACAGTATGTGTCACAAACTATACAGTCTTCTGTAAGCAAGGTAAGGGGCAACTACCCACCTCGATCAGCAGATCACTAAATCATTTCTAATTTATGAAGCTGAGACTAGCTCCAGACTTTGTTACTTACACTCAAACAGCGAATTAATTTTTAGACTTAATAAATCCCCGCAAAATACTGCCATGAAACATGCGCAAAATCCTTGAATGAAGAAAATTTTAAGAGTGTGGGGTAACAATTCATAAAGAATTGCTCGTGAATTGCGAATGTCCAATCATTGTCGATAGGCACATAAATAAATGTACTGAAAGTAAAAATAGGTGAATAAAATGTTTAATGAGACAAGATAAATGTACAGGTACAAACTGTCATGGGTTTTCAAATAAATTTAAATTCCTCGGAAAGATATATTTAATTTTATTAAAATTTTTCTTTCACAGTACAATTTATTTTCTTCGTCTTTGTAATCTCTCTTTAAAGAGTTGTAAAGTTACAAAAGAAAAAGAAAAAATTATTTGAGTTTTAATTTGCTAGTCATTTTCAAACTATTCTTGAAGTAACTTATTGCAGGAATTATACTTCTAAAGACAAGTATGTGAATGACAATCTTGTCATTAGAATAAGAGTGTAAGATTACTAACAATTTGGTATAGTAAACAGATGCTTCCTGAAATTACTCCTCCTTCCTTCCTTCGCTTATGTTTCTGGGTAACCGCCTAATACTTAACCAATAAACTGCTAAACTAAGATATGCTCGATTAACCGCAGACTCGGGTTCAAAAATAATGAATTTAAAAAGCCTGATAATTAGCTTCAAAGTCGCTCTCAAACTCAACCCTAGGATCCGATTTTTGTTACACATGACAATCTAGTGGTTGTTCCGCGATCAAAACACTGTAGAATGTGTGATAAACTCTCGTGCTTTGCAAAATATCAAACTGACGGCCAGTGGTAAGAGGTGACAATTAATCCATAAGGGATAACTATAACTACAAAAAAAAAGAGCAAAAAACCCCAACTTCCGCAACACCCCAATTTTGACAATTATTTTTCTATTTTTCTGGTTCACCACCGTCATCTACAAACATAAACTTTCATTGAGTAGGGCGGGAGAGGGTGATGTGGAGAGGGACCGGGTCTAAGCATTTATGAGAGTGACTTCCTCTTAAAATTCACTTTTCGGATGAAAGGAAACAGAAACGAGCTTTAACGAGAACATAATCCTGGGAAAGGTTTTTCATTGTAGCAATAAATTCCACACACAAAAAAAAAGTGCATTAAAAAAAAAAATGTTTCATAGTTTTGCTGCTTTGGGTTATCTTTCTTGCAGTAGAAGAGATAACACGCCAAGCAAGACCCGCAGTAAATTATATCCATGAACGTGTCAAATGTCAAGAGCTTAGAATTTAGGTTATGACCATGGTAACACACCAAAGAATGATTATGACCATTCCAAATCAAGGTTACAACAATTATCATAATCAATGGAAGATGGTAAGCTAGATAATATAGAAGAATCGAAAACACCATCAGCATGCTATTGAAATGAAAATTTCAGGGGCAATTAACATTCATGCAACAACAATCACAGTATAATGCCCAATGACTTCAGTTGCAACTGTATGGTTCTCATAAAATCAAGACTGGCATAATTCCATTAAAATACATAACATATTCTTCTATTTAGATACTTTTAAAATACACATCCATATGCTTAGTTATTTCAGTATTCAAATATTGTTATTAATTACTATACTGTTCTGATAAAGATTGTATAGGTGAAACATCAACTTATGAATTTGTTTTCATATTTCATACCTGTATAGAGTTTTGAATTTTAATGTACATTGGCCCCTGGCAAATTAAAGATTAAAACATGTGACCTCATGATCCATCATGCAGAGAGATAATTCACTGCTAAATCACCAAATGCAGCTCTGGTAGCATCCCATTCAATATATTTAAAATTAAAACATTAAGATTAGGTCCCTATACGTCAAAGAAAGTTATGCTAAGACCTATGTTTCTAATACATGAACTAAAATGATATTTATTTTAACTGCAATGTGAAGATCATAATGACTTACCATTGCTGTCAATTGTAAAACGACCAAGTCCTGATCCTTCACGAATGGAATAAGATATTCTTCCTCCTTTGCTACTGGCACTATCTCCATCCTGAGCACGAACAGTTATGACATAGGTTCCAACTGGAGAATTCTCTGCTACTGATCCAACCACAAAGAATTTATCAAACTCTGGAGCATGGTGATTTTCATTTATATCCACAATCTCCACATTCAAAAGACACATGGATGCTAGTGAATGTTGCCCCAAATCTTCAGCCCTAACACTCAGATTGTACACCTGTGTTGTTTCAAAATCCAGTTCATTTAAAATCCTTACTGCTCCTGTCAGTGTATCTACTTCAAACTTCATGTCTGCTCCATCAATTAACTTGTATGTCACCTTAGCATTGTCCCCCTCATCTATGTCATGAGCTGTCAGTATGGTAATGACAGTACCAACAGGTAGGTCCTCCCTGACACGAACAGTTTGCAGTTTGGGAAAAAATTCAGGAAAATTATCATTGACATCAATTAAGGTGATGTCAACGGTGGTAGTTGATGAAAGTCTTCGTTTGGGTCCAGAATCTTCTGCCTGGATAAGGAGCTTGTATCGGGACTGTCTTTCTCGATCAAGGTTTCTCTTGACCTTGATGATGCCACTCTCTGGTTCAACAAAAAAGTCTTCTCCATTTGACAAAATGGAATAGTGGATAAGAGCATTAAGGCCAGTATCCTTATCTGAAGCCGACACCTGCAACACTGTGTGATTTACCTGGACATCTTCAGAGATGCTCTGCTCGTAATCCAGTCTGTGAAACAGTGGAGAGTTGTCATTGTCATCTCCCACAAACACATTCAGCACCTTTGATGTGAACTTACTTGGACTGCCCAGGTCCTGAGCTGTTATGGTGAGGTTGTATTCATTGTTTGTCTCATAGTCAAGCGGAGATAGGACTTTCAGTTCACCAGTAAATGTATCCATTTTGAAAGCTCCACCAATGTTCCCATCGGTTATTACATACACAACCTGGCCATTGCAACCTTCATCATCATCTGATGCTGACACTGTTAGCAGGACACTACCAACTGAAGTTTCTTCCGATACAGAGCTAATGTAAACAGGGAATGAATTCTCAAATACGGGAGAATGCAAGTTCTGAACAAAGGATTGTGGCAGCAGAGTTACAGTATCAACACCACTTCCTCCTCGGTTGTTATCCTTAGATATCTGAAGCTGTGCTTGTAGGCGCTGTGTCACATCTGTAGTCTGGCATCTGACCTCGACTGCTGACTGGTAAGTGCTACGCTTATTGTTAACAAGGTTTAAAACCACAGTTGCCGGAACTGATATATGCAATCCATCGCTTGCTACTACTGTAAGAGTTCTTGTGCTGTCAGAGTTAGTGGTGAGATCACAAGCTAGTTGCACGGACCCCGTTGAAGGGACAACAGTAAAGCAGCCATCATCATTCCCATCAGATATCCTGTATGAAATGATGTTCCCAGAGTCAAAGTCGATTGCAGTCAACACAACAATCTCGGTTCCCAAAACTGCTTCTCTGGATAGATAACCCTTGCAGCGTGTTTTCTCAAATTCCGGACTATTATCATTTGCATCCTGGACTCGGACTGTGAGGAGTGTTTCAGATTCTTGCCTGAATGGAGACCCCCAGTCAGAAGCTCTGATGAGGAGGCTGTAGGTTTTCCGCATGGTTTCAAAGTCTAATACTTCTGTTGTTGTTATTGCCCCAGAGAAAGGATCGATGTCAAATGGCACTGAGTGGGTGTTAGTGATGGAGTAGCTAATGTATCCATTTTCCCCAGAGTCTATATCTGTTGCTGTGATGGTAGTGACAACAGTTCCTTTAGGCATGTTTTCGCTAACATAGACAGTAGAATCCAGATTTGCAAACTTTGGTGCGTTATCATTGAAATCATTCACAGTTATAGTCACTTTTGTTTGGGACGACTTTCGTGTTCCACTGTTAGCGCTGTCTTCAGCTTGCACTTTTAAGACAATGAACTTTTGGGTTTCGGTGTCCAGTTCAGCAGCTATGCTGATCATTCCTGTTCCTTCATCAATGGAAAAGAATTTAGCCCCATCACTATCTAAGATTTTGTAACGTACCTCAGCATTGTTTCCCTGGTCTTTGTCCGTGGCCTTCACAAACAGTATAGGTGTGTGAACTGGCATAGCTTCCAACAGTTCTACTTCATACACACCTTTCTCAAACTTTGGTTCATTGTCATTGATATCCTGAATTCGAACTGGAATGGCAACTGTAGATGTTCTGGGTGGCTGACCACGGTCAGCTGCCTGAATAAACAAAGTGAAGCCATCAGGAATGATTTCCCTATCAAGCTCTGAGGCCACGACTATGTTAAAGACGTCCTTTTCTGTTGCAGACACAACACGAAATAAGTGAGAATCATTCACAATAGAAACATCTCCGATTTTCCCGTTGATACCTTCATCTTCATCTGTGATAGTTAGCACAGCAAATATTGTTCCTTGATTGGCATTCTCCACAAGCGTCTGGTGTCTCTGCACCAAAACACTGGGTGCATTGTAGTTGACTGGAATGACATTTATTTTCAGTTTTGTGTTACTCAGAGGGGAAGAGTCTCTATCTGGAGATACGAAACCTCTGTCTTCTGCATGAATGTCAAGCTCATAGCTTTTATTCTGCCCATGGAGAGGACGCATCAGAGAAATGACGCCACTGGTGGGATGAATAGCAAACATCTGACTAGGCACCACAAGACTGTAATATATCTCTCCATTTATTCCACTGTCTGCATCGGAAGCTTTCACTGCTGCGATGCTGTGATGTAAAGGCGTGTCCTCTGGAACTGACACATTGAACGGTGTGGAGAGAAAAAGGGGACTGAACTCGTTTTGGTCAAGAACAGTAATGTTCAGATAAGTGTAAGCTTCAAGGAAAGACCCTCCTATAAAGCTCCGTGAGGCTTTTATCTTTAACATGTATTGTTCGTTTTGCTCGCGGTTGAGGCGGAAATAAACCCCTGTTTTAGTTCTCACTCTGAGAAAGCAGAAATCTTCCTCTAGCAGTCTCTCGGCGTGGAAAATCTCGTTTTGGTCCCCTTCCACTATGGAGAAGTCCACACTGACGGTCAAAGAATTGGGCAGGTAGATGCCCATCTTTACTGGAGTTTTAATGTACACCTTGCCCAGTGCGTTCTCTGGGACTGTTCCGTTGTAAATGTTGTGCGTGAACGTGAACCTCCTTGCGCTTGCAGCACGGTCCATCTGAGCGCATGCTGGTGAGGCCAAGAGTATCAACACCCATGACAACCATGACTGCCATTCCAAGAACGGCAGGCCACTTTTCAACACCATATTTTACTCTGCAATTAGGAAAAAAAATGTTTGATTAGGTTGATAAATGGTTTTTGTTTTTAAAGATCAAATTCCGAGCGATGTACCGAAAGAATTGTTCAGCGGTCTTATTATAAAACTTATTTAATTTACAAGTTTAAAATTATGAGGGGGGGGAAAAATCTATTATAAAACTTATTTAATTTACAAGTTTAAAATTATGAGGGGGGAAAAATCTATTATAAAACTTATTTAATTTACAAGTTTAAAATTATGAGGGGAAAAAAAATCTATTATAAAACTTATTTAATTTACAAGTTTAAAATTATGGGGGAGGGAGGGAAAAATCGCTGACATTCAACTAAACGTTCAGTTTTGCGAAAGACATAAATCGTACGGTGTCATAAAGTCAAACAATAAATAAATAAAACTATCTAAATTACAACAAAAAAGAAAAAAAAAGATTAGATGCACTTCTCCTTTTCAAACACCTCTCCCCTAGATTATTGTTTTTTTTTGCTAAGCGATCTTTACACGAGCTTTTACTGAAAAGGATTTAAACGTGTAGGCGTAACCAGCCATTCATCACCGCTCTGAATTCATTACCGCCTTGTAACAACGATCAGGACAATTCACTCCAGTTCACATGTAAACAATTCGTTTAAAAACAATATAGTTTATACTGCATCGCGAAAGTTGCTTCTAATCCTGGCTTTCCAACAAGCTAGCAAATATGAATACGAATAATTTTCACATTACTTTCTTTTTTGTGTGTTCAAGAGAACCAACCACTAATTATTAAGTAACTTGGAGTCTTCTTTTGTACCAAACAACTCTATTCTACATATATATATCTAAATATATCTAAGGTAGCTCATTGTTCTCAGTATGAGCTTGCATTTAATTTAAATAAAACAATTTTCTTTTGCTGTATCAAAAAACTTTTTGTACGCGTACTACAGGAAGAACAAGCTCACTGATTTCAGTATGACGTTACAGCTAAATAAAACAATTTTATTATGTATAAAGAACTTTGTTTACAATTCTTACAGAAACTGCTCATTGCTCTAGAGTCTAAGTACATCTACAAAGAAATGGTATTCATTTGTATCAATAAATTTTCTTCAATTACAAGTTCTAATGACACACACACTTATTCATACATATAAGCATGTAAATATTAGCCCCTTTTCACAGGATTACTACTGTCTCCCGTGAAGAGATGCATGTAAATATTAGCCCCTTTTCACAGGATTACTACTGTCTCCCGTGAAGAGATGCATATAAATATTAGCCCCTTTTCACAGGATTACTACTGTCTCTCGTGAAGAGATGTCTTATCGGGACGGGGGGGGGGGGGGGGGGGGGGGAGAGTGAGAGATTTTAAATGGTACAGTTCTGGAAAGGTTCAATATGTACGAAAGAGTTCTTTTAAGAAAGCGAACTGCGAGTTACAGAAAGCTAGTTTTAAAACAAGTCCTGGGAGATTTCTAGTAACAGTTAATTAATGTAAGGGACAACGATGTGCGCTCAGGACTTAAAATAACTCAAATGATTATCTTCACACGAAAGTACTTTAACTACTAGAAGATTGGTTTTTCATTTCACATCGCAAGCTTGCAAGCTTAAAGAGAGAGAGGCCAGTGAGAGAGAGAGAGAGGCCAGAGAGATGCGGTACTTCATTGGCGTGCATACTTGCATCACGAACAAACAAGGCGTAAACAGCTGGAATGGAGTTTGTGCATCTATAAACGGCTGAAGGAAAGCTGCTCACCAGACACCCGCTGGGTACCATAAACAAACAGGTGCGATATTTTACACACTGCAAAGAGCGAAACAAGGTCGGGAGATCTGAGTTTGGAAAGAGAGGGGACCCCTTACCCCCGAAAGAGTGGGCGGTGGGATAAAGGGGACAGAACGAAATGAACGGGAAAAGACGTGGGTTAGAAGTAATCTTATATTCCAATGGTGGTCGTCGTTGTTGAAATTAAACATAAAGCTGAAACGAAGACAAATCCCATATATCCGCTCGCTGATTAAATCTAACATTAATTTGGGCAGATGTTCCGTTTCCGGTATAAACTCGGCAAGAAGTTTCTTTTTTTTCTTTTCTGGAACTGAGCACACAAACACGTGCTTAAAACAAGGTTTAAAATTTTTGATTTATACATACTAAGTATGTACATGTAGTATTGAAAAATAAAAATTAGGGCGAAACACTTCCCGCAGTATTGAAATTCCAAACAAACAAACAAAAATTAAGGGGAGAAAAATGGGGGTGGGGTTATTATAAGCGAACAGCTCATTTATTCCCCCCCAAAAAACCTGCATGATCTTCCTCACCATTATGCTTACAATGCTATCGCAATGAGCCGGAGTGTGTGTGATATTATTACGCACAATTAATCATTCAGAAACTAAATGACGTAACTTGTGTAAATTCTATCCGGTATGATATTAAGACGTCAAGAGTTATGGACCGCAAGGTCAACAGGTGAACTAAGAAAAGTATCTTCGAAGACACAGATTTGTTGTTAGTTCGGAGAGAAATTTTTAAAATGGACTTTACTTTTTTGACAGACATACCAAGACTTCTTCCTCTGAATTAAAAACGGCAAAATATTAAATTAGTGAAACGATACATTATACTGTTGTTTTGCATGCATTTCCACGATAGAGTCCAAAAAAGGTCCATTTAAGCTATTAACTGTTTAAATGAGATATCAGATTTACAGTCTGACAAAATGGTTGCTTCTTATCTTACGTCAAACACTGTAAAACGAAGAAAGTTCAGTTTTTATCCAATTCGAGTCTATATCTGTACTATATTAAAAAACACGTACATTTATTTATAACATGGGAATCTCGAAGCCTCTGTCTTCTTGGGATCATAACTATATTATAAACACATCTTGTAAGCAATAATCTCTCTAAGTTGTGCGGCTGCGCAGCTCATTAGAAAATGCCGCGCAGCAGTTTCAAAGTCCGCGCACAAGTTTTGGTAGCAAGCTCAAACAACCGCTAGTTTCGATCAAATTTTATCGAATGGTGTTTTGCCTCTTGTGCTCGGTACTAAATGTTACAGTCATCAATACGATACGACGTTACTGACATGAATTGCACCTCACTTCCTACGGGATGCTCCGATGACTAACCAGACAGAGCCTTCTTTAAAGACCTAAAGAAGAAATTAATCACTTCGTACTTCATTAGCTCCTGACATGTATGCTTATATATTATGTAAGAGAATACATTATGAAGGGAATAGATCACGCTTACACCTCAATGTAGAAAAAATAAACATAAACTCAAGTACTGGAATATTTCCAGTAAAACCTCTTGACATAGCTTGAATGACAAGAAAGCTAGGCCTCACAGTCAGCACTCCATGACTTTTTCATCACCAGTAAATTTTCACTTCAGCGTTCCCCAAAGAAGAACGGCGCGTGCCTACATTGCTAATATGGTGTATTACGTTGTTTCTATGACCGAGAGACACGTGACAAACTCGTTATCACATAACTCAATGGGTCCTATCCTATTAGTATTATGACCGCGAGATACCTGACAAACTCGTTATCACATAACTCAATGGGTCCTATCCTATTAGTATTATGACCGCGAGACACGTGACAATCTCAAGGGTCATATCCTATTATGAGACGTAATTCTATGGGTTAGAAGACGGGAATTTTGAGAATTTGTTTTATTTTTTATTTTTTGGTTGGGATATTCAAAGAACAAATGTTTTGCTCCAGTCAAAAACTATTCTTTCAATTTTTAAGTGCCAACAGTGTTTACGACCCATAGTACTTACCTGAAGACCTAGAACACGTTGCTTTCACCTTAAGCTACGGATTAAAGATCACTTGTACTTTCCGAGCGGAAATTGAAACTGAAGGGATGCTTGAACGAGAGAATAGTGTCCTATTTTTGCATTACCACCTGACCTAGATTTCTTCTTGAACTTCAATAAGATGGGATGGTGTTAATTTTAATGCAATATACTTGTGTCTTTATTAAAGATGTCTTGAATACCTTGTGTTGCGGTTAACAGATATCCGTGGAATACTGTGTATTAAAGTTAATATTTATCCATGGAATCTCATGCAACATGGTTAAAATATATCCGTAGAATCCTTCAATATCTGGTTTGTGTAAAGAGTAGATGCATTGAAGCTAAGTCGAGTGTACAGAGATACAGTAATAACGTGCCTGATAAAAGTACATATTATGAACGTGTATTGTGCGCACGCGCGCGTGTATGTGTGTTATATGTTGAAACGATCTAAATGGTACTGATTCTGTCCCTATACCCACTTATCCACCGTCTTCCTTTCAATGCTAGTAATTGTTGAAATCCTCTGGAGCATAAGACCACCAAACTACTAAAAGCAAACCGATGTTTACCTGTGTGCCTGCGCGCGCGCACATATACACACACATGCAAAGACACCCAGATCAATATTTCGCCTAATAATGCCATTTTGATCTGTTTGTGTCTACTGCATGTAATGATCATGGCACTGGTAGTAAACACAACAGGTAAAATGATGCCCATGATGAGTATGACTTTAATTGAAACGTCTCGTCAGCAACACTTGGCACAAGCAGAGCAAATGCTCATTCTCCATAAATGACTGGAGCTTGTCATCAGAACATTTGGCGATTGTGCAAGGGATTTAGAATGTCCACATTAAAATAAAATATTTTTACTTTCACGCACAAATATCTGGAACATTATGGGTAAAGTTAAAGACCGCGCTAATAAAATATTTAAGATTTCATATCATTTGACTGTTGCCAGACACTGACTATAGATGTAAACGGCACAGAGAACTAGTAGGTTGACAATGGAGTCGTTGACACCAGCGTTTGTTAAACGGTTATAATAAAGTGGGGTGGGGGTGGGACTTACACTTTCAAATAATTTATAACTAATATTTATATTACTTAGTTTATTCCAGGGTCTCTCTCTCTTTTGCTTTGCACGACCTCAGCTCTCCAAGTACCATTAACGCTGTAGAAAGCATAGAAGCAGTCTAGCATGAATCGTTTGGAACAACAGACCACAAAAATGCGGTCGACGTCATCTATGCACAAAGAGAGAAAAGATTAAGGCAGATAAATATATGGCTGACAATAAATTCAAAACTTAGCTACTCTTCTCAATACGTTACTCGCCGATCTCTTCTGTGCAAAACTAAAGCAGACATACCAATATGTCACATTAAAAAAAATAGAGATAAAGATAAACCGGGTTAAACACTAATGCAAATTTATTAAATTTAAAAACATACAAGAAAAAGATGTCCACTTCTAGTTTTAAAAACTGTTAAAAGGACACCAACTACGGGTTGTGAACGTTAGCTTCTCGCGAACTTTAAAAAATGAAGGAGCATTATTTAACATCAACGTTTTTAGGTTTACAGTTATGTAGGTCAATCTCATTCATGGACGTTCAGCCTTGAGATTATTCTTAATGCTTCCTTCAGGAAACACGTTTAGCTGATAATATCGCGCAAAATTTCCAGGCAGCATTGTTGTTAATACGTTTTTTAGCTATGCTGCGTAGCAATTCAACGTCATATCAGAAGCACGGGTCAGCGTCGGTCGCGTAAACTCGCATACAGTGTAACTGGGGAAAAAAGTAAACAACAGTGAGATAAAGAAAGAGTATGTACACTCTAGTAATACCAGCTGACATAATTTATGTAAGCAGAAATGAACAGCCAGACAAAGAGAGACATAATTAACAGCGAATGAATGACAACTTTTTTCATATAACTAAAATAACTACTTAGCAATTACTAGTAAGGAAATGTAGTGTAATCTGACAAAAGTATAAAGAAATTCAAGTTGTCATATTCAATTGCTAGAGACTTATGGGATCAGCAACCCACCCACCCCCAATAAAAACAAACAAACAAACAAAAAAAACCCTTATCAAATCCAACAACAACCCACAGCACGATGAATACGACAGAGAAACTTGACTATGTCAGTGAATGCATTTTCATTGGTAAAGCCAAAACACCTAGAAGTGTTGCCTGTCGATGTTCTTGTGGTGTGTACCTACAAAGATACTCCTGTGTTGAGAATTTGTATACCTACAAATATGGTATGCACCTATAAAGTTGTTCTGTGTTGTGTATCTGGAAAGTTGTTCCCTTTTTTGTGTATCTGTGTACCTACAAAGATACTCCTGTGTTGAGAATTTGTATACCTACAAATATGGTGTGCACCTATAAAGTTGTTCTGTGTTGTGTACCTGGAAAGTTGTTCCCTTTTTTGTGTATCTGTGTACTTACAAAGCTGTTCTTGTGTTGTGTACCTACAAAACTGTTCTTGTGTTGTGTACCTACAAAATTGTTCTTGTGTTGTGTACATACAAAATTGTTCTTGTGTTGTGTACCTACAAAATTGTTCTTGTGTTGTGTACATACAAAATTGTTCTTGTGTTGTGTACCTACATAACTGTTCTTGTGTTGTGTACCTATAAAAATGTTCCTGTGTTGTGTACCTACAAAATTGTTCTTGTGTTGGGTACCTACAAAATTGTTCTTGTGTTGTGTACCTACAAAATTGTTCTTATGTTGTATACCTACAAAATTGTTCTTGTGTTGTGTACCTACAAAATTGTTCTTATGTTGTGTACCTATAAAATTGTTCTTGTGTTGTGTACCTACAAAATTGTTCCAGTGTTGTGTACTTGTATGCGTACACAGTTGTTCCTGTATCGAGTACCTGTAAACCAAAAAGTTGTTCCTGTATCGAGTACCTGTAAACCTAAAAGTTGTTCCTGTATCGAGTACCTGTAAACCTAAAAGTTGTTCCTGTGTACCTACAAATCTGTTCCTGTAATGAGAATACCTACAAAGCCTTTTGAAATTTAACGAAACACAGGTAAAACTTCAAGTGCTGCGGAGTGAAAGTCATCGATCAGTCGTCACCTTTTTTTAAACAAAATTTTTATTTTTTTCTTTTTTTGGGGGGACTGCGATTCCTCTCTACCGGTAAACATGGATGGTTTTTAGTACACTCAAGGTCCCCAGTACTTCCGTGCATAAAGTCTGATTTCGACGGGCAGTTACGGTCACCTGAACACTCAGAATGTGTTAATGATGGGTCAAGCGGAATTTCGGACATTTTCTTCGCTCGCCAGAAAGACAGTGAGAGAGATTGGCAGTAAAGCATGGTGGTGTTCATTTTGTTTTAATCTCGCAAGATCTCGAATATCTCGCGCGAATTACTCTACACCTTAAAATGCATTTAACAAGAGACACGATAGAAAATTCTACTGTAAGTGTTAAGAGTCCAACTCAGTGTTTGGTTTTGGAAAAAATCAAGTAATCACTTTCGGCCATATATTTAAAAAAAAAAAAAAGGTGCAACACCGGGTTTTCCAACATAATTTTATTTTACACTGTGGTTCCTGTAATTTACATACCTAGTAGCGAGCTGCTGCGTCGCCCTGAAAAACACCTTGTGGCAAGCTAGAGCTGCCACCTGGCCTTGTTAATATTGTTTGCACACCACAGGGTGACTTGCCCTTACATAAAGAGTGCCCCACTTTCCATTATTCTTCTTCAAAGCGCGCGCACACGCACACACACACACACACACACACACACACACACACACACACACACACACACATATTTTAGTAGGGCTGCTGCACTCAGGTGAAAGATTCACTAACAGAAGCTTGCGTGCAGCGACATTTGAGGAAGAAAAAAAAATGATCGTCAGCGTATTCGTCACAGAGCCTGTCGGAGATAAGGAATATAGTTTCAATGTGTACGAACAATCCGACCATTGTGTGACTCTGTGGTTTACAGATTAAACAATAATGGCTTTGTACAGACCAATCACCGTTTTACTGTGATTTACAGATTAAACATTACCGGCGTTGTTCAGGCCAACGGAGCACATCACTTTAGAGACAGTTTATTTGTGTTTATGTTTGTTTAAATTAAATGTGGATAAGTATTGAAATTCAATACGAACTGTAAACGCCGTCTGAAAGCGCATTGAGTGTGTGCGTGTGTATATATGTGTTCGTGTAATAAAGGCCAGAAAGAAATGCGGCATTTTTTTTTTAAAAAGAAAAAGAAATACACATATAGGATCTGCATTTTTTGTATAGTTCAACAACAGAAATATGCAGTCTCTCTAAAGTGGCCCGACCCGAAAGTCTCTCTTTATCGGCCGGACTTGACAGTCTCTTTATCGGTCCGATTTGCAAGTATACGTATCTTTTTTATTGGTCCGATTTGAAAGTTTCTCCTTCCTGGCCCGACTTGAAAGTCGTTCTTTAAAGATCCGGCCGAAATACAAGTTACAACTTGATGAGTAAGGATGCCAATGGTAATCGGTTGAATAATAATTAAGTGCAAGTGTTTGGTTCGTTGTACGATCCTTCACGATGCGCCCATAAACACGCATAACTCCATATACATTAAGAATATACTAGCCGTGTGCGCAGGTCTAACAGAAGCGCCCGGATGGAAGTGACAAAAATCAAACAGAACAACTAAAGCCCCTTTCTCCTCCACTCTACACCCATCCACCCCACAAAATAACGATGCAGGAAGTGTCCATCTTATTTTCCCTTTTCTAACTGGTTTTCTAGACAAATGACCTCTACCTTGTCTTCAATAAAGAAAGGTCATGTGATGTCATCGTTTCAGCTGGCTTAAGTGTCACAGATTACCTTTATCTCAAATTAGATCTTCCTAAATACAACCTAGGCATACATGTGAAAAGCACTCTCAATGCTAACGAATAAAACGGCTGCCTCGGTTAACAGAAGTCAATTATTTGAAGGATTATAAGCAAGAAATGAACTAATGTTCAGTTCTGCCGTCTCAGGTCTTCAACCTTAACATGCACAAAGCGACTCGGGTCTTCAACCATAAAATGTACAAAGTGCACACACACACACACACACACACTGGCACAGTTTCATCACGCTCTTTTACATTTAAACTTTAAAATAATACCACCACCCCAGCAGTTTGTACACAATAATTTTTTTATATAAGATCAGCAGCTTAAAAGGGGAGGTAATTTATTTTGAGAATTATTATAGCTTATCACTTTTATCATATCTTAGACACAATCTGGCTTCTTTTGTCTTACAACACCCTTTCCCTCCCCAAAAAAGAATAACAACAACAACAACAAAAAACCATGAAAACAAGATGCATAGTTGATTATTGTTTTACAGGAAGACATCATGAAAAGTAAAAATTGACTACATATCACTCTTCTCTTAGGTCAACAGATGCCTCAAATTATCAACGAACGCAACAGAGCATGCTGATTATGAAAGACCATCTGTGTAATAAGGACAGTGCGGTAATGAGAATTTCTATGCGGTAATGAGAATTTCTACCTCACAGAATGGAAAACTGTAAGCACAGAATTACTTCATACTTTCACAACAGATCGCACAGCCTGCCTGTTGATTTAGCTCTGTGAAACCGTGTCAGAATTTTAAAGAAGCATGAGTATATTTATGTTTTTACACACACACACTTCTAAAAGCTGCTGTGTAGTAGAGGAGTTTTCGCCGAGTCTAAATCAGACCATTTTACTTACAATTAAATAGTGCTTGACTGCTTCTAACCCCTTCATTAAGACTACAGTGTTTTAAGTTTAAACTTTATGCTACTACGACTATTAACAGATTATATTTACATGGCAGTTTTTAAATGGTTTTACTTTGCTCCTCTTTCTCAAGGTCTTTATCTTGTGCATGATTTTTTTTTTCAAGTGTGCTTGTGAGAGAAACTGGGACATTTTAAAAACTGGGTTCTACTCCTCTCTGGAACAATGAAACAATTTAAAATTAAATTATACTGTACATTTCTTCTATACATTTGTACTGCTTGTCAGCAAGGTTTACCCATCAGAACAACTTACTTATAAATGTCTAGGAACATTTAAAACACAAATAAATATCAAGATAAATGAGACACTTCTAGTTACATGTATATAGTTCAGAGCAGTCACATGACTATATGTGACAAATACTCCTAGAACTAGAAGCAAAGAATTATAACATGTATTAATTATTACAAATCATAATTAATTTCTTACACAGAATTTAAAACTGCAAATTTTCTACCTTAATAAATATCCAAATATGAGTGTTATACTATGTAAGTTGAGAAAATACTTCATATAGTGTAGTGTTATAATTGTAGTTTTTATTTTTAAAAAACATTTTACCTAACTATAAATCAGCCCCTGCCACCTTGCTTTCAATTTGCATTTGAATTATTAATTTTTGCACAACACACCTCTACTCCACCCTGGTACTGGTAATGGTAATGACAGATTCATCCACTCACATTTCACTGATTTGCTGTGATATGCTGAGCAATGATTGTTCCATGCAATTGGTTTCAGTATAATTTAAAAAAATATATTTATTAGACTGCTGGCTTATATATATATATGTAATATCAAAGGATACAATTTTATACGTATCTACTAAATGTTAATTAATGCTATTTTTACTGCAATATTTACACACAAAACTAAATGTGGAAAGAAAAACTAATGAGAAGATATTCATAAATAAAAAAAGCGTTTTAGTGCATGGAATTATATTCTGATTTTTTTTATTTGCAGCAAATCCTAATCCTAACCTTTTTTCAAAGACTTCTAACCTTAACCTATATCTAAAACAGACAAACCACAATTGATTAGCTGTATGCCATTTCCAGTTTGTATGGAGACATTCCCAATCGAAAAAGAATGCACCTAAATTATAAAAGCAATGCCCCAAGGAAACTAAAGTAATAGTGTAATACCCACACTGGCCTCGTGCAATCCACTCTTCTGAATCTGAATATTGCATGAAAACATGAAAACACAATTACTAATGATTGCTGATCTATAGAATCCTTCAATGAGGCATCCTATCATTCTATGATCCAAGTAATTGATTAAGTCCTGACAAAAATAAATGACCTTTGACATGAAATAATTTATGTATTTACTAATTCTATTCACTAATTCAATCCTGCATAACAATATTGCAAACATTGAATGTCCAAATTGTAAGCTGCCTTGCTTAAGACTCTGGATTTATTCCAGTGTTTTACTCTTAATAATGATTATGTTGTACTTGCAGGCTCGGATTAAATCCACGGTCATAATAATGTTTATTATTCTGGCTCTGGACTCAATCCATAGTTTTAATTATGTCTATTTAGTATTATTTAGATTTTAGGCTGTGGATTCAATCCATCATTCCATGATCTTAATTTTATGCCTATTATTTAGGCTCTGGATTCAATCAATGTTTATTTATGCTCTGGATTAAATCCATGGTCTCAATGCCTATTAAGTATTATTCAGGTTCTAGATTTAATCCATGGTCTTAATAATGATCATTTTGGCTCTGGATTCAATCCATGGTCTTAATAATGATCATTTTGGCTCTGGATTCAATCCATGGTCTTAATTATGTCTATTGTTTATGCTCTGGATTTAATCCATGGTCTTAATAATGTTTATTTAGGCTTTGGATTCAATTTATGGTCTTAACTATGTCTATTATTTAGACTCTGGCTTCAATCTATGGTCTTAACTATGACTATTATTTAGGCTCTGGATTTAATCCATGGTCTTTATAATGTTTATTTAGGCTCTGGATTCAATCCATGGTCATAATAATGTTTACTATTTAGCTCAGAATTTAATCCTGATCCTAATAATGCCTATCATTTAGGCTCTAGATTAAACCCAGTGTGTTTTAAATATATTTATTGTTTAGGCTCTGAATTAAATCCAGATTCTTAAAAGTATTTATTATTTAGGCTCTGGATTTAAATCCAGGATTTCCAATAGGTCTTAAACATGTTTATTGTTTAGGTTCTGAATTAAATCCAGGATTGTAAATATATTTATTGTTTAGGCTCTGAATTAAATACAAGTCTTAATAATATTTATTACTTAGATTTCCAAATTAAATCCACAATCTTCATAACATTTACTATTTTGGTTCAATCCAGGCTCTTTATAATGTTTAATATTTAGGTTCTAAATTCAATCCATGGTCTTAATAGTGTTGATTGTTCTAAAGGAAAACACTCTACACATTAACAGACCTATTTATTTACTTTTTAGCATCCATTAAATCGATGTGTAATTTAACTAAGCATATATAATTATCATTATAAACAACAATACCAGTGTTAAGTTCTGCAGTATAGTTTAATAAATACACAAAACCATAGAAGATAAACGACTATATCAATATGCTATGAAATCAAGGGTCATGCAGCAGTCACATGAGAAATGATAGGACACTAAGAGCAACAATACATGTAATTATTATTCATTGTTGTTAAGTGCTCTCAAACTGGTCTGTTATCTCCACTTCAATCTTAATTGGATCAGAGACAGGATGATGGCTGCCATTGTGTGAACACTTGAACTTGTCTATCCTTTTATTTAAAATTTTTAGAAAAGCTTTCAGGAAATTTGGTACTCCTGTATACATTGCCTACAACATATTTGCACGAGAAAATCCTGTAGTTAACTGATAATACATAATGGAAGCCTTACACAATAAAAGGTCAGAATCTGTCAGACACAAGTAAATAATGTTCTGTTATCACAGTTCAGTGCCACTTGTTACAGTATAATCATTAATGCATGCAGTAAACACCTATTCAAAACTGTGAAATGTGTGAAATATTATATAATTAATTACAAGCTGGAACAAATGAAATATTAATTTATATATTATAAACTCAAACAAATGAAATAAATAAACTGACAGGTGATTAATTTCTTCCTTTTTATTTTTTTAAAGAAAAGATTCTGTCACACTAAACTACTAAAGTACTAGGGGGAAAAAACCAGTGAGGGGAGTTAATACCAACATTTCATTCTTAAACGCATTTGGGAACTGTAGGGAAATCCAGGTGTTTCACTCCCTTAGCCACCCCATAGCTTATGTTCGGGTTTATTCTCTTATCTTTTACCTTGATAAATTCATTCATTATACAAAGTTCAAAAGATGGAATGTGCTTTAGTTTAATGTAATTTCGGTATACACATAGCCATCTTCTCCTTAATTTTAACGATTACTTCTGTGCCTGGTTCTTTCTTTTTTTTTTTTTTTTTTTTTACCCATTTGGCCTCCGGATGACGAAAGCAAGCATTCTTTACAAAGACAAATCTTGAAATTAAGGACACACTTGTAAAGTCTTTGCTTGTAGTGCTTGTAATACGTAGAATCCAACAACAAAAATACCCCGGTTCATGTACAGTTATGCATGAAACTGAATCAAGATATCTGTACTATAAACACCTCCCTACCCACCCAGAGTTAATCGCACCCACGCAAGTGCAGCACACCGTACACACTAACCACCCATTCGATGTCAACAAATTTGACGGTAGTCTTACCGCAAGCCCGCTCTGTGCTGCAAGTGTACAGCTTCGCTCCCCTCCCTCTGCGATGGGGAAAAAATCTAAGCTGACGTCGATAGCCACGGGTTTCAATCAATACTTTAAAGCGAGTCAAGGACAGGCAAAGACGCCGGGATACAACAGGTCAGCCCATGATCAATTCCGTCTCTCTTGTAAACATATATCGTTTACTTGAAAAAGAAAAAAAAAGAAGTGTCTGTTTCATCTATTTCCCTCTTTCTTTTTCTGCGCGCGCATGTGTATGTTCAATAATTGTTGAGTCCAGATCTCTCTGCAGCCCTCGATATTACATTTGGGCGAGACAGTTTTCTTTTTCAAGACAGTGTAAACAAACATCACTGCTACAGGCCACGAACCGAACGTTGACCGGAGTGGGGTGGGACGGGAGGCTGGAGCGGGCTGGGGTTGGGTTGTGGAGGACAGAGGGCAACGGCTATGTGACAAGACACCGGCCAGTGAAATAGCGCTTTAGTCAGCTGTTTGCGACAAATCGGCTTCAGGCATGCATGCTCATTCGCGACAGGTGCCAAAAGGAGATTTTCAAGTATCTATCGCATCGTGCAGGTACAAAAAGCCGTTACGAAACTGAAATAGTAGGAGACGCAAACATGGTAGGAAAATAAAGCTCACGAAAAGCAACTCAGTCAGAGGCAAATGGGCAAGGGGGGGAGAGCACCTTACCAAAGCGAAGTCGACTCAACATTTCTCTCAGGTCACATTAAAAACAAAAGGGAGAAAGGCTAGCTTTAATTATTCGTGTACCCTACCTGCATATATTGACACAGGCGACAAATGGAATGATATTGGACAGAGCGGAGCGTAGGTGACGTAGGAATATTTGTGGTACTTACTTTCATCTGAGCATAATCCAAATAAAATTTACAATCTTGGCGGAAATACTTCCATTGAAACAAGGAGACACCACACACGCATCCACCGCGGAGTCAGCCATTGACACACTGTGCTGAGCAGACAGCAAGCTCTCAACCTACCATTGGTTAACCCCATGACCTTCGTTTCCCTCCGCAATGAACGGACTACTTTATGCGGTAAGAAGGGGGGAAAAAGTGCTGATCAGGGTTGCCTACAATTACAGATCATTGACAGTAACAAAGACCAAAACCAAAGAAAGGTATAATATCATAGTTTATTTAGTAACAGCTTCATCTCCCACCTCAATGTGTTTTAAAAATTATGTTAAATAGCGCAGTCCTATTTATAGCTAGGCTTGGGTAACACAACCATTCGCCCTGTCTATCATTCAAAAGAGAAACGCCCACAAAAGTAAAACTTACGAGAGTTTGTCAAGTTATGAATGATCGGCCTCTGATGTGGGATCGACGGCCTAAAAGCGGACCAGGCTGATTGCAGTGTACACCATTCACGCAAACGAGGCCGGGTAGATTATGTTACACCTATGTAAGCGTGCCTGCAAATAGGCCTGGGTGCAAATAAGGATTGTACCCGACAACAAATCTTCCATTGCAAAGTTGTCGCGAACAGTGTTCTGGTAAAGGACAAGCACATTAGTACTACCGGGTGGCCGGTCACTGAATAAGTTCGAATCTCGGTAAACCGAACTTTCTAACTCATTGGTGGTGAAAAGTTAAGTACTGTCTCAGCTGCAGTCAACTTTAAAAAAAATTAACAGTCTCACGTTCAAAAATACGTCACATAGTAAAATCAGAACCATTTCCGCTTTTCAATCAACAAAGTCAGTGATCTATTAGCAATCAGTCTAGACAAACTAGGTTAGGGTGAGACTGCGGTGTGACTGCTTGTCTTAACCCGCGTGTTCCAAAAGTGTTCACTACCAATCAATCTAAAAATCAAAAGTAAGTTTTCACACGCACACACTCATAACAAAACGCCGTATGGAGCAGATCTATGTGAATGACTGAGAAGACGTCTGTCCCACTCTGATCGATCTGGACATTTTACCACCTGGCTAGAACACTGCGTTAAGTCTTTCATCGTTATAGCCCATTCATCATCACCAGTACCCTCTCTTTATCATCCTTCACTTTCTGTCTGTGGCTTAAAAATCCGACAACCGAGCTGCTCATTCTGGGCTGGGATGTCGTGATGATATTCCTGACTGTGATATTATTTTCGAAATCTACTAGCAGGGTGACAATAAATCATAACCGTGTCAAAACAAGTCTACAGGCACGCTATCAGGTCACTCAACTAATAAAAGATGATTGTTGAGAGAGGGGTGATAGGTCAGTCCATATTCAAAGTACACATACACACACACTTGATTGAATGCTTCATACAAGTAAAAGTGCCCGTTTATAATCGTTTGTTTCAAGTGCATTTTTCTTTTCAAGGCATGATAGCTCTCCCATTTGTTTACGTCATAACAAGGATTAAATTGATAGTTTGCCGATGGAAGAAATGACAGGAGAACACATTGTGCTCATGAAATAATTAACAATTTTTTAGTTGTGAAACAAAATGCACAAAATAAATCGCACAGATGTCAGCGTAAATAATATGCACAGGAGGAGGTTAATTTTCATAAATATGAATGACGTCACACACTCAGAACGAGACTCAAGGTTATTTAAAGCGCTGTCAACAAGGTCGACCGAAGTTAAGAAACAAGACGAAGTATTCAACGGAAGAACCTTTTCACGCGTCTGGCTCATTGAGAAAGAAAATGTCAGAGAGGCAGCGAGTCATAAATATAAATTCTGAACTGCAAGTAAACAAGCAGAGTGAAAACGTAAAAATAAAATACTTCAAAACTCATTTGAAGACTACTGGGGAAAAGAACGGCAGGGTCACGTTTTTTTGTTTTTTTTTATATTTTAAGTTACATCCATTGCACTATAGATTAGATATCTACACACTTACACGATCAATTGGAACAAACAGCAGGGTCCAAAGTTTACATTGGAAGTTGCAGCAGTCACCAAAGTCACATAATTTTTTTCAGATCACATGACGCAATGATCCAATCCAAAACAACTTTGAGCGTCACTTTCAAAACGGCTGACTTTGTAAAAGACAAAAAAAATAAAAAATAAAAAAAAGGAAAATCGACGGAAAAGTAAGGGAAAGAAACAAAAATCAGAAACTAGCTTCACACAAAACAGGACCTGACTGCAAATGCAAAAGGTATAAATGTTTTGAAACTGTGAACAAGACAGAGCTCGTTTGTTAGAATCTTTCAACTCTCTAACAAGCAAGGATGCTCAAGATTCCTATCTTGCCAGTCTCATTACTGTGTGCGAGATTAAAAGAAAAAGGCCGAGGAAAGGTGATCCTAAAAGTTACAACAGCAACTACCAATACAAAGTGTTTGAATCAGAATCACTTTGTACTAGTGTGCTTTTCCGCCATTCTGTCCATCATCGGCATAAAGAAGTGGAGAATGGAAACAATCAAGAGGAGTTTTCTTAACTACAGGTAATTTTTTTGGGGGGAATCTATATAATGTTGTTCACAAAACTTGTAAACCCTATCGCCTGCATTTATAATTGTAATAAACCTACAACTCGTTTTTTATGGAGAATATAAACTGTCATGATCAGGCCTACATCTACTGGTCTAAACCCAGGTCATCATGCATAGTGTTAATTTGTTCATCATCATCTTAATTATTATTTTTTTTTCCATTTGAACCACCCAAAGATCAAAATGGAAAGCACAGTAATCGACCTCATAAGATGACTGTCCTGTGGCAGAAAGTGCGTGATCACATGTCATTATATAGAGGGCGACAGTCACACTATTCACTGGAGAAAACTCTGCGAATTACCTGCCGGAAGATTTAAACATCAAAAAGATGCACGACATGTTCAAAATTCAGCACCCAGATGAAAAATATTCCTATGAATCTTATCTCACAGTTTTCAACAATGACTTTAACATTATTGCTTTTGGCTATCCTAGGTCAGATACTTGTTCAAAATGTGATGAAATCAAATCAAAAATCGATGCGACTACAAAAGAACTCTCAGCTAATTTAGAATTAGAACACCTTAAGCGTCAGTTGCATGAACTTGAAATTGAACGAGACGTTCACCATAGAAAAACAGAAACATTTTATAGACGAAAACGGAAGGCTAGATTGATAGCCCACAAAGAAGATGATTTTGAGGCGATTGCTTTTGATTTCCCAAAAACAATTAAATATACCCTACCAGCCGTCAAGCTACTTTTACTACCGAAGAAAATTAACATTTAATTCATTTAATATCCATGTACTTCATACTAATGCTGATAATAATATTATAATAAATATATATAATATTATTCTGTATAATAATAATATTATATTATTTTGTATAATAATAAAATAAGTTGTTTTATTGTCACTTAGGAAAGCGCAAAGTAGTCACTAAATTGTTAATACTTGCCTAAAGTGAGTTTGAGAAAGTGGGGGTGGGTTGGGATTTGCAACTCAATATGCAAAAATTATATTTAAAACTAAGACATTCAGAACAAGAGCGTCACCTTTCTGTGGTATCGTTCTAATCGAAAAAAACCATGTAAGCTATTAATAGCACCACCTTTCTATGGTATAGTTCTAATCGAAAAAACATGTAAGCTATTAATAGCGTCACCTTTCTATGGTATAGTTCTAATCGAAAAAACCATGCAAGCTATTAATAGCGTCACCTTTCTATGGTATAGTTATAATCGAAAAAACAATGTAAGCTATCAATTAGGGTGTACGGCGAAGGACACTTTTGACCCAATCTTTAGGGACACGGAATTATGTTCGAGAGTGCGGATATAAGCTAAAGGTAATTTTAGGGTACTGTTTTCAGTTAAAACTGTGGCTTTATTTTTTCCTTTCTTAAAAAGCACTTCGTGAGAGAGCCATAGCGCCTTTAATGCAGTGTAGGGCGGCAGTTATTCACGGCGTTGCGCATCGGTGCCTTACATTGTCACTTCTACGTGTGTCAGTGTTGTAGTGTCATCCATAATGGTATGTCATATACTTTATTCTAAGTGTGTGCGTTTGAGTCCCTGTGTGTAAGTGCGCGCGCGCGCGACGATGCATATCAAAGCTGTACAGACTATGACGGTGTGTTAGTGTCATATACAAAGTTTCGACCTGTGTCGGAGTGTGTCAGCATTTCACTGGTAAGCGTTGTCAGTATTGTGGATTCTCTCCCCCAACCCCCACCCCCAATCCACCCGTCGTTGGTGTGTCACTGATATAGCCTTCTTGACAGTAACGTCGTAATGTCTCCAATGTGTGAAGGCATGTGCCAGATTCATAATAAGACTTCATGGGTGTTACTGATAATACCAATGAAAGTGTTCGTATAGCTGTTGGTATCACAAAGTTCTGCAGTGCGGGAATGTTCATTTTGTCTGCTGCCCCTTGCAGTTGATAACTTCAAGTGAACGCAGTGCAGTCTGTAAACAAGCCGTCCTTATGCTCGACATGCACGAATAACGGTTATTAAATAGGCAACAGCTGTATGAAACTGATAACATATATATCGATCATTCTGCAACAAATTACTTAATTTCAAGGACGCTATTCTCTGACTGAGATAATACGCATTCTGTGATGTTGCTTAAAAAATTCTAAACAAATCCAAATGTCCATCTCGACCCAATGCACATACACATACTTATGTATTATTATTTTTTATACATAAGTACAAACCTGTAACAAACAGATATGTAAGGAAACAAAGTTTGCCGGTGACAGAGATGACCTGATTTTACTTCAGAGATTGGTGTCTCCTCCAAAATAAGATCAATAGGCGATATGTATTATTACGCAGCCGCCTGAACTCTTATTTCTTCTTTTCTAAATCCTTTAGGTTCGATAATATTAATGTCAAGTTGTTGTTTGTTTTTGGCGAGGAATGAATAAACGTGTATTTAGAATCAAAGATATAATAACACTTTTTATGCAGGGGTTTTCAGAGACCTGAAAATTATTTCAACGTTTCTTCCAGGATAAAAAGCTTGAGAGAGGCTGGTACAGATTATGGTGCGAACACACGCGCACACAGACACACACGCCCGCGTACTCTCAGTTTAGTAATTGAAATTCTCAGTAAAGTTCGGCAGGAAAAAACAAACGCTGTTGCCAGTAATTACATCTCAGGCATTGAAGCCATAAAAGAAAAAAAAATCATCTTACATTCTATTGGTTTCGACGAAAACGTGTATAAAATACTGTAGTCAGTAAATTACAAATTGGCTCCGATCGCTGTTGCAGCAAAGAGAAAAAAATCTCAGGAAACATAGACAAACGGTCTCCAAGACAATGGTAGTTGGCTTTAATACCGTTTGACACAGCGATCATGGAATTAGCTGGAGCTGTGAAAATTATTATTATATACTAACAGGCACTAAATTAACCAAGCTTTTTACGACAAGCGTCTTTGATACCGAAACATACCACAAGGAAACATTTCTTAAGAGACGTCTCATGCGATACGCAAGGAACCGGAAGCGGGACGATGATATTTAACAATACATCAACGGGTTCCTTACAACTGCTCATCACCATTGTACGGATCATTATTCAATTTAGTAATTTAATCACCAGTAGGTGGTGAAATTCATGTTTTTATTTTTATTGTTGATCGAGACATCCTCGAGTGATAATTATGATTTCATTTATTACCGTGCTTTGATGATAAGACTTTCTATGGTACTAAAATATTAAATAACAAAACTAAATGTATGTTGACTGTTGACAATATACCTAGCTTATGATTCACCTCTTTAAGCACTTGGGAGTACCCTTAACGACAGCCTTGTCCAAAGTAAATCAGCTTTAGGCACTAAGGCTAGGGTCCCCGGTCTCTCGGGGAGACAAGGGAAATAACCTATTCGCAATCCTGTCCATTTCGTGAACAAAAATTCCTCATTTTAGTTCGAGTCCAGTTAATAGCTCTCTCTCTCTCTTTCTCACTCATTCTTCCGTATCCTTTTTTCTCTGTTAAAAGAAACAAGCAAGCAAACAAACAAATCTAGGATGCGACTGATCTTGTTGGTAGTTGTCTTTGTCAGTATGTTGACACGATCGATCTGGTCTGTGTCACTATCCTCGATAGCTTTACTTTGACCTGATTACTTATCAATCGGACATCCAAAAGTCGAGCGGTTAATGGAGACAAAACGTAAGCGATGCGCATGCGTGTATGTGTGCAGTGTGTGTATGTTTGCGTGATCATCTTAATTCTTGACTTTGTAAATCAGTTGGGTGAATTAAATTACAATAAAGTGGTTCGAGTCTTTCTGACTATATGTTTATCTTATTGCGAAACAATAAATACGAGCTTTGTCTGAGTAGCTAAATATGGTGCAGGCTATTACGTTCATTCCTACATTTTGTTGATCTCACTGAACTGAGAGTATGCACACGTCATTTCTGTAAAGCCATAGTTACATATACAATCTAACGTCCGATAATTTTGATTTTTGTCAAGATTATAGAAATGGAGACGGAAGACAAGCACGAGTGTCAAGTTTCATAACCCCACCCCCCACCCCCCACACACCCGCGCGCGCGCGCACACACACTGAAGCATATTAAACCAATAATAAATAAATAAAACAGTTTTGAACAAAACAGAAAAAGAAGGTGTATTGACAAAGTTATACTTCGTTCAAGTGAAGCAGACGTCTACTCTAAAACTAAAAGTAATTATTCAGTTAAGTAGTAAAATTAATTATCCATCAAGTAGTAAAAGACACGAAATGAATTATCTGATAGATCGCACGCGTGCCTGCAAATCTACAAAGTACAAAAGCACGTCTACCCACTTCGATAACCGCTCAGTGACGAAACACATGCAAAAATATCACAGTCATGAATCTGCGCACACAACTATCGAGACCAACAACCACCTTGTCTGTGTTTTAAGTCGAATAAGCCGGCTTGTTCTAGCAAATTCCCAGTTGGAAGTACTTGCTAAAGATCTAATAATTATATCGTACACTCAATGAAAGGGTCGACACATCCAGTGCGAGTCAGACGATTCACTTTATGTTGTACGTGTACACAGTGACATACACCGAACCGCAACTGTTGAGTCAGGCATATTTGCAGGTGCGACTAAATCCGGTTTAGTCAGGCGAATTATGCTACTCATTGCTTTGTCTCGTTGTACTTGTTCAGCCAGGCAGGACCTCAACAAAAACATACTGAGCATGTACCGCGACCTGGAACCTGCACAGGTCACTAGACACGGGGGATTCAATACTTTCAGGCCTTTTAGTTTGTTGTCGTTGATTAAATATAAACGAAGGACTGTTGGAGAAAAAAAAAATCAGGGGAGAGAGAGGGGTTTGCCATTTCCTCGGTGTGACAGAGTGCACTTGTATCCCAACACGTCAGGTGGCGCTGGAACACCTGTCGATTCTGTCTGCCACTCTCTTGGCCATATGCTAATTTTAAAATACGAAAGGACTGCAGAATAGCCGAAACTAATTAGGACACGTTTCGTTAGTCCGTTCATACTTGAGCATATCACGCAAAGAATGGGTGAGGCACTTAGAAAAAAAAAATGTAATACTTGCCATAGGGACCCCAAACATGTGACACCAAAAGCTTTGTTTTAAGATTTAAACAATTTTCCGTGTATGATTTTTGTTGTTGTTGTTCTGCTTTGAACCAAGCAACATAAAACAGTTTCATTTTTACAGAATCATACTGTACAAATAACTTTGACTCTCACCGTTGTAACAGAATTCTCACACTCACAAAAAAAGTCTGAGATCGATAACAAATGAATGCCAGCTTCACAGAGCACTTTGGAAACGATTATGTCGCATATATAGTGAGTTAGTTTAAAAGTGCAACTTCCGACAGGAGTCTTAATTTAGAAATAGCTAGCAGCTTTGCAATCATATGTGGAAAAGTAAAATGAAATAAAGATAGGCAACAATGATAGACAACAATGACTGTAACGTTTATTAAACATTTTGTTTTACCATCTGCTAAAAATAAAAATTAGTACATGTATGCGAATTGCACCACTTGAATTGAGCAGAAATTACCAGTCTGACAAGTATTCAGTTTATGCCTATTACAACAGGCTTTTGATGCATGTACACAGTTAATAAAAAGTGTTCACTTTAAAAACAAAATATCAGCACAGAAAGCAATATGAACTAAATTCACTAATGTTCTGTAAAAATACATTACAAAGCAATCTTCTTTAACATAAATGTAATTAAATGTAATTGTTTTCATTTACTGGACGGAGATCGGGAAGGTTGTCTGTAAGCACATATATTTATGAGTAATCGGTTTGACAAAAAGTTTGTCTGTAAGCACATATATTTATGAGTAATCGGTTTGACAAAAAGTTTGTCTATAAGCACATATATTTATGAGTAATCGGTTTGACAAAAAGTTTGTCTGTAAGCACATATATTTGAGCAATCGGTTTGAGATAAAAGTGGAGAGGGTATATCTCCCCCCCCCCTCCTAAATAGTTCTTCTTATTCGTGACATTTGCCAGCAAGAATTTAGTTGCACGCAAAGTTATTTTTTTTTTTTTAAATTGATGAAGGTTTTATATCCGCATCTAGCATTTGGCAGACAAGCACACATACTGGAGAGATTTATGTTTTAGAAGGGACGGATATCTTGTCATCAGTCGAGATACTGGAGGACTAGAGTAGATTTTAGGCAGATTTTCTGGGTGCAAATTTACCCCGAACTGGCATACTCTTGTCGATTTACAAATGGCAACGAATCGTCAGCGTCGGCGGTCTGCTGCGCATAGAACAAGATCCATCGCGTTAAATGGACTGAACACTAATCCCACCGCCTTAAAGCTAGGACACGGTCAGCAGTGAGGTTTTTTACTCCTTCCGGGGATAACATCTGGACTACCTGATTCATCGAAAGGTTATTCTGAGGTTACTGAACTTGCCTCATGCGCTACCTAAACATGTGTCGGAACTCTGTTGTCAGGTACATGTTCATCCACCAACCAGAATCTAGAGTACAATGCCGTACTCTTTGACGGCTAACTCTGTTTCGCCTCAATGAGACCAAAGAGTAATAATTTCAGGACCGATAACTGCGTGAGTGTTATATCTAGGTGAAGACACCAACGCTTTATTTATTTTAATGATATATGCATCATGATAGTTCAAGTATCAGGAAAAACTCGGGATTTAGTGGGTTTTTTTTTTTCAAACAGCAAAACATAGGCAGACAGACATTAATGCTTTAAATGCAACAACCACAAACAACAAATCATAGGCAAACAGACAATATTAAATGCAACAACCACAACAACAAAACATAGGCAAACAGACTTTAATACTGTTAATGCAAGTCACATTAAAAAAAAAAAAACAGTCAGTAATAGCCGAGATTACCTACTAATAGTGCTAGACAGCTAAGGTTGCAAGCAGACGTTCGACACGCGGAGGAAATTTCAGACCTGCCAATGGCGTGCGGATCTGAATGAGAAAGCACACTATCCTAACATTTGCCACGCACAAGAACAAAGAGGCAAACATGACGATAGATTAGCGTTAATTACATATTCAGTTTAGACGAGGCGACGACCTTTGGGGGTGGGGGTGGAGTACAGGACAGACACGACACCCTCAGAATTTCTCGCCTCCATGAGCTTCTTCTGTATTGCTCTTGTAGAGCAGTTTATAACACGCGCGCACAGATTGTACAATGTTTAGAGAGACGAAAGAGAACAAACATTATCCATCACGCAAACAACACACCTGATGTAGAGTTACGTTTGGAGCATTAATTTTGAGCAGTAGATTCAAGATTTGGAAATAATATTTAAATATTCTATTCAGTCTCCAGTGTCCGAATACCAGACATACAGCATACAGACCGTCTGATATGCATGTAGATGAATAATATACTAAAAGACAGCAAATCTAGATTTTTTTTTAAAGCATTAATACTTTAAATGCAACATTCCCAAACAGCAAAACATAGGCAGACAGACATTAATGCTTTAAATGCAACAACCACAAACAACAAATCATAGGCAAACAGACAATATTAAATGCAACAACCACAAACAACAAAACATAGGCAAACAGACTTTAATACTGTTAATGCAAGTCACAGAGAAACATAGCCAGACAGACATTAATATTGTTAATGCAATAGTCACAAACAACAAATAATATGCAAAAAGACAATAATGCTGTAAATGCAACAGTCACAAACTTTAAAACTACCATATTCAGAAAAAGCACAAAACATAGGTAAACAGACGGACAGACACAGAGATAACTCTACTCTTCACCAGTCGTAAAATCAAAGCATACCACAGCTAGGTGCACCTGATCACTAAGCTGTCGGTGACAGGTAAGTACGCCAACTCAGGAATGTGACGTTATGCACTGTCCACTGCAAGGTCAGCCATCGGAATGCGGACCGTGACCTGTGTCAGCTTTCTGGACCACGCAAGATGACGTCAGAAGCCAGCTGACCTGTTTTGCGACGTCTGCTTTGGCAAGGTTGTGTAATTTCGCGCTTACGTTTATAGTAGCCTAGCATATACTTTTGCCGGCCATTCTTACAGCACCCGTTGGCTAAGTTCTGTTAAAACAATTGCTGGCTTTGATCTATCAATCATTTGTTTTAATTATTTATTTTGCATTCACCAGTGTAGTTCTGTTAAAACAATTGCTGGCTTTGATCTATCAATCATTTGTTTTAATTATTTATTTTGCATTCACCAGCACCCTGGATGCAGGCTCGTTAGTACATTGTTCACTGCTCAACCGATACCAACCAACGTCTACTAAATCAACCTTTATGCATTTTCGGCTGTTTGTGTCACGTAACTGTGGCGGTAATTTTGATTAAGGAGTCTTCTATTAAGACACTGCCTTTCTTTCTTTCTTTCTTTCTTTCTTTCTTTCTTTCTTTCTTTCTTTCTTTCTTTCTTTCTTTCTTTCCACACACACGTTTGTTAATTTCTTCCTCGTTGTAAGTCAGATTTTCTTTTTCTCTCTTACGTGCGGAGCCAAGTTGATGGCGACGTAAATGGGGTCCGCTAGTCTTTGAAGCAGACATAAAGTCTATATTTAACTTGTTGTTTGTTTCAATCAAAGCCCTCTTCGTTAAACTAAAGTATATATTTGTTAAACAGACAAGAGCTAAAGAGCTTGTACACTTAACACGGTCTTTATGTAGTTGTAAAACATTGTGGAAACGGATTTGAACACGCTGAACGACTCAGTTTAAGTACACCTGACTTGAGTTAATTAATTTAATTATCTTGCTGTGCGGACCTCACGATATTTAGTGACTGTTTAAGAATGGCGTGGCTCTGCTAAGTATAAATACTTATCGATAGCTGGCTGCTCGATAAGTTTGCAGTTTATTTTTAGTGGTCTTTGTACAATGGTCCTTTGGAAAATGGTCGTCATGTTTTTATTTCAAACTGTTGCAGAAACTTACTCAGCTTTAAAAATAAAAGCGCGCACAAGCAGCTTAAAACTGACGTAAGATGCCATTTGCAGTGTTCTGTGCAGCAAATGTGCTACAAAGTTATTTGCCCTTGGCTTTTCCTTCTTTTCTGTTTTAAATAGAAATTAAAGACTGCTTCTGGCAAGAAATCAGTTAGGCATACCGCTGGGGCAAAGACAGTCCTAGATTCTAAAATCAACAAAGGGAGATAATAAAGTCTTAGCAATACAGTCGATATCGATAGCTTTGAACATTATTTTTTTTTAATGACTGTGTTGAAGGCTGTAAGGGTCGAGGAATTTTGTTTACGACTGTTGTCTTTATTCTCTGAGACAGAACGAACCGTTTAGATGAAATAAGAGAAAATCCAAGAGACAAGATGAAATAAAAGAGAATCCACACAGGGCTAACATTGTATGAAACCATTATCAAACATATTTAGTTTAAAATTTATACTACAAACATATTAACCTCTTCTCCAATGTGTTTTGAGCAGCATGGCAATGATAAAACGGAGGGTCAGTTTGCAATTGGGGTGGGAATGGGGAATCACATTAACGATCGCTTCCAATTTTAAAGCTAAGACCCCGCATGAATTTTAATGAATAGATTAAAAAATTTAATTAGATTTCACCGAATGAATTCTTGTAGTTTTGCTTTTGTTTTCTCGATGCCCATGGGTAAAGACCTACCATTAATGAGATAGATTTCTGCAGAATTCTGCCGCTTGGCACTATGATAGTGTGGTATTTCTCAATAATGGCACTGATAACACAGGCATTTAGTTATGTGGCACTGGGAAATAATAGTACTGAACAATGTGAAAGTTTGGAAAAATGGTTATGTAACATTTGACATTACATACTGTGATTCTTAATGACACTGTGCGCTGATAATGACAATCACTTTGCAAAGATAATGACACTGTGTCACATGGCAGTTAACCACTTGGCAGTGTGTCAATCAGAAATGTGGCAGGTACTCAGCATTAATGACACTCATCAATGTGACGCTCGGTATTAACAGCCTTTGACATCGTGACTCTTTGCAATGGTTATCAACATTAATGGGAATCGTTAAATAATGGCTTGGCAATGGACTCGATGATGATAATTAGCACTTAGTGATAATGACATTTGGCAATGAAGTACTTGGTGATAATGACATTTGGCAATAAAGCATTTGAGGATGATACAAATGAATGAACTCTAGGTAGTTGTGGCAACTGGAAATAATGAACATTTGTTAATGTGCTCTTGGCATTAATGTCACTCGCCAATAACTGCATTTGCCAGTATGGAGGAGGAAATCAGAAGTAAACAGTATGGCACTCGACAGTAATGACACTGAGTAAGTAGCACACAACAACAATACTCGGCAGTAATGACACTAAGTAGCACACAACAACAGTACTCGGCAGTAATGACACTGAGTAAGGAGCACACAATAGTAATACTCAGCAATTATTGTATCATTGATAATGTGGAACAGAGGAGTAATGGCAGTCAGTTATGCATCTTCTTAATAATGCACTCAGCAATGCATTCAATATGTATATTGATTAATAACTGGTTCATAGCAGGTGGCACTTGTCAATATGGCAAAGTTGAGTCTGACGATATGGCAGAAATTCTATCTCCCATGAAAACCAATACTTACTGAACAGCTGTTTCTAGCTTGGTTTATTCTGCCTAGCCAGTGATTTCATATAACTCTTTGTCATGGAGTCAAGGGCAAATTATGCCTGTTTTACTAACTAAAGTTTTATCTTCATTCACCTCTTAAATTCTTTGATGTTTTCATTTTTGCGTTATACATTTCTTTAAGCTGGTGACTGCGACCAGGTGACATAATTGCAGCATCATGCCATAAGCTGAATACTGACTTGTTAGAAGGTCACGGGCATTTTAAAAGGGATGTCAATTACTATAAGCGGATAATGAACTACACTTGAACGGTTGTAAGGAAGGGGTTGCTGTTCAAGCCAGATGTTCAATAACCTTGGTTAAAGATGCTTTCCCACTGGTGTTTTATGGATTTACATAAATGGTGAGAGAATCAAATTGGGAAATCGTTCACAACAAAAACTTTGCCTAACTCACAGAGGCTGCATTTATTTCCGTGAATCGAAGATACACCCGCTAAATATTCAGACAAGGTAACATATCAATTTCTCAATAGTTATTAACTGTATTTTATTAAGAATGTTGTAGTATGATCTTGTATTTTCTTATTGTGATTGATATGAACTGTTGCTATTTTCTCCTGACATTGTGGCCGGAGAATAGAGTGAAACCAAGTTAACGTGTTCCGTAATTGTAATAATTCACTGAGATATATAATGTTGTTGTGGGATACTATTTCATCTCCACTGAAGTAAATATCAATTTGACAATTGTAAAATGCATGTTTGTGCATTTGAAACATTTGTTTGATGTAATAATTGTAACCCAATAGTGCTTGGTTATATATTTTTATCCTAATTGTAACACACATGTGACCATTTCTAGTTTCATTGTAAAAATCAGAACTGAGGTCAAAATTGTAAAAGGACACCTATTGTTTGTTGCCACTATGTATGGAACTGTGAATTGTAGGTTCATCGCTCATGGAAAATAATTTTTATTGTTTCAGAGCAGGTTTCAGTTTGGTGTTCAGTTCTGGCATTTCAGTCGATGTTTGTGTTCTATGGCTATTGAGCTAAAAAACCTAATGCTGAAGTGTGCTATTCATGTATGATGAGTCATGCGGATCAGTCATCTAGAACATTCAATGATGGACTGTTGATGTGTGAATTGCCAGAGGGACTTTTCCGATAACTGCTGATGAAAGATAAGTGGTCGTCTGACAAGCTCTGAGGTCAGAATTCATGTTACGATCCGTATAAACATTCAAAGACAGAATAGGTGGTCTGGATGACCTTCATATTTATATGTATTGATTTATGGATTCACTATTTTGTTAAATATTAATTTTTTATATTTTTGTTATCATTATAACGGAAATTGACTAATTAATTATTAGCGAGAGAAAAACCAAAGGAGAATTGAGTTTGGGGTGGAGTACAGCGAATGATTTGTATATATAATAGTAATTATTAAGATAACGTGTCCAATTCACACAATATTACACAGATTCATCTGTCACTATAATTAATGTCTAAGCTGAGAGAATTAATTAAGGAGACTGAAGGGCGAGTCTGGCAACCAGTCTGTCATCAGCATAGGTGTAACGTTAAAATTAACAATCTTTAAATCTTCATGCTGAGACATGGTCTTTAAACAAATGCTGGAATGTAACACTCTTCATGGGGAAAGACTTACTTAATATTAAGAAAGCAGACATAACAGGCGCAGCATGAAAGAAAATGTACCCAGAGCATAGTAAATCCACTGGTGGTATTTCACGAGTGCTTTTTTGAGACCAAACTTATTTCGCCATTAAAGTGATACCTTCAATATTTGCTGAATGATTCACCTGGAATTCGAAATTATCTGTCCCTTGCAACACTTAAATGTTAATGTTTTGTGCAGTCGAATTACATCAACAGTAACACACTGCAAGAATCTATGTGGTTTTAATATTGACAGAATAAAATGAAATTCGACAGAATAAATTGTGGACAATATCGTTCGTACTCGCACATGATCAATCGTACCATATCCAATGTTTTGGCGATTATGGCGTTACCATACAGAGTTAAACTGGAGTTACTACTGTTGGTACCGACACCAGTGTTCCGCTGATTTTGGTTAAAGCACTATCACGACTTCCTATGTTCAACTGATCCTACTGTTACCATAACTATTCACAAAGTTGTGAATAGTCTGGCGTTACCATTACTGTTGGCAAAGTTGCAAATATTCTGGCATTACCATTACTCTTCGCAAAGTTGCGAATATTCTGGCGTTACCATTACTGTTGGCAAAGTTGCGAATATTCTGGTGTTACCATTACTGTTGGCAAAGTTGCGAATATTCTGGCGTTACCATTACCATAATTATATCGAGCTCCGTTCATCCTGGAATTTCAATCACTGTTTATCATGCTGAGTTTTGTTGATCTCGGAATTATCGTAGCCGTTATCGTGCCCATTATTGACAGGATTCACTCTTGCTTAATCCACCGGACAAACCGATAACAGAATCCGAACCAGGTAAAAACTCTTAACGGAAAACTCGTATCAACCACTAAATGATTTTTGTGTCACTTCATTTAACCCGATTATCATCTCTCATATCTATTATCCATAAATCAGTCTGGTTGTTGATAAATAATCTGAGTCAAGTGTAATTAAGCGGAAATATTCCGACTTTACATCCACTGCTGCAGTCTGCCAGAGTAAAATTAAATAAACTACTGCTGGATGTCGGTTGGTCCAGTCTAATTCCGTCCCGACATCAGTAATTCTCATCAACTTCAGCCAAAGTAAGCAATTCAAGCGTCAGACGCAAAGATGCCTTGCTGTTCTGTGCTGTCAAAGCCGAAGTAGCTACTCTGACCCTATTCCTTGCACAGCAGGAAAGAAAAGTCTAGTTTGCTGCCAAAATCTTTAATTTAATTCAATGTACACGCCACATTTACTGTAATATGACCTTCTCATGTTGACCTTGAAAAATACTGTCGACCACTACAGCGGAATATAAATGCAATCCAGATGTTTAAGTGAACAAAACTGTAAGCCTCTAAACCTGCTGATTGCCATGGAGATATTATTATATAAGAATCAGGCGCATCCAAGGCTGCTAGATAGTTTCGTTTCTAAACATGTAGTAGTAGTAGTTCCGCTAACAGTGTTAAAATATATCAACTCCATTTTCTAAACCTGTAACTACGTGTAGTATTTATATTAACCAGTCACGTTCCAGGCTGTTAGATGACCTCGAGTCGAATCCTGTTACACATGTAGCATTTAGATTTAATGGTGGGGACCGGGGAAGCACTAATCTCTCGTGTGCAGGTTGTGTCTCATCCAAGTGGGGTTGATGTTGTACAATGGCGCAGAGATCTTTGCAGGAAATTCGGTTGGTGAATGAATGGATCGTTTCTTTAAGTAGGTGCGCGAAACATGTGGTATCGGTCTAGAGGTGGGTTAACTGCCTGTGACGGTGTTGACATATCGGCCGAAGCTAACTTTTGTTAACATTTACTGTCATTTCCAATTTATCGATTAATTCACTTAAAAAAATTTCTTTACATTCTATTGTTGATTAATTGTTTTAATTGCGTCTGATGTTTATAAAAAGTGCTGATAGTGCTGATTAAATGTGCGTGTACCGTTCACTGCAAGTATAAAAATTCAGTTAATTATGGTAATGGTATAGACTAGAGGAAATGTACAATCGTTCAGAAGATATCAAATTAGACTTAATTCTATAGCTGATATTGTGCCATATTGACACGTTAGTCATTGAAGTGCTTGCGTACATGTGCAATTGTTAAACTGTGTTTGTGTGTGTAACAATCCATCGCGTGAGGAACCACTGATTATATTTTTTGTGAGAAACCACTGATTATATTTTCTCACAAATGCATATTTTGTAAAGTTTATAAGGTCTCAAAGCATTATTCTAAAAATAAATCTTGCTTTGTGGTTTCGTTGTAAAAGTTATTTCGGATACATATTGATTTAACAAAGACAGAATACTTAAATGTGTACTGACGTATTTAACACATGTGAAAATGACCCGGAGTGAAATATATTTGTGATATTAATATAAACCAACTATACTATAACTAGTTTTAATTAAAATATTTAATGATGATTCCAAAGTTAATATTGAATTTTAAATCTTTTTAATGTTGCAGAGAGTGAATATATTTTTTGAATTTTCTTTGAAATAAGTGTGACAAGTGGATCACGTGAGGAGGACAAAAATACACGAACGTGACCCAAATGTAGTGGGTTTGAAAAGAAATATTTGAATATATGCCATTATGGGTAGTGCACCCGAACTGAGGGTCATATATTACGCTGTTAAAGTATTAGTGCTCAGAAGAAAAAAGTAACTGTCATGAATACAGCATTTAACATGTAAAAGTGGTCTGATCTTATAATTATCCAGAATCCAAATGAATCCAATTGGTAAATAATATAAATCTACTTTCCCTGACATTTCTAGAATAATGTTGTGATGTGAGTGTATACAATTTATAAATATTAAGAAGAAAATTAATTCTGATCAGGAATTATTCATTTGTAGTTACTTTTAGACATTCTTTTTTTTTTAATTGAGAAGACCTGCAATATTGATGTGTATGCATGGCATGTAATGAACATCACTAGAACCATTAATATGAAATTATGTTCCTAACAAACCATTACTCAGTAATTGGTACCATTACTAAACGTGCACATATGTGTAGTGGTCAGATTACAATAATTTTGAGAATGAAGTTTAAATTCTTTATTATAAAGTGCTGTGGTATATATAAAACGTCATGTATATTTTACAGTGTTCAGCAAAATGGATCGTGAGCCACAACTTTTAGCTTACTAACATAGAGTTAAATAAAATGTAGAGGGCGCCTTCGTCTCTGCGAATGTTTATAATCCATAATTTTCTCAGTTGTCCGTCCTTGGAAAGCGTATGGAATGATAAAGTTGGACACTCGAAGCAGCTTACAACAGCACAATAAAGAACACAACATGCACGATGATTATTACTTATCGTGAGTCGTGACGTCATCAACGTAACATTAAAGGAAATCTTCGCAAAGCGTCAAGCAATGAACCGGAAATGACCTGACCTCAATGACCCGAAAGGTCACCCGCATTCATAATTCACCGAAATCGTTCATAGGCCTAACAGGTTAGAGTCGCGAAATGACGATACTGTCATCAGTATCAGAATTTATGTGAAAATACACTCATGAAACTATCTAACAATACACTTAGCTGCTTATCTCTTATAATTATTTCATCACCTTGGGGTGTGTGGGGGGTTTTTGTGAAGGTGATATGAATGAGCGTGTGCATGTTTCTGTCCACAGTGGTCTCACATACACTCTTCAACCTTCAGATCAACAAAATGACGGTCAAAGAAATAAAATATACAAGCTACAAACCAGTCATCCAACAGAGTGAGTAATTTGTGAGTGTGACTCACCCTGCACAACCCAGTTTTGATAGCCAGTTTTGTTGATTAGACTTGAACTGCGGCCTAAACCTTGTGGCATAGGACAATGATTGCGTTGTAACCAGGCCATATCGATTACATGAAGAAAAGGTTAATAATGTCTACTATGACTTCATCCGATACATACCATATTATTCTTTTCTTTTTAAAAAAAAAAAAGTTATCTCCCCTGAATGTGTTTAATACCAATCCGATTTTGTGTGCTTTTCGCGAGTGTTTTATTTTGTTGCCTAGCTTTGTTGCGATAAAATAGAATAATTGATTAGTAGCAGCAAAAATAACCTGGCGAATGTTTTGCAAAGATTGTCAGTACGAGGCTAAGTAATTCGTGATTAAGTTGCTTTCCCTTCCACCGCACGCCGAGTCACTCCTTCAAAATAATTATTGTTCAAAGACGATAATCTATGAAATTAGCATAAGCCGGAAGGGTCTCCCATGTACATGTCTTACTACATGCGTTTCATTTGAAAATAACATCTATTGCAATAGATGGGGTCCGTCATGGTATGTGATTGGTGGTCACTTCGCCTTTTAATTGTGACTGTCACAAAAACTTACAGACTTTTACTATCATTTAAATATCAAGTAACATGAAAACAACGGCAAACAACAACAACAATAAAGAAATGGTCGCTTTTTAGGTAAGTTATTTTTTCCAAGAGAGTTGATTAGGTTTACATGACCTTGACCGAACGTTTAGTATGGGGAAAGAGGAGAGAAGGAGAGGGGCAATAAATCTTCACTCCCCGATGTCTGAAAATTTAGTTTTGAAGTTCAGCCTGAAGGAATGGATTACCAAATTCCCCATTTTGGTAACAAGAGTACATTAGTGACGGAGAGAAAGCCTGGTACTCCACGCTATAACTAAGATGCGAAAATTTAGACTTCCATTACCTTGACTTCAAGGACAGTTTGGGCATAAAAATGATGATTTCACACTTTCGACGTCACGGGTGATGACTCCATAGTTTGGACATAAAAATGATGATGATTTCGTGGACATAAAAATGATGATAATTTCACACTTTCGACGTCACGAGTGATCGCTTTATGCAGTCTAAGAACAATGTATCTATCTCTGACTGAAGGAAATTAACACCAAATTTGCAAAATTGAAACTTATATACCGCACTGCGTTTCCGCATCTAAATCATGCTGCCACAGATAAGTTATGGCAGCCACACAATCCCCTTATCCATCTGGCTTCTAGAATTTCTCCAATGCCTGGAACAAACCACCGGGCATCTGTGTAAAGAACACTCCACTCTTAGGCCAAGCTTTGCTCTGAAGACATGTCGGTCACTGATTCAAGTATTTGGCATTGTTAACGCCTCACCTTAAAGACACTTAGCTTTTGACGTTAGGGTGTGTTTTCGTATGCACGCGGATTTATTTAGTAGGAGTGGCATGAGTTTTGTTTTCCTACTGCGCTTTGTAATCCGTTCAGCCCAATTTAAAATCTATTTACGGGACTGACAGGTGTTGCTTCTTTACGGCCGTAATCGTTGTGTGACCTATTATCCGGTATTAGTCACAGGCATCTTAAAAGCTGAAAGTTTGACACTTTTAATCGACAATGTGAATGCCTGTACTGTCTATTGCTTTTACATTCTTAGATTTTGTTGCTGTCTTAAATTCTTAGATTGTGTTGACGTTTTAAATTTCTAGATTTTGTTGCTGTTTTAAATTCTTAAATTTTGATGCTGTTTTAAATTCTTAGATTTTGTTGCTGTTTTAAATTTCTAGATTTTGTTGCTGTTTTAAATTCTTAGATTGTGTTGATGTTTTAAATTTTTAGATTTTGTTGCTGTTTTAAATTCTTAGATTGTGTTGATGTTTTAAATTTTTAGATTTTGTTGCTGATTTAAATTCTTAGATTGTGTTGATGTTTTAAATTTTTAGATTTTGTTGCTGTTTTAAATTCTTAGATTGTGTTGATGTTTTAAATTTCTAGATTTTATTGCTGTTTTAAATTCTTAGATGTTGTTGCTGTTTTAATATAAAGGGCAACGATACGGACGTCAGTATTATTAAAAATCTCGTCAAGAGAGCGAAATCTGAAAATGAGGGCAAATATATAAGAAGTGCAATAAACCATTCTCTCACTTTTTTGTTTGTTATTTGTTCCATTCGACCATGGAAAGGGAAAAGTGCAAGACTTCATGTAAACAGCGTAAAAGTAAAATGTGTAAAAGAAAGACTTACACCTGTGAGCTACGAGTTTATGACGGCTTTATTTAGAAGTCTGCGATGGGATTCTGCAAGCTGGTACTTTTCAAAAGAATAAAACTTCTAGCAGCGCTAAAGATTGTCGGTATCTGAGGTAAGATAGTTTCAGGCTGCCTAACGTAATGTGATGTTTACGTTAGCCAGTGGATTGGGTAGCTTTCTTCGAAACCACAAGACGTCAATAGTTGTGTGTCCAATGAATCGCACAAACCACGGGACTTGCATTACTTTGAAATCATGAAATGCCAGTATTTGTTTTCTTCCAATGAATCGCACAAACCACTAGAATTGCATTACTTTGAAATCATGAAATGCCAGTATTTGTTTTCTTCCAATGAATCGCACAAACCACTAGAATTGCATTACTTTGAAATTATAAGATGCCTATAACTGTTTTCGTCCAATGAATCACTTGTATCTTTGGAAACTCATGCCTTTGAAATCGTTAAAAGATGCCAGTAATTGTTTGTCAAATGGAACGTGGACCACTGGAACTAGTTTTCTTTGAAATCTAGACGCCATTTACTGTTTATATACAATAGATCACAGGTGTACTTAGTGAAAAACTAAGGGATGCCATTTATTGTTTATATACAATAGATCACAGGTGTACTTAGTGAAAAACTAAGGGATGCCATTTATTGTTTATATACAATAGATCACAGGTGTACTTAGTGAAAAACTAAGGGATGCCATTTATTGTTTATATACAATAGATCACAGGTGTACTTAGTGAAAAACTAAGGGATGCCATTTATTATTTCTTCACAATGGACTTTATACTTAAGAAATTACGCTCACAACGAATGACTGTAGACAATGCGAATCACTGATATAAATTAAGAATGAATCACTGAAAGTAAATCAGTGACAAAGGTTACAAACTTTGTGGCAAAAAGTCCGCTTACTTCATAACACTGCGAGACTTATCGACTTTTGTCTTTTCTTGAGGAACTGCTTATAGTTTGCACTTGCGACTTGAGGAACTGCTTATAGTTTGCAATTACGAACAAGAGAATCGAACTTAAGGTAACCACGGATTAGATGGACTCAATTACCGTCGAACTGTTGGCTGGGGAGAATGATCTGACTATGATAAACCGACGAAATGTGGCACCCTTGCTAATTAGTCAACAGAGTAAGTTAGTCGTGAAAAACATTTATATCTATGGCGCGACCAAGCAAACCTTCTCTATGCGTTATATTATTCGAAAAGCAATGTGGACAACTAAAGATTGAGCCGACAAAGGCGCTGCGTGGGTTTCTTCAATAAACAAGCAGTGGAAACTTTAAACCGGGTACGTGTGAGTCTTTCAGGATATGGTATCGATTTCGCAGGTCTTAAATCGGCTGATGAAAAGACATCATTATTTTAACGACAGGCCGGCCGCCGGTCGAGGGTATAAACTTCGTACGAACTTCCTGGGTATCTTAACTTGTTCTTTATTAAAAACTGAAACTCGCAGTGCATTAAAGGATATGAGGGCAGGATATGGAATAAAATTGCTTTTTGTTGGCTCTTTTAATTTAGCCTTTCTTTCTCTTAAAAAAATAATAATCATTATATCATATACTTGATTATTTCCAATTACGCACAAAGTTTTGGTAAAATTCATATTCGATAATGATCACGTAAGTCCGACTTATATCTTCACAATAAAAAATGGCAGCACTATAAATTTCTATATTGTTAACGACTCTACAGTTATCTAGAGAAACGTTTCAAAGTGTTTCAAGTGTGGTTGCTCTTACTGCCAAACGCGATATGAACGAATGTGGTTGGTGGTGGTTATGCAAAAATAAATTAATCAATTGTGTTGTTCCCCCCCCCCTCTCCGATGGGTGCAGTGGTAGAGAAAGAAACAATGGGGGAGTAGGGGAGTAACAGTTGCATAAGTATTTCAAAAGGTCTGTCAATTTCCTTCCAAATCAATTAAATCTTTTTTATTCATTGAAAAAAAATGCTTGACTGATAGATAATGGTAACATATTTTTCTTGTGAAAAAGTAAGAAATTCACGTTATGATAATAAAATATATTTTCAGTGCCAAAGAATGACATATCAACTGTAAATATCAATGCCATGTGACACTTCAGAACATATTACAGACATAAAATACTAAAACAGTAAGAGTAGTCGTTTTAGCTAAATAGCCTTCAGCAAAAACAAATCAGGTATAACAATGGAATTCATTAACTAAGTTACACACTAACTAACTATATCATATAACATTAATTAACTATTTCATACATTGACTAACTAAATCTCGGATTAAACTAAATCTCGCACTAACCAAATCTCGCACCTACTAATTTACGCACTAACCATATTATGCACAAACTAAATCTCGCATTAACTAAATTACGCACTATTTAAATTATATCTCGCACTAATTAAATTGCGCACTAACTAAATCTGGCACTAATTAAATTACGCACTAACTAAATCTCGCACTAATTAAATTGCGCACTAACTAAATCTCGCACTAATTAAATTACGAACTAACCAAATCTCGCTCTAATTAAATTACGCACTAACTAAATCTCGCACTAATTAAATTACGCACTAACTAAATCTCGCACTAATTAAATTATGCACTAACTAAATCTCGCACTAATTTTTTTAGGCACTAACTAAATCTCGCACTAATTAAATTACGCACTAACTAAATCTCGCACTAATTAAATTACGCACTAACTGATCTTGCACTAATTAAATTACGCACTAACTAAATTGACACACGCACTAATCTAAATTATACACTCATCAATCACGCTGTGGTAGAATAAATCTGCCTATCCCTATTTCTAAACTTAATTGTTATATAAATTGTTAAATTGTCGAAATGACATTGAGAATTCCTTATGATAGTATTTTTGTGTCAGAGTTGGAGTAAACAATTTGAGTTGAGAATATGCTAGAAAATTGGTGATGCAAAGCAAACCCGTTCCAACTGGATGAGTAGTTTTATTATCCAATGGTTAAGATTTACGAGAACGAGACCAACCAATGGGCTGAGAGATCAAACGTTTACACTCGCTGTAAATACTTCTATTGTCTAATCCCTTGAATTTAATGTGGCAAGAAGTCCGGTTATGAAAGGAGGCCGTTAGCTTAATGGTGAGTTAATTCACGTTTTCTTACCTTCGATGCCTCTGGCCAAAGGAGACCTTGTCCTTTTGTGTGTCCCTAGTATTCAAGTTTGAAATGTCTAAAGAAACATTTGGTTGGTCAAGCAACAAGGATACATTACTTCAGATGCTGTAATAATACTCAGATGTGTTCTTGCAGGGCCTGGGTATCCAGCAGTATGTCATCCTTGAAGTTAGAGACATATTTCTCTTTCATGTGGTCGATGAGCAATCTCATCATCTTAGTGAAAACAGCTGGTGCTGTGAGGATGCCAAATGGTAATACTCGCCATTGATACTGGCCATCAGGTGTACTGAATACTAATTTCAGCCTGTCTGCCTCACAGACTGGAATTTGCCAAAACTCTTTTGCCAAATGTAATTTAGAAAATATATTAAATCAATAGTTATAAATAAAAAAGTTAATCAACAGCAAAAAATGCACAAAATATTTCTAAGTCTATTCTCAGTCAGTTAGCTCACCATTAAGCTAACGGCCGCCCTTCATGAAAGTTATATTAAGACTAAGCGCAATTACATTAACCAAGACCTTTTGCGTGATTTGATTTTTTAAATTAATTTTCTTGGAATTTGACCCTAACTCGCTAAGACTAGAAGAGTAACGTCCTCAATTGTAATATGTACTCACCTAGTCTAGCTAGTGGTTACTTTTTGCCTGTCACAAATGTTTCGGCACCAAAAAAAACCCCTCCAAGAAAATGCAAAAATCTCGCCAAAGACAGACAGACAGACGCACGAACGCACGCCACACACACATTTGTGTTTCCCGAAAAGGAGAGCGAAGATTTAAAAAAAACAAGCGTCTATAAATAGCTCGCTTTCATGTACTCAAGTTTCGTGATAGCTGCATTCTAGCATTTGCGTCAATCAATGAAAACTTAAAAAAAAATTCATTAATCCTCACTAAGTTTGCTCACTATAATTATACATATTTTATCTATCCAGTCCTTCCGCTCAAGCTAATACTTTCAAAAACATGTGGTTTTTTTCCCTCCATTCAACTGATAGACCACCGTCGCAAACTATTTGCTGTACACTGACTGCTTTTAAAAATGCCAAGGTCTTTATGGTTGTTTTCAACTTTGCCTAGTCATGTAAAAGTAATTCACAACCACCCACATACATACTCGCAGTCTGTTTATCGAGGTTCCAAGTGTCAATGGCGTCAGTTATGAAGAGGCTGGATGGGTGCATAGCTCTTACGTTGAATGCGTACTATTGTACATTGTTACAACAAAATAACAGTAGTCTAAGCATGTTGTCACTCACTGGATAAAGGTTTAAATTCTCTCTGAGCAAAGCTCATACTTTTATTGCTTGTGACTTCGGCTTCCTTGTTAAAAAATACCAAATAAGCCTGACATTAATTCGTTACTTGAGAAAGTGAGTGAGTGTGTGTGTGTGTGTGTGTGTGTGTGTGTGTGTGTGTGTGTTTGTGTGTGTGTGTGTGTGTTTGTGTGTGTGTGTGCGTGTGTATGTGTGTGTATGTGTGTGTATGTTGTGTGTGTTTTGTGTGTGTGTGAGAGAGAGAGGGAGGGAGGGAGGGAGGTTGATTCAAATTAAAAACAAAAGCAAACTTTTAATGCCCATTCGTCCCAAAATCATTCATCTAGAGATTTTTTCCTTTCAACAAATGAAGAAATTATTTTAGATACTGCTAACAACAATAAACAGGGCAAAATATATTTAAAACTAAAGTCCACTATATGTTCTCCCAGTTGTCACTTGTCTCTCTGAGCGGGGATCGAAACCCGGCCACTTAAACGGAAAGCCTATGACGTGTCGCCTCCACTTCCGCTATTCCTCCACCAGAACACAAATCTCGAGCCCCGCCACGAAGTTGGAAGTGGACCCAAATCAAACAAACACTTACATGTATTGCCCTCTAACACACCCCAAGTTGCCCTCCACACTCCACACGACCCAAAGACATGATCCACATGATCTGATACATTGCTTTGGGTCTATTAATGTACCACACTCTACTGAAGCTGTGTTAGAAAGACCCACAACTCAAATAATCCTCCTCTAATTACTCCACACTCCACTTAAACTGTGTTGGAAAGATCCGCAACTCAAATAATCCTTCTCTAATTACTCCACATTCCACTTAAACTGTGTTGGAAAGATCCGCAACTCAAATAATCCTTCTCTAATTACTCCACACTCCACTTAAACTGTGTTGGAAAGATCCGCAACTCAAATAATCCTTCTCTAATTACTCCACATTCCACTTAAACTGTGTTGGAAAGATCCGCAACTCAAATAATCCTTCTCTAATTACTCTACACTCCACTTAAACTGTGTTGGAAAGATCCGCAACTCAAATAATCCTTCTCTAATTACTCCACACTCCACTTAAACTGTGTTGGAAAGATCCGCAGCTCAAATAATCCTCCTCTAATTACTCCACACTCCACTTAAACTGTGTTGGAAAGATCCGCAGCTCAGATAATTATTTTACTGCTCCACACTCCCAAATTAATATTAAAAACAAAAAAACAGATAAATATCACCTATCAGCTGATCTTTTTTTTAAAAAGAAACAAAACCCTTGACAATCACGTTTTCTCCGTCCCACTAACATTTGCATTTTTGTCCTTCCTCACCCAACTTCTTCCACCCCGATCTTAATTTCTCTGAAGGGGATCTGAAACCCAAATCAAACAAATAACGTATTTGGGGCCTATAGGACGACTAGACAGCTGGCGCCAGGATGTCTACACAATGACGATTAAGTGTAAGAAAAACCAAGGCAACGAGACTATACGATGACTAGACAGAATGATGACTACGTGAAGGCTCCAAGATGACTAGACAGCCATGTCAACCACATCAGCCTATAACCAACGGCTTCTTCGTACCTCTCCTTAACAGAAGGTCGAGTCAAACCTCCACCCCGAAATGCAAAAAGAAAATGGATTACGACAAGAAGTCAAAAAAGTAGAAAAAAAGAGCGAAACTAACAGTTAAGAAACATCACTTCTGACGTCAAAACTACGTGTTACCCATTCTTAGTTAGGATGCTCTTATATGATACTGAGCTCTTAACCCACCCACCCCCACCCACCCCACACACAACACGTACACTTATTTCTGAGAATGGTTATAATTCCCTGTGTGTTAATTAATTTCTTATTTTAACATTTTGTAGCTTACTTGCATTCCTCTAGATTAGAATATGTTCTATCAGACCGGGGTGCATATTTTGCAGGTAAAGATATATTTAGCGTAATTAAACTTCTCAGTCAATCCCTTGGATGCTTGAAGGCTAGAATGAACTCTACATTCAGATCGTGATAGATAGATCGACCTCCTTCCAACACACTGCCATCCGCACGTGCGACTCAAGATCTGCGCAACTTCGACTTCTGCTCACTCTTCCCCACCCCTCCTCAAAACAACAACTAAAAAATCACACACCCCACACTTAGTTGTGCAGTATTCTTTCTGAAGAACCCCACCCCCCCCCCTCCCCCACCCCCACCGCCGCTCCTTTTACAATCAAAGGATGGGCTCACACTCACATTTCCTGCCTTCAATCTATTTTTGCATTCACCGTCTATGCAAGACAATTGTTTGGTGCAAGAAAACCGTCTATGCAAGACAATTGTTTGGTGGCAAGAAAACCGTCTATGCAAGACAATTGTTTGGTGGCAAGAAAACCGTCTATGCAAGACAATTGTTTGGTGGCAAGAAAACCGTCTATGTAAGACAATCGTTTGACGGCTGATACTACGTAAAACCGTCTATGCATCGCAACTGTTTGATGGCAGATACAACCGTAAAGCGTTCTATGCTAGGCTGTTATTTGATGGCAGATACAACCGTAAAGCCATCTACGATAGGCTGTTATTTGATGGCAGATACAACCGTAAAGCCATCTACGATAGGCTATTATTTGATGTAAAAATTATTACAAACGATATTTATGAAACAAGGAACGAAATATGATATACAACGTCCTTGAAATTCTATTCTTTGAATTTTCCTCGTGCGAATTACACACGTGACCTGTATACCGCAATGTCCTACCTCTTTTAATGACTGGGAGGGGTTACCTTCAGAACCTTTCCCACTCCCCGCTATTTATATCTCTTGAAATAAAATTTGAATTTCAGCTTTTTTATAAAAAGCAATTGTGGCGGGGTAAATTTGCCTATCCCTATTTCTAGACTTAATTGTTATATAAAATTTTAAATTGCCGAAGTGACCCGACCTTGGGCACTCCATATGACAGTATTTTTATAAGTGTCAGAGTTGGAGTAAACAGCTCAAGAATATCGTACAAATTGCTGATGCATTCCAAACCAATTCTAAATGGATGAGTAGTTTTTATTATCTAATGGTTAAGATTTACAAGAACGAGACCAGCCAATGGGCTGAGATTGAAAGTTTACCTGCCGTAAAGAAATCTATTGTCTAATCACTTGAATCTGGTGTAGCAAGAAGTCTGGTCATGAAAGGCAGCCGTTAGCTTAATGGGAATGAGCAGCCTTTCCTTGTTCTAACCGAATCTCCTGATTTACTGATTATAATCCACTACGACCATGGTAGATGCAACACTTATCTACCATAGTGTGTAAGTGTAAGGAATACACTGCACTCCATTGATGTATGGTGGCAAAGAATGCTGACTACATCGAGCAAATTCTGGTAAAAGGAAATAACTGGAAATTCTACAATTGCTGTTCTGCCTGAAGTAGCTAATATGGCAGAGTGCCAAATGGCCTCTCAGCAGCAAATCAGTGTTCTACATCATAAAATAGAGGGAACGTGTGGAATTGATAGTAATAACGTGAACAATAAACTTGTGACAGTTACAAAAAGCACACGAAAAGATTATTGCGGCTTTGCCTAGACAAGGTTACATAGAAACTATTATTGCTTATTTCTAATAACTCCATTTCTGTTCCCTGATAAGGACTATCCTGTGATTTGAATTGACACTAATCTGTTGAATTATATTTTAGGACATAAGGCTGTATAGATATTAAAATTATTTGAACGTGGTTTTCATGGAAATATTGATGTCATGTAATCTTTTCCATTGTACTTGCTATATGTATATTTCATTGTTGATTTAATAAATTTATTGTTAAATTTATTGACCTTCTTACACATATTGATAATCATATGTCGGAAAGACAGTGGTTTGATGGAGGCTTGTGTGACGATGTGTGACAAATTCTGTGTCATGACCTCGTGACCCAATTGCTCGTTTCAAAATTAAATTTTTGAACGGACCTTTGTTGAAATTCACCCGTGATACATCAGTATCGAGAGAAGCTTTCTAGCAAGGTCGGATTGTTGCATAACTTTAGGCCAGTGTCCAGCACCTTCGAGATCAACAACATACCACGTGAACGGTCACGTGATGCGTTCAATGCAGTTTCATAAAAATAATCATAAGGCGCCAAAACACTCACTCACTCACAGACCGGCAGACACACAAGGCAGCTTTAACATTAGCTCCGTCCCGCCGCCATACCAGAGTCGTAAGAGAGTCGAAGATGAACCCGCGCTAGAGCAGTAAAATCTACTTTTAAGAGCCGGGTTCTTCTTATGTTATTCCTCTCTACCTTCGTACTTCTTGAGTCGTACACCGACTCGGGCGTCTTCATGACCCATACGTAAAAGTACATCGTGTTAACTACGGTTAACGATCGTCGCAAGTACATTAGCGATGCAGTAATTGAGTGGACATTGACTGTTATGCTATGCGGTACTGACGATGAGCCAAAGGATGTGGACCAGTTCTAACCAGTTGAACCCCACATGCGACCAAGAGTGTAGTTAAGTATATCTACTAGGGTCCAGAATCAAGTGACTATTTGGCAACAGAAAAGCAAATTCTCGTTAGAACTTTTAACCAGGACGGTAAATGAGAGAACAACGCTGTGTAGAATTAAGACGTCGTGTCGTAATTAATCGTTGCTGTTAATTGTTAAACTTATTAAATCTATTTCATTTTGTTAAGAACCTCTTTTTGTAGTAAATTGTATGCATATAGACCAAATGGGATTGGATGGGGGCTGTCTGAGCTAAACGAATGACGTAATGAATGCATATGAATCTAAGAGAGTTTTTAACGATTTCCAATCTAGCTAATGTACGCAAATTATCAGTTTCGTAAATCTGTGATCTAGACTACAAAGATCCATTTTTAATTTAGTCGAATGATGATTTGAGCAACCAGTCTGTTTAGGTTAAACGAGAGAGAATTAATTTAAATAGTAAATTAAAGTTCTATAATTTCCTAAGCAGGGTCTTTAAATAAATACTGGAAACGTAACAAGTGGTGCCTCGTCCGCGGATTGATATGTATTAAATTGTAACATTTTTTATACATAGGGCGCATCATAAACCTAGAAACAAACGAACATCTGAGAATTGCCAATATTCTATTGATTCAGGATTGTTGAAATATTTATCTTGCTTTTGTTGTGACATGTGCATGTATTCTTTTGCAGAGTAGCGTGCATGTTAGTTAATATATGTTTAAGCGTAGTTAAGCATTATGTTAGCTATTGATGATTTATTTAGTATTGTGTTACTGGATACTTCATTGTGAGAAGTCGACGTGTTATACCGCCAGCTAGGAGAGTTATCGGTAGTAACAGACTTCGGACTATTATATTTAGGGTGCTAAGTATAATGTGTAATGTTGTATGGTCGGAGCCGTGACATTACGAAAGCCTTGGAGACAACAGATTGTAGCCAAGCAGGTGAACGTGTAACCAACGCGTAATTTATTTCGGAAGGTGTTCTGAATAAATTCAATAATTTTTGTAAGGTCGTAGCCTAAAAGTTATTGTGGGATAAAAGCGGAGTTTTATCGCCTACGGTTAGATACACAATCACGAGAGATATTTATTGTAGCCAGACGCGCTAAATAAATAAGATGGACACTTCGGATCTCGAACAGACTATTGCGAGTCTGAGAGAGATAGGTTCCTTGATCGGATACCGAACGGAAGACGAGTTAATGAACTTCGTTAGAACTGAACTAGACTGGGAAGAGGAACGCGAAAAGAGGAGAGAGGAACACGCGAAAGAGTTAGAACGAATAAAACTCGATGGCGCGTTAGCGATGGAACGGATAGAGATAGAAGATGATCACCTTACGACTTTGATAGATCTAAGGGTCGATGAACGGATGGGGAGCTTACAGCTCATGGAGATTCTAAAACGCGAACACGGGATAGGCATATCACTAGAATATAGAGGTGAACAGCTACGTATTTTCGTCCTACTAGAACTCAATGAAAAGGAAATAGAACACAGGGAAGAAATTAGATCTTCAATAAGCTCACGAGCAAAACAGTTGTGTGATAAAGATTTCCGATTCAAAGGGGAAGGGGAGGCTGAAATACGAGACCTAACGTTCGAAATTAGAAAGTTGAAGAAAGAAAAGCTAAGACTTATGGAAAGGAAAGAAAGTCTAGAATTAGAATGGTTGTGGACAGAAATCGAAACAGAGTCTAAAATTGCTGGGGAAAGTACTGTTGACAAATTACGACAGGAAGGTCAGGCCGTGAACTTTGACTTGCCGAGGTCAAACACCGCGAGCGTGGAGACTGACACACAGAAATTAGTCGCGCTACCAAACACAGCAGACGAATTAGACAGTTTGATTGAAAACAAAAACAAATGTTTTGACGAAACCATTACAGTTCAACATGCTAATCTGTGTACAGAAACAGTTAGCGCACCCAAGCTTGATCTTGAAACAGAGACAAGAAAAGACACTGTTGTTAAGGACTTAATAACACGTGTAGAATTTGGACAAACACATACACCGCCGTGTACGTGTGACACCTCGGTTGACGGACTGAATGCGCATGATAAGATAGAGACAGATTCTATCGGTTGTGTACCGTTAAGGTGTGATGAAACTTCTAGCAACACAGTGACTGATTTTTCTGACAGGACAAATATGCATGAGAAGATAGAAACGGATTCTATCAGTTGTGTATCGTCGAAGGGCAGTGACACATCGACTGAGTTTACTGACCGAACTGTTAGTTTAAGAGAGAATGTGCTCGCTACGAAGACTGACATCGGTAGATCTCGATCTCCGATGATTGACGTGAGTCATGACGTAATTTTGGAACACAAGATTATTGCGTTATGCGAGGTTTCGAGTGCTAATACATTGACAGCCAGGGAAACAGAAGTATTTGATCCAGATGACAGTATAGGTAGCATTACAGACGGAGGCAATGTGCCTATGATAAGTTCATTTACTTCGGATGACATGACAGTTGTCAGAGCTGAGACAGAGTTCTTTTCCAAACGTGACATGGAAGAAGATATAGTCGAAAACTGTACAGGGACGGTCGACGATAACAATGCATGTGTACTGACGTGTATGCACGCAGTTGTCAGAGACATGGCAGAACCGTCTGCAGATAAATCACTTAACGGAATTAGTGACGTAGACAGAAGCCACGGTACAGGGACTACCTTTATTGACTCACCTGTTGAGATAAAGGAATGTCGTGAGTACGTACCAAAAACTGAGACAAGTGGAAGTAAGGAGGAGGGGGTTTCATTAACTGATAGGTTCCTTGGTTCACTGATGAAAAGTACGGAGTGTAATCCCGAATTGATCAAAGACACAGTACAAATGAGTGACAGAACTAGATTGATAGATAATGAAAACCGGAGTGACGGACTGATAACCAGAGTAGGTGGGGCATCAGGACTGTTACTGACATCAGATGCAGAGAATTATGATAGAGGAAACAGCGGGAGTGTAGCCTACAACACACAGAGAGTAGACATAGTGATGTTATTCAGTGTAATAGAGACAGGTAACATTCACTGCCAGTTGGTGACTGAAACTGACAGAATTTCTATCATAGATTCTGACGACCTGATGAGGAGACACATTGAATTAACTAAGTCGGTGGAGACAGATTATGTTAGTTCAATAAACGGTATGGTCCAGGGGAGACAATCGATAACTCTTGGAGAGTTTAAAACAGAACCCTTGTTCATACAACCACAGGAGTCCGACTTGCTAGCGAGTGAGTCTGACCACACAGTGACTAGGGAATACTCGAGTGGGGAGTTAGACAATTCTAGAGTCACAAAAGAGACACGGACTTATGTTGTCAAGGAGAGAGACAAATTGACAGACATAACAGTCGAACACCTAGTTGTGAATGGGTTAAAACAGAAAACAACTAGTGGGATGAGGTATTTCACTTCAGTCTATGATAAAATCAGGAGAACAGAACCTCCAGATTTAGGGGAGAAGCTAATGTTGCAATTCAGGTACTTCAGAAAGACAGGTAGCCGCGACAGAGCACATTTGCGAACCTATGACGTTAGACTAGATGCGAAATGGACCCATAGTAGATCTGACGCCATTCCGACAAAAGACGTTGAGTGCATGCGAACTAGAGACGTTCAATGTGTACACAATGACGTAACTACAAATGCACGAAACACCAAGAGAGCAAATCTCCATTTGCGTGAGCTCAGTGACAAGGCTAAGAGCGATAGATTTGAAATTCAGACTTCGCAGAGTCAAGGCCACAGTGACACTGACATGATACGAAACGTATCGAGAAGTTTGAAACTGTTAGACAGGGTAGAGACCAGTCATGCAGAAACTGACACTACCAAAAACATTTTAAACTTGACAAGTACTTTGGAGAGTTTTGAAAGAGATAAAACACTTCAGGGACGTACTTACTGGACGAGAAATGAAAAGTCTAAACTTGACATGCAATATATTGCACCTCACAGTGACGTTCTGACGAACAGAGTAAGAAAGAAAGAATACAGTTGTCATGCCATAGACATGTTGACACACATGGGCGACGACGTGTATTGGGGTTGGGATAGAACTACGAAGATAGCGCAGCAGTAGAAATAATGATTTGATACCTTCTTTGAATTTTCATTATTTTCTTGTTGTACCGTAGTTGGTGGTTGTTATTGTAAATATGTTGGACATTTCATAAAAACTTGGGACAAGCTATAACACTGATTGAATTGTGTTAGTGTTGTAACTCTGAATATGACAGGTAGACTGATAGATAGTTCATTAGAGTTGGTAATTCACAAACTCTGATATTTGGTTGATACAGGAAATCAATATCTGGAACTTTTCATAACCTGCATATTGATAGTGTTGTTCATTGGAAGTCAATTTTTTGATCACACTATTGTTGGATACGTATTCAGTGGAATTGGTTGATGTTGGATTTCTATTCTGAATAATCTGGTTAGATCAAACTAGGTTGTGTGTGAACTATTGATTATTGGGACAGATAGTGAGAATTTCAGAACATGTTATTCCATTGGATGGATGTCTATTCAATTAGACTGAACGTTCTTCTTAAATCATTTTTCTTTGATTTCCTGAAGTGAGAAATATTGTATGAGAGCGCCGTTAATCTAGAGTTGATTTCCCTGCCGCGTTACATTATTTCTGGTTATGTTGAAATTTTTTAATTGTAAATTTTTTCTTCATTTTGCACTTCTACATTTTATAACACATAATTTGTAGGAGGCATTTATCCTTTGGTAAGATAAACGCCTCAAAAGCAAGGGGGTGTGACGATGTGTGACAAATTCTGTGTCATGACCTCGTGACCCAATTGCTCGTTTCAAAATTAAATTTTTGAACGGACCTTTGTTGAAATTCACCCGTGATACATCAGTATCGAGAGAAGCTTTCTAGCAAGGTCGGATTGTTGCATAACTTTAGGCCAGTGTCCAGCACCTTCGAGATCAACAACATACCACGTGAACGGTCACGTGATGCGTTCAATGCAGTTTCATAAAAATAATCATAAGGCGCCAAAACACTCACTCACTCACAGACCGGCAGACACACAAGGCAGCTTTAACATTAGCTCCGTCCCGCCGCCATACCAGAGTCGTAAGAGAGTCGAAGATGAACCCGCGCTAGAGCAGTAAAATCTACTTTTAAGAGCCGGGTTCTTCTTATGTTATTCCTCTCTACCTTCGTACTTCTTGAGTCGTACACCGACTCGGGCGTCTTCATGACCCATACGTAAAAGTACATCGTGTTAACTACGGTTAACGATCGTCGCAAGTACATTAGCGATGCAGTAATTGAGTGGACATTGACTGTTATGCTATGCGGTACTGACGATGAGCCAAAGGATGTGGACCAGTTCTAACCAGTTGAACCCCACATGCGACCAAGAGTGTAGTTAAGTATATCTACTAGGGTCCAGAATCAAGTGACTATTTGGCAACAGAAAAGCAAATTCTCGTTAGAACTTTTAACCAGGACGGTAAATGAGAGAACAACGCTGTGTAGAATTAAGACGTCGTGTCGTAATTAATCGTTGCTGTTAATTGTTAAACTTATTAAATCTATTTCATTTTGTTAAGAACCTCTTTTTGTAGTAAATTGTATGCATATAGACCAAATGGGATTGGATGGGGGCTGTCTGAGCTAAACGAATGACGTAATGAATGCATATGAATCTAAGAGAGTTTTTAACGATTTCCAATCTAGCTAATGTACGCAAATTATCAGTTTCGTAAATCTGTGATCTAGACTACAAAGATCCATTTTTAATTTAGTCGAATGATGATTTGAGCAACCAGTCTGTTTAGGTTAAACGAGAGAGAATTAATTTAAATAGTAAATTAAAGTTCTATAATTTCCTAAGCAGGGTCTTTAAATAAATACTGGAAACGTAACAGCTTGCTAAATATAGATTAAAGATGGATTTGACTTCTCCTTTAGTAAGAAGTTTTCCACCTACGGAAATATTGTGGTGAAGGTAAATGTTTGTCTTTTAATGTTGTGAAAGAGAAAAAATTTAGAAACACCTGCATATCCACCAAGTGAGAGAGACGAGTGGAGTCTTCTGGAGAATTATTAATAACATAAATTAAGATTCTCATCACTTGTAATTAGTTATGGATGATTAATTAATAATAATAATAATCATAACTATTAACGGTCGCGTTGGCGTCACAGAAATATTTAAATAAAAATAAGAAAATAGAAAAATTTTCAATAAACCGCGCAGCCGTCTGAATAAGACAAATCCAACATAAGTAAAAAAAAAAAAAAAAAAAAATCATAATAATAAAACGTCGTTAGTCAATTTTTTTTTTTTATTTTTTTATTTATGTTGGATTTGTCTTATTCAGACGGCTGCGTGGTTTATTGAAAATTTTGATATATTTATCGGTAATAGGAGCAACACACGTTATGTGAACAGTGAGGAAAACGAGTACTGGAACTGCAGGAGGACTAATTAGGGATAAATACTTAATGTGAACATACCAGAGAATACTGTATACCAAGACAATCACAAAGGTGGACAGGATGTGAACCTACCAGAAATTAGAAACACTGTGTAGACTGAAACTCGGATGTGAACAGACAAGAGAACTACAAGATGTGAACAGACAAGAGAACTACAAGCTGTGAACAGACAAGAGAACTACAAGATGTGAACAGACAAGAGAACTACAAGATGTGAACAGACAAGAGAACTACAAGATGTGAACAGACAAGAGAACTACAAGATGTGAACAGACAAGAGAACTACAAACACTATATATCAGCATAACGGACAGATACGGTGGTAACGTACGAGATAACATTGGCACTGACAATCAAGATCAGTAAAAGACAGACAATTTGTGAACATAGGATTCAATTTGGTACACCGTATACCCACAAATGATGTGAGCACACGAGAGACCAACAGGTAGAATTAATCCCTTTCATATCTCATTTCTTTTTTCTTTCTTTCTTTCTTTTTTTTTTTTTTAACAAATTAATCCTTTCTTGAAAAGTAATTTTCAAGATTAAAATACTCCGAAGCCATATTAAAGTATCAGTAATTAAGCTATATTAAAATGTCAGTAATTAAGCTATATTAAAGTGTCAGTAATTAAACTATTTTAAAGTGTCAGCAATTAAGCTATATTAAAGTGTCAGTAATTAAGCTATATTAAAGTGTCAGTAATTAAACTATATTAAAGTGTCAGTAATTAAGCTATATTAAAGTGTCAGTAATTAAACTATATTAAAGTGTCAGTAATTAAACTATATTAAAGTGTCAGTAATTAAACTATATTAAAGTGTCAGTAATTAAGCTATATTAAAATGTCAATAATTAAGCTATATTAAAGTGCAGTAATTAAGCTATATTAAAGTGTCAGTAATTAAACTATATTAAAGTGTCAGTAATTAAGCTATATTAAAGTGTCAGCAAATAAGCGATATTAAAGTGTCAGTAATTAAGCTATATTAAAGTGTCAGCAAATAAGCGATATTAAAGTGTCAGCAAAATAATCTATATTAAAGTGTCAGTAATTAAGCTATATTATAGTGTCAGTAATTAAGCTTTAAAAACTATGCAGATGAGAGAATTTGTCGTTGCAGAAATACGACTTTTGGTGTGGTTTTCCAGTTGCAGAAATCGACTTTTGATGTGGTGTTCCAGTTGCAGAAAAATATGACTTTTGGTGTGTATTCCAGCTGCAGAAATACGACTTTTGGTGTGGTGTTCCAGTTGCAGAAATACGACTTTAGGTGGGGTGTTCCAGTTGCAAGATGATAGTTGACAAAAAGTGACTATAATTCCAATTTTAAGGCAGACTATAATTAAGAAGTACTGCAGAGAGATAATCTCCAACAATGTTCTATGACTAAAAAAGACTATGCTGAAAACATTACACGAGAGAATTAATGGGTTTTTCCTACTAAACTCTGAATAATTACAGGCTAAAATTAGAATATAAAAACAACCCACATTTATAGGTAATAATGCCGTGTCGTAAAAAAGTCATACTGACATTGTTAATATGTTGTAATAAGTGACCACAAACGCACGCTATTTATAAACTCAGTATAATGGGGACTTGTGGTATAAAGATGCTATAAATAGCAGGAGACACATCATTAAAATTCGTTTTGAGATTTCTCGGGAACACTTGTTATCGTATCTAAATTCAGTGTCCACATCACAGCGTTTTGTTTTTTTCAAGACAGCATTCGTATTCAATGCTGTTAATTTTATCTTCTTCCTGCTGATGTTATCGCAACTTATACACGTTAACCCGCCCTATCCTGTAATCTTTCCATAAACACTCGCGCACGCGCACACACACACACACACACACACACACACACACACACACACACACACACACACACACACACACACACACACACACACACGTACACACACAAATATACTATATTGAAACATTGTAGCTATGAGGCGGACAAAACCTACAAAGAGATCTTTTGATTAAAGCGAAGTACAATGGACGACAATACATTCACCGTCAGACAACCTTTACTCAACTTCACTCGATAGCACTGCGGGTCGATACCGTTCGGCGACACACAGAGTTGCATCGATCTTTTCATGGAACTATAGGCCCTCTTGGATAGAAATGAATAATGCAATTTCTTTTTCCAGCAACCCTGTTATTTTTCACTATTAATTAGAAATGCCTCCCCCCCCCCACAAAAAAAAAAATGGAAAAAGAAATGGCTAGAATATATATGGTAAATGCGCAATAACGGGCCGCCGTATTGAGACATCGTGCAGTAAAGCTAAGAGCAGAAATGTCCACACATAATTCGTACTGACGTCACTCGTTTCGTAATCATCAATCTGTGCGAGTATAAAACAAACTTAAGACGTTGACGTCATAAATGTACATTCGAAGAAAGCAAGAGCTGCTTGGTGAAGATTAAAATAGAAATTGCTAGAGCTTGAAAATCTTAACTCTTGACCGTCTCAAAATGTCTACCATAGCAATGGTGGAAGATTCACAGTGCAGGAACAACCCCAGAATCGGGGGGGGGGGTTGGGTTGAGGGGGGTCAACCCTTGAACCGTCAATCACCTTCTGCTTACAATAGGTAAATATTGTTATTTTGTTAAACACTCCTGTTTAACAGCTGTTCGTTAGTAGACTGATTATACACAAACGGTAACGTCAGAATCTACGTCTTTACTTTTTTTTAAATCGAAGTCGAGTTTGAAATTGAAGACAAAGCATTATGAAATATAACAGAAAGGTACGAAATGTTTTGTGTTACAACAAGAGGTGTTCTTTGTTCATTACAATTTAATTCGGTAAAAAGACCTAAATTATTGCAAATATAATACTGTACTTACTGGTCACTTTTCTCTTTGACTGTCTGCCCCTAACCGTCTCTCTGTAGTCATGGTTTGGACAGTTCACTGCCAAAGATAGTTGAAGGACCAGTGGCCAAGGGATAAAAAGTGATCACCCTCTCGTTCCAGTTACCCTACTGGGAGAAAATTTGATTGTATTTATCTGCTCTTTAGTACAAGTGGGAGGTTTTGTGTGTAGTCCTACCGATGGGATGATTAATCGGTGCTACAGGTCATGCACGCTAAAGATCTTATGCCTGTTAAAACTTGGAAACAGTAAACTGATGACTGTGGCTGTCCCAGACAACACCGCCTCTAGATAACCCACCAAACTCCCACTCAACATTCACTCTGGCCCGTATCATACTGTATAATCTCCCTTAGTATTTGCCCCAGTCTGCGAAATCAACGAAACTGAAAGCAGACGCGACACCCATAATCAAACCAACAAACGCCGACAGTTGTCTGCCCCCGATTATAGCCTGGCCTACATCTACAATTCTACATGGTTCCCAACAACTGTTGTGTCTGGTTCAGCTCGAGCCAGACAGCTGTGTTCAGTAACGGACTCGCTTAGCAACATTATTTGTTTATTAAAGTGCTTCAGTACTTTTGGAAAACAATTCTTATTTATTTTTCATTAACATATCTTTATCTCTCTCTTTACAACAGTATGACAGATGTATGTCGCGAGGAGCGTTGCTTGACAACAGCTTCGCTTCAATCACTTGCTCTGGCCATAATGTAAATAAAGTGTTTGTTTTGTTCTTTAAAAAAAAAAAAAATAGTGACTGCCGATAGTGAGTGATGAAGTTAAAGTTACTCCGACATTGCAACAGACACCTACTGCCAGTGTGGCTCATAGTTTTCTTAAAAAATATTAAAAAAAAAAATGTTAGTGTCGTTTTAAAGTACAATTTTCTTAACGTTTCTAAAAGTGATACTGTCCACTTGGCTTCACATCTCAGGAGTTTATCTTGTACACATTCTTCTCCCACCACCTTCAACTGCTACACCATCACTCACACCTCAACGAAGTAAGCAGGGTTTATTGCCGGTATACAGTGTGCACTACTGTGTGAGTAATACGTCATCGATCGTGCCCTCGACAGTGATCGATGTTCGCCAAAGCCTCGTCATTGGGGTTTTACATTACCGATTTATTGACTTTGTACTGAAAAGAAAAAAAACAACATGCGAGATGAGACTAAGAGTAAATTGTATTATATATTGTGTCAACTAATTATCTTCATGAAATAATTTGGTAATAATACTAAAATACATCATTAACACACTTTTTATTAAATAGAGTTTGAAGCCGAAGAGACAGTTTGCTTAACACACGTGTCCAGAAATAATCAATGAACAGAATGTGTGTTCATGTGACGAACAATGAAACGAGCAAAACACAAGACGTAGTTCTTTGATATGCTCTTTCATGGAACGGTATTGTTTCTTTTCCACTCAACACAGCTACTGTGGTGGTATCTAAAAGTAGGCCTACACCCTAACTCCCCAAACTCAATGTAGAAGGAAAAAAAAAAAAAATCTCATTTTACCGTACCGAGACTCTTTCTAACAGTCTTGGACGTGAAAACTTGTAATAGAGACTAACAGTCTTGGACGTGAAAGCTTGTAATAGAGACTAACACTAACAGTCTTGGACGTGAAAGCTTGTAATAGAGACTAACAGTCTTGGACGTGAAAGCAGGTGTAATGGAGACTAACTGTCCTGGACATGAAAGCAGGTGTAATAGATGCCGTTGAAAGACACGTGAGAAACGATGATGACGCCACTCATGTCGAAAAGCTTTGAAGTATACAGGCCCTCACCCCATCCCGCCCCATAATGATTGTAATCCGTCGTACAACGATTGTTATTTAGTGAAATTTTCGCCATTCGAATAGCGCACTAGGGACCAGCGCATGCCCTTTGTAAGCCAGTGTGCTCTGCGAGGTTCCGACCGTTTTATGAGGAAAATGGGTGTTAATGGACGCCGTCCGTTATGCGTAAATGACACAGTGTGAACCGGTTGTTACGCGAGCGCCAATTGCAATTTAAAAGTAAAATGGTAACACACTATTTAGGACTTAAGGGGACCTCAAGTTTTAATTCTGACTCGGTGTTGAGCCCGGTCCAAGGATGGAGCTGTTGTTCGAGATAGGCACGTGTTTAAACCACGTGACGCTATCGATAGTATCCAATGGAGTTGGACAATTATCTTTCCTTTGTAGTTTTCAAGATGTCTTGATTCGACGCTAGAAGTTGTCAGGTACCTATTTTGCGGTCGTGCTCTACCCACTAATCATGTTCACTCTGCAACAGATGTCCTTCAGAACCATCTTCATTACAATGCTTAGAACAACCATAGAGCCGGGTCTTTGCTATCTTAATTGCAGTTACATATCTATATATAGTCCGCGAGATGCCGGCCATGAAAAGATATAAAATCCAAGATTGGTAATCCGGGTGGGATCCTTAGGTCACAGCAATATTACGATGTCCTTCTCTCTACCAGCAAGGTAAAAACAATCAATTGTACATACGTTATGTGTCCTCCCAGCCAGCAAGGTAAAAACAATCAATTGTACATACGTTATGTGTCCTCCCAGCCAGCAAGGTAAAGTTGTTTGATATGTGTGCTTGTGTGAGAGAAAGTGTGGATGCGAGCGTGCATGCATGGATTCGCGCACGTTAAATTCTTGTGATTTTTTTTTTTTTTTACAGTTTTATATTAATTAGTCACTTAACTTCGTGTACTTTAAATGAACTTAAAGATTTGCGCCGACGGAAATGTCAACAACTATTCCCCCCTCCCCATTTGATGAATGTTCTTGGCTCTGTTTCATCCCTCTTTGATGAATGTTCATTATTGGCTCTGGCTTTCCTCCATTTGATGATTGAATGTTCTGTATTGGTCTGTCTTTCCCCATTCGATGAATGCTCACTATTGTCTCTGTTTTTCCCATTTGACGAATGTTCATTATTGTCTCTGTTTTTCCCATTTGAATAATGTTCATTATTGTCTCTGTTTTTCCCCATTTGACGAATGTTCATTATTGTCTCTATTTTTCCCATTTGAATAATGTTCATTATTGTCTCTGTTTTAACCATTTGAATAATGCTCATGATTGTCTCTTGTTTTTCCCATTTGAATAATGTTCATTATTGTCTCTTGTTTTATTATAGATCACTGCTGAATGATTTCTTGAAGGTCGTGATTTAAATATGACTAAACATAAAACTTCAAATAATAATATTCATTATCCTTTAAAATACAATGGTTGATGACAACTCTGAAAATAATTCACAAAAAGGATGTATCCAGCAAAATAGTGCAGTAGCCATCGTGATACAAATCAGTTTGTGTCACTGCAGGAATTCAGACTGGTTATAAAATCTCAACTGTGTGTTGTCCTGTGGCTTGAATTAGTCCCAAAGTCTCACTTAACTGTGTGTTGTCCTGTGACTTGGATTGGTCCCAAAGTCTAAATTAACTGTATGTTGTTCTGTGACTTGGATTGGTCCCAAAGTCTAAATTAACTGTGTTGTCCTGTGACTTGGATTGGTCCCAAAGTCTAAATTAACCGTGTGTTGTCCTGTGACTTGGATTGGTCCCAAAGTCCAAACTTGTTTGTGTCGCCCATGTGTCTTTTAGTTTGCTTGATTGTACGCGTTGATTATTTCTCTTATTCATTCGAACACGTGACCTGCTGATTGTATGACAAGAGAACGGTGAAGTAAAAGAAAATTCCAAACTGCATCTAATAAACAGGCGGAAACCTTAGAAAGTAAAGCAATTAGAATTTCTAAGATTTATGTTTTCTTTATATTAAACATATGAAGAAGGGTTTAGAGGACAGGACCACCACCAAAAAAAAATAAAAAGTAAGAAAAAAAGTAAAAGAACATGAGAAATCCCCCACCTCCACCCCCAAAAAACCCCAAAAAACCTCCCGGAGAAGACTTATAGGCAGTATAATTCTTTTTTTAGTATAACAGGCATTGTCAGTTGGGGCATCTATAACGAAGCATGCGCACTATTACTCTGACGCATATTTCAATTTCTTCCAAAGATGGTCGTAAAGACGTGACGTGAGAGCAAAATTATCCGTTACGCTTAGCGGACGAAAGTCCTTTAAAAGATTTCAAAAGTAAACAAAGTGGCTAACTGACAGACAGATATGACACGCTTATGTTTGTTTCACACAGGTGTGCACACGGTCACTATAACCTAGTAGGGAAAAAAATAGAAAATGCGTTGGCGATTGATTAGTCATAAGTACACACAGCTCGAGAAATGACGTCATTTACCACGTGAATGGAATAAGCGCTCCAATAATAATGCGAATAACTAACTCGGATATTGTTCATGTATTGCATGAAGTAGTAATGCCCCCATTCCTTGTCTACAGTTCTAGCAAAGACGTATTATTTAAGAATTAAATTGTCCTTTTCCTAAGACAGAATCTGGAGAAGATTGATTATTGCAACTAAACCCGCTATGGACATTGTTGTTGGTGGTGGTGGTAGTTGGTTTTAGGCCCCTTCCTGTGAACGGAAACATTACCTAGTCAATATCAAGCTTTTGTTTCATTGCTTGTAGCAGCAAGCCTGGCTAGACGTAAAGTAATACAAATATGAAATATAACAACTACAGGATCGAGATTTCACTGTGGCTTTAGTTCGAGCTTCATAGTTGTGTTGCATTATCTAGACCAGGAGTGGGCAACTTCTTCAGTCGGCGGGCCGGGTATGGGAAAATGAAGTCCTTGGCGGGCCGGATTACTAAATCAATACCTTAATCGCGTATTAATCCACCTATGCAAGGAATAATGTAAACTTTAAACTTGTAAACATTAAAGCATAGAGACCAAAAACAGTATTAATGAATTTAACGTAATGTACTTCAATAGCTGCTGAAGTCAATAAGACATCTGTGGTCGATCAAAGTTTTCAACAAGTTGTTTGAACTCTGGCTGCATGTCGGACGTAGAAATTCTCAGTAAAGACTGCACGTAAACATCATTTAGATTGGAACGCAGCTTTGTCTTGTTAATGTTCATGGTCGAAAATGTTTGTTCACAAATGTATGTAGATCCGAACAGAACAAGTAGTTTCATGGCCATCTTTCTCAGGTTGGCAAACTTGGACTCATTCAGTGACGCATAAAATGTGTCAATGCTTTCAGATTGGAATTTCTCTTTCAGGGTAGAGTCACACTGCAGATCAATCAGTTCCAGCTATAGAGCATCCGGCGCCTTTTCAAAGTCAGTTGTAAACGGTGATGACAAGATATCAAACTCTGCAGCAAGTGTCTGGAAGTCCGCAAAACGACGAGAAAATTCATTGTCTAGTGCAGATATCATATGGGTGTACTTCTCAGTTGACATCATCTGGGGTGCCATAGTTTCGAGTGTTGGAAAGTGTGTTGTGATATTCTGACTGAACTGGCGAGAAAACAGTTTTAGCTTCACCTTGAATGCCTTCACTGTTGAGTACATTTCGTGAGCAAAAGTGCCCTTCCCTTGAAGTCTGGTGTTCAATTCATTCATATGTTCAAAGAGATCAACTGCAAACGCCAGATCTGACAGCCATTCTGATTTTCTGAGTTGAGGATATTCTGTATCTTTCCCTTTCATCTCCAAAAACAGTAAGATTTCTGTTTTCAGGTCCCAGACACGTCTCAGAACTTTCCCCAAACTCAACCAGCGTACAGCGGTATGATACAAAACACCACTGTGATCAGAACCGCCATCTTCCAGAAGTGTGATAAACTGTCTGTGATTTAGACCTCTCGCCCTGATGAAATTAACAATTTTCACAACTGGATCCACAACATGTTTCATGTCAAGCACACTTTTACACAGCACTTCCTGGTGTATTAGGCAATGTTGAAATATCAATTCCCTGGTGCAATCGACCTCTGCAACATGGTCACCTAGTCTCTTCAGTAGGCCAACCTTCTTTCCTGTCAAAGATGGAGAACCATCCGTAGTAACACTTACCATTTTTTGTCATGGTAATTGCATTGTGTGCAAGGTATTTTCCACACATTCGAAAATATCTTCCCTGGTAGTAGTGTCTTTCATTGATTCCATTGACAGCAATTCTGTGATTTCAAAGTTTTCTGAAATGCCTCGTACAAAGATGAGCAACTGTGCAGTGTCATCGATGTCAGTGCTTTCATCCAATGCCAGGGAAAACAGCTGAAATGAAGGTACACGCCCTTTCAGTTGTGATGTCAGGTCTTCACCAATTGTTTCAATGTGGCGAGCCACAGTTCTTCTCGACAAACTGACTTCTTCAAACTTCTTTCTCTGTTCTGGACAGACTTGATCAGCTACATTGAGCATGCACTTTTTGACAAATTCACCATCACAGAAAGATTTACTGTGCTTAGCAATGTTGTATGCGACCACAAAGCTGGCATGAGTAGCAGCTTTCTGGGCTATTTTGACTTTTCCGAATACATTCTGCTGCTTTACAAGTTTTCTGTCCAGTTCTGTTGCTTTTGTTTGCCGTTCCGCTGCTGATAGTGCTGCCATAGCCTGCATGTTTCGTCGCATAATGGCGGCTAATGTTGTACTCTTTCAACACGGCAACACTTTCACTGCACAGCAAACATACTGCTTTGTTTCTTGCCGACTTCTGTAAAAAAATACTTAGGCATCCAATCTTTGTTAAATGCGCGACACTCCCTGTCAACTTTACGTTTCTTGGCAAAACCCATGATAAGAATTTTATTGTAAATTCTAAATCTAACCGAAAACAACCAAAGAATAACTAACAGTCACTATTACTGCCACACAGTAAAAAAGTAGTGGGAGATTGCAGCAGGATGTGGCAGGATGTGGACGGGCCACATTACCATGGGGGCTAATGTTGTACTCTTTCAACATGGCAACACTTTCACTGCACAACAAACATACTGCTATCTTGCCTCTTTTGTGAAAAAGTACTTAGGCATCCAATGTTGTTAAATGGCTACACTTGCTGTCAACTTTATGTTTCTTGGCAAAAAAAAAAAAAAGATAAAAATTTTATTGTAAATTCTAAATCTAACCGAAAACAATCAAAGAATAACTAACAGTCACTATTAACTGCGACGCAGTAAGAAAGTAGTGGGAGATTGCGGCGGGATGTGGACGCGGGCCACATTACCATGTACGGCCAGAAACAGTCAGCGGGCCGGTCAAAATCCCTTCGCGGGCCGGCCCCGGCCCGCGGGCCGTATGTTGCCCGTCCCTGATCTAGACCCACACGAATGGGCAACCCAGGTTTTCTTGCCATACGTAAAATGTAAAAATTTTCCAGTCCTAAATGTGACTCTCATGTTAGTATTAATAATTTGGGATGCGAATGTGACTCCACGTGTTAGTATTAATAATTGATACTGGTATGCGACTCACGTATTAGTATTAATAATTAAGATGCACATGAGTCTCACCTTGTTGGTATTAATAATTCATACTCAAACATGACAAATGTGTGAAAGAGCCAATGGCAAATTATGCCTGTCTTACTATGATTCATTTATTAAACTCTTTGATGTTTTCATTATTTTTGTGTTATACATTTCTTTATGCTGGCGATTGTGACTGGGCGACGTAATGCCATGCGTCATTCTGTAAGTGGATTACTGACTTTAAGAAAGTTGCAGGAATATTAAAGGGGATGTCACTCACTATAAGCAGATTACAAACTATGCTCGAGTGATTGTAAGGAGGGGGGTTGTTGTTCAAACCGGATGCTCAATAACCTTGGTTAACAGTTTTCCTGCCGCTGATTCATAAATGTGCATAAAGAGCAAGAGACTGAAATTGGGAATTTATTCATGATGAAAAACCTTGCCTAACATACAGAGGCTGCATTTATTTCCGTGAATTGAAGATAAACCCGCCAAATATTCAGACACTATAACACATCAATTTCTTAATCCTATGTATTTCTGTATTTTATTAAGAATGTTGTAGAGTGATCTTGTATTTTCTTAATGTGATTGATATGAATTGTTGCTATTTTCTCCTGACATTGTGGCCAGAGAATAGAGTAAAACCAAGTTAACATGTGTTCCATAATTGTAATAATTCACTGAGATGTATAATGTTGTTGTGGGGTGCTATTTTACCTCCAATGAAGTAAATATTAATTTGATGATTGTATAACGCCTGTGCATGTTTGAAATATTTTTGCTTGATGTAATAATCATAATCCACATGTGCATGACAAATTTTTATTTTAATTATAATGCGCATATGCATGGTTTAGACCATTTCTAATTTCATTGTGAAAATATTAATTGAGTTCAAATTGTGATAGGACACCTATTGTCTGTTGCCACTACGTATGGATTGACGAAATATAAGTTCATCGCTCATGGAAATAATTATTTTTGTTTCAGAGCAGGTCTGGCATTTCAGTTTGGCATTTCAGTTGATGCTGAGTTCTATGGCTATTGAGCTAAGAACCTAATGCCAAGTTCTAAGGCTATTGAGCTAAGAACCTAATGCCGAGTTCTATGGCTATTGAGCTAAGAACCTAATGCCAAGTTCTAAGGCTATTGAGCTAAGAACCTAATGCCAAGTTCTATGGCTATTGAGCTAAGAACCTAATGCCAAGTTCTAAGGCTATTGAGCTAAGAACCTAATGCCAAGTTCTAAGGCTATTGAGCTAAGAACCTAATGCTGAGGTGCACTATTCATGTGTGACGAGTTATGCAGACCAATCGACTAGAACATACAACGATGGACTGTTGATGTGTGAATTGCCAGAGGTGACCTTTCTGATAACTGCTGATGACGCAAGATAAGTGGGCGTCTGATGAATTCTGACATCATAAATTCGTGTTACAATCTGTATAAACATTCAAAGACAGAATAGGTGGTCCAGATGGCCTTCATGTTTAGATGTATTGATTTAAGGATTCACTATTTTGTTAAATATTAAAATTTAATATTTTGTTATCCTAATAACGGGAATTGACTAATTATTAGTGAAAGAAAGACCAAAAGGGAATTGGGCTGGTGGCAGAGCAACGTATGCATGATTAGTTGTTATTATGATAATGTGCCCAATTCATGCAATATTACACAGATTCATCTGTTACTATAATTAATTTCCAAACCGAGAGAGTTAATTTGAGAAGACTGAAAGATGAGTCTGGCAACCAATCTGTCGTCAGCAAAGGTGTAACGTTAAAATTAACAATCTTTAAATCTTCATGTTGAGACAGGGTCTTTAAACAAATGCTGTAATGTAACAACGTGTTAGCACCAATAATTATTCAGACGCGAATGTGACTCACGTGTTAGTATTACTAATTCAAACGTTTATGGTAATGTTACAATCCATATGTATTAGTTCATCGGAATTCATTCGTTAAATTTTAATGGGGGTGGGTGGGGGAGAAAGGAAACTGAAAACAATAAATTGGAACTAATACACAAACATTTAATTCAGGTAGATTACTTTCTCAGATAACCACCTATATTCTAGATGGCAACGTGAAATCCAGATTTACTTCACTGCTAGGTTCAGTTCCAGCATTAAGTGTGAGTGACAGTGTCTATCGTCTAGCTAGAGAAAGAAAATTTTCACAAATCTTCACGACAGAAAGCTTTACAGTAGTCAATATTCGTCAAAGACAAAACTTGAGTTATCTCCGTTTGCATGGCAGAGGTCCATTCGGCACGGCAAACTTATGCCAGACTTCATACAATATTCAAGGGAAAAGAGAATTTTTATTGTGGGTGGGTGGGTGGGCAAGGGAAAGAAGAAAGAAACAAAGCAAACCCAAACCCAGCAAAGTGGAATAAACAGGACTTAAAAAGTAACACTGATTGATTTTTTATTTAAAGTATAGACTGGTTAAACAGGAAGAGAAAGGAGAAATTGAGATAAATATATAAGCATATATTGCTGGACAAATTAAAACAGATAGATTTATGGACGTGAGGAATAGCCGACTGTCACACACACCACAAATCACTAATCATTTAGCGTGGACAAAACTATGCACAGGCAGACAATATTTAAAAATTCCATCAAATGAACTCAAACAACTGATGTAAAATAGGGAATGCATTTTAAACTGGAATCCTCAATACCCCCCCATCCCCCCCACACACACACACACCCACACACACACCATACTTTTATTACTTTTGCGAATGATGGGGCTACAATTACGAAACATCTTCTATAACCACTTACGATAAAAACACTGCCTGCGAGAATTGACAATTTGACTTTGGAAAACTACCAGCTTTCGGTCATTGGCTCAATGGCTGCCTCCAACTGGCGGTCTCTCAATTATTAAGGACGCACATTGAATAACGCTCCAAACCGAACAGCTGTGACCTATTTGCACAAAGTACGCTTTCCATTCGGTGTTAATCGAAAGCGACAGAAATTTAAGAAGAGTGCGACGTCAACCATCAGTTTCAGCTACATGTGGGCGGGACCGCAACACCTGACTTAAATCAATTCCAGCTCACCCCAGTTTGTTGTGTTCAACGTCTGACATATTTTTATTTAAACAAAAAAAGAACAGCCACTAATAATTAAAATGAAAACATTTAACAAGATATTTATGCTACAATACATTTAAGATCAATTGCATAACGTATGAGATATAACGAATAAAACGGAATTAAAAAATTTCGCTACTAGCAAACACCCTGATTGCAGAATTGCTAGCACCAGTAAAAAGTATTAATTAGATTTTACAGATTACCGAAGATTTCGTGGCTATTTAAGTGTCTGCATGCCACTCACATTAGTTTTGACAACAGTTTAGATCTTATAATGCGGACATGATTACTTCTAAGCCGTAAATTATTAATGTGTTTAGAACGTGTTCGAGTGCCAATACAGAGGTGAATGCCTCCAGCACGAACACGCACTTACTATGTGCTAATCAATGACTTCTGTTTGCTCGCTCCCATCCTAATCTTTACAGCTTCATACCACATTAAATATACCACGCCATTTATGGCACACGTATACCACATCATAGCACATTACATGTAACACGTCACTTATTCCACATGATATACACCCCGCCATTCATACCACATTATATATATATAGCATCATTTATACCACATTATATATACTGAGTCATTCATACCACACATTATATATACCGCAGCATCATTCATACCGCTTTATGTATACCGCATCATTCATACCACATAATTTATAAAACATTTCATACCTCATTATATGTACCGCATCATTTATACTACATTATGTATATCGCATCAATCAAACCACTTTATATATGTCACAGTCTGATAAAAATGTCCGACTTGGTGACCCACTTGTCTTGTTTACTTCAAATTTGAAATTTGAAACCCTTGGCTCCTTTGTTCAAAGCTTCCTTTTTGAGATGCTTCTAGAACAGGTCAAGATGTTATGTAACTTTAGGTCCATTGTCCAGATTCTCGAACCAACTACATACTTCGCGATCAGTCACGTGATACGCATTATGCTTTTCTATAAATATGGGTACGCGCTTCCGTTCCCTTTACTTCGAGAACACATTAGCTATTTCCATCAGCTAACTCGGGTCATGAGGCAGCCGACAGCAGATGAGAACCAAACCTTCGACTTCTCATAAAAGGTATCATTTTATCTGATAGTATTTTGCCTATCTTGATTATAAATATGTATTTGTGCTATGTATTATATTATTTCCATATATGCTTGAGCATGGTCCAGAGAAATGGCTGAAAAACCTATAAGTTATGGAATATAAATTTATTGTAACTCTTTTTCCATTGTAACTTTAATTTATATTGTTTTAATTCACTAAGAGCCAGAATGCTTGTGCTCGATATGAATTCCTCATGTAATTCAATTATTGCGTGTAATTTTAACTGTAAATTGTGAAGGCTTTGTTGGTTTGAATTACCCCTTTTGTATGAACATTAATTTAACATTGTAACTATTTTATTGCTTCATACGTCATGCTGTTAAATGGAACACGCGTGAGATGACTACATTTTTTTCTAAATCTAATTGTAAAACGACGCGAGGTCGAATCTCTTATTCAGCGCATTTTAAACTGGGACATGCTTGGGTAGGAACATGTTAAATTGAAATTACATTAGAACACGTTACTTCTCTAGGTCGGCCCTGGCTTTACGTTTGCCTTGCCTTGCTTTGGCTTTGCATTTTGCCTTGCCTTGTTCGTCTGGTACTAACTGGTCTGAGCTCAACGTGTGAGTTCATTTCTGAGGGTCCACGCCACTGAAATTCAAGTTCACTAGCAACATAAAGGAACACCTTCCTAGATGCCACGTGCGTCGTCGCTGTAGTGAAACTGTGAAAATAGACTGGCTGACTGAGTAAAAGAGACCAGGCAGATACAGACAATCAGCTGAGTATAACTCAGTGTTTATGCAAATATCGAAAAGACAGTTGATGGCAATTCATTAGTTACCGATAAAGCATGTACGCGCAAAGAATCGAGAAATAGACTATTCGCGCTCGAATTTGGTTATTGTTAACTTGTTAAACTTTATTAAATCTTATTTTCTTTGTTAAAAACCTCTTAGTAGTTAATTTTTATGCATAATAGACCTATAGATTTTTCTTAGATTGAATGGGGGCGAATGAGCAGAATGTTGATAACGAATGCATATTAATTTAGAGGAATTTAACGGTTTTCAATCTAGCTAAAGTTCACAGTTTATTAGTTTGTAAATTTGTCGTCTGAACTACAAGACACACTTTTAATTAGTCAAATAGTAAATTGAGCAACCAGTCTGCATAGAATATGAGAGAGGGAATTAATTATATTTAAAATCCTTAATTATTCTAGGGCAGGGTCTATAAATAAATACTGGAAACGTAACAATATATACCGCAGCATTTATACAGCATTATGTATACATCATTTATACCACATGGTATATACCGCATAAAATATACCACATTACATATACCGCATCATTTATACCACATTATATATAACGCATCATTCATAACGTATTATACATACCACATCATATTTCCCGCAGCATTCGTACCACATACAGCATCTTTCACACCATATCATATATATCGCATCTTTCATACCACATTATATATACCGCATATTTCTTTCTATCAACTTATATATACTGCATTATATACCTATACCCCATCATTCATATCAACTTAAATATATCGCATTATATATCTATACCACATCATGTATACGGTATCATTCAGATCCCAGCATTCTTGCGGAATAAAATATATTTCAACAATAAGAATTCCAGTAGCTAAGAGAGAAACCACATTTTCTGAAAGTTCAAGGGAAGTTCGGCTTCTTTTATTTGCCAGTGGCAGAAGTAGCAACTCAAAGCACACCACAAACCAATAAATCTCTCACTGCTTCGATTTTTAACTTTCTCTAACAGCTTCTTCCACTCACCACCTTCACCCCCACCCCCCACTCCGTCCATGACCAGCACTATTTTTGAAGATGGCAAATGCAGCTAGGCAAAGGGAAAGGAGTACACGTATTTTTCTGGAAAACAACGTACTCTTTAGTCATGGCTGTAACATTGAAAATACAACGTACTCTTTAGTCATGGCTGTAACATTGAAAATACAACGTACTCTTTTAGTCATGGCTGTAACATTGAAAATACAACGTACTCTTTAGTCATGGCTGTAACATTGAAAATACAACGTACTCTTTTAGTCATGGCTGTAACATTGAAAATACAACGTACTCTTTAGTCATGGCTGTATTATTGAAAAAATAACGTACTCTTTTAGTCATGGCTGTAACATTGAAAAAAACAACGTACTCTTTAGTCATGGCTGTAACATTGAAAAATACAACGTACTCTTTAGTCATGGCTGTAACATTGAAAAAATAACGTATTTTTTAGTCATGGCTGTAACATTGAAAAAATAACGTATTTTTTAGTCATGGCTGTAACATTGAAAAAATAACGTATTTTTTAGTCATGGCTGTAACATTGAAAACAAAACAACGTACTCTTTAGTCATGGCTGTAACATTGAAAAAAAATGGCAGTGCCGAATATAGTTTATGTCTGCTTGCAGATTTTGGTAACGAGTCTGACATCTTGAGTCCAGCTAATAAAGTAGACTTCCTGTTAAAAAAGAAATCTAATTTATTTTATCAGTTCTTTTATTCACTATACACACTATTACAAATAAAAACATTGACACTTTTATTATCATAATCTCCAGGGTAAGTTTAGTGCTTAATTTAGACCTTACCTATAAATAAAGACACGTGTTGTAGACTTCAGACCGAATAATCAGAAACAACACTTACGGATTTTTGCAATGTTATTTCTGATTTGTCCCCATAAATTAAGCTGTAAGTAAGCCAGCTAATGAAGGCACCCATTAGAAAGAGGGTCAAGCTACGGACGAGAAAGAGTGATTATCCAAACATCAATTATCAGAACCACCGATTCATTCACTGACCTATGTATAGCGAGGACATCTAATTGTAGCTAGCACATCTGGTGTGTTGCTGAGTGAAGCTCCAGTGCATCCATTTTGGGAATACCAAAGAAGCTGAAGACATTCTGGGAATACCAAACAAACACGAAAATGCTGAAGATATTTTGGGAATACCATATAAACACAAAAGTGCTGAAGACATTATGGGAATACCATACAAGCACAAAAGTGCTGAAGACATCTTGGGAATACCAAACAAATGCAAAAGTGCTGAAGGCATCTTGGGAATACCAAACAAATGCAAAAGTGCTGAAGGCATCTTGGGAATACCAAACAAATGCAAAAATGCTGAAAACGTGTAGGAAAGCATTCATTACTAACAAAATATGTCTTTGGAATAAAATACCCAACCGTTTTGAACACAAATTGAAACATGGAATCATCTTTCACAAGTAGGTAAATTAAGAAAAAAAATGAAAATATATATTATTCTTGTCCAGAGTTCTTGATTTCACCCAAATTGTTTTAAGAATATGATACAGTCAAATTGATAATGGCAATAAAAAACAGATTTTGTCTTCTTTCTCTCTTCAACGAGTTAGGCAACCACTTTACATGTTTACATTTTATTGCATGGCATTGACAATATGGCAAACTATTTGGTGACAGTGCGTTGACAATATGGCAAACTATTTGGTGACAGTGCATTGACAATATGGCAAACTATTTGGTGACAGTGCATTGACAATATGGCAATATTTGGTGACAGTGCAATTGCTCACATGTCCTCTTCATATAAGGATGCACTTCTTATCATAGGATGCCCATTTAAATAAAGCTCAGTGGGTGTGGTGGTGGTTTGGATAATTGATGGTTCAAATAATTGACGTTCTATTATATTTGAAATATTGTTAACATTTACTTCGTTAAATCTTATTAATTGTTTTTGTCTTGACTGTCAGTTAGTGCAGTGTAACTTCTTTTTGTTTGTTTGTCGTTGCAAGTTGCAAATTCTCGAAGACCCGTGCCAGAGAATTACAGCTAAGCCAAGCATTTCGGCACCATGCAATTATCTCTTGGCAGTCTGCTGTATCTAACAATATGCAGTATGTTCTCCCGGCAGATTTATAACGCCGAGTCTTCAAACGGTACTTTTTGATTATGCATTATTTTATGTATTCCTTTATGCTCATCATGTAGAACTGTGTACGGGATCTGGTTGTGGCTATAAATTCTGGTGTATTCCCCATCACACACACACACACACACACACACACACACACAACCCCGAGCGAGAATCGAACCACGATCCTTATGTGCCGCCGCTTACATCCATCCATTTACTGTTATTCAGTCTATAATAAACATGCAATTGGACTTACAATTAAAATTAATTGAAACAGAACTAAATGTATGAATTAGAATGCATTTATACGGTATATAAAATACACGCTCGCGCACACCAAAGACATAAAAACGCGCGCATACACGTATTCATTAGTAGCGTTTTTCATCCCGAACAGTATTTGTACCACGGACATCTAGAGCGAGCAGTTAACCTCCGTGCCATTTCCTGCTTCACTACAGTTAATCAATAGTATAACACATACACACTGACAATTACGACTTTTTACTTAAAATATATTGTGGCTTTATTTCCTGTGACTTTTTTTCCTTACAATCTTGGTAAACATCTTTAGACCATCAGGTGTAAGTCGGGATAATCGAGCTTTGATCTTGTCAAGTACTAACAAAGATAAATGATATACATATAAGCATTAATAAATATACGTGTATTCATGGTGTATCAATCAATATATTTTACCGATCGTTTCAACACAAGCTAGTTTTGTGACACGTAACAGAAGCAAATTCAACGAAAGCTAGTTTTGTGACAACAGAAGAAAACAAAGCCAGCAAATTCAACACAAGCTAGTTTTGTGACACTTAACAGAAGCAAATTCAACACAAGCTAGTTTTGTGACACTTAACAGAAGCAAATTCAGCACAAGCTAGTTTTGTGACAACAGAAGAAAACAAAGCCAGCAAATTCAACACAAGCTAGTTTTGTGACACTTAACAGAAGCAAATTCAACACAAGCTAGTTTTGTGACACTTAACAGAAGCAAATTCAGCACAAGCTAGTTTTGTGACACTTAACAGAAGCAAATTCAACACAAACTAGTTTTGTGATACTTAACAGAAGCAAATTCAGCACAAGCTAGTTTTGTGACACTTAACAGAAGAAAACAAAGAAAGAGGAAGGGACAGATGGAAATACTAATGTAAATCCAGAACACGGTTTGTTCTGGTTCAAAGTGCAACTTACTATTAACACTTCTTTGTATGGCTGAGACCTGTAACCTGTCTGAAGTTCACAAAAGTCATAGCTTTGAGCGCATAAGGAAAGCAGTAGTTGGTTGGAACAGACATGAACACCTCACGTATATATTATATATAAAACCATCTATTTTTATTTCTATTTATACAATTTTAAGAATGAGAACGACTTTACAAAAGTTTATCCGACTTTTCATCATCGTCTTCTTTTATCGTTATATGTTTTTACAGAGAACAATTTTTCTTACACGCGATATGTCTAAGCTAAAGAAACTATGAGTAAATGTGTTCAAGATACACTTCTCTCCCCTTCCCTCCCATTCTCTAAAGCAGGATGCAATAGTGAGCCCAGCAGTCGTATGATGTTTTATTCCTGTTATTCCTGAGAGCTTAAAATCTCACATCTGAAGTCTCGTCACTCTTCTGTCTCGCATTGTCGGCTTCTTCGTGCAAGCTGGCAAATGTCCAGATTCTGACCAGTGTATCTTACATTAGAATTTACGCTAAAAACTCTAATGAGGACCATTTAAAAATCTATTCATTTTAAAAATCATATGCAATCTTAGGCTAGGAGGTTGCTGACTCTTGGAGCAGGATTGTAAGCACAGCAGAGAAATAAAAGCTGGTTAATGATCACAAGGAGGTCACAGGCAGCCTTACGACGGCGTGAGAACAAAACCCAACTTGTACCGAACATCTCCCCCCTCCACTCCACTCCTTCCATACTTAGTTGTTAAAAGCGCACTAACAGGACCAATCTGGAACTCAAAGAGGTGAAAAATGTGGAGGAGTGGCACCGCTACGGGATACGACTGAAAATGTAAGTGCCAGCAGACCCGTGGCAAAGGAAACGAGTCGTGAAAATACCAGCACCTGTTCACTTTGGCCATTTGTGGTTTAATTTGTCTGCTGTTGATACTGCTGCTCCTATTCGTCAAAACATCATCGTCGATCGACCGAAAAACCGCCAGAGCGACGAAAGAGAACACCTTTACCTCCCCACCCCCATGCTACAATCCTTGCTCGGTGATTCGGTTTTTATTTTGATTTGCTTATTGTTTGCATTTTATTTCTTCTTGCTTCTTTTTCTTCTCGATTTTACTTCCGCCAATATTTTTGAATGGCGAAGTAAGATTAACATTCTAAAGCAGGCCATGTTCAAGTGTTCGCCATTGAGATGAATTCTGTTCATGGTAAGGCTCCTACCAGTCCCACGTGCTTCATAGTCTTTTAAAGCAGGAAAAATAAATAAAGTGCAAATGTAAATTGTAGCCTGGCGGTAATTCGTTTTACGTAACGTTACCTGACGGTACCTGTGATGGTACAACCACCATTTGACAATCACTATAAAAAGCTGAGTATTTTATTAATATACAACCATCATTTGACAATCACTATAATAAGCTGAGTATTTTATTAATATACAACCATCATTTGACAATCACTATAATAAGCTGAGTATTTTATTAATATACAACCATCATTTGACAATCACTATAATAAGCTGAGTATTTTATTAATATACAACCATCATTTGACAATCACTATAATAAGCTGAGTATTTTATTAATATACAACCATCATTTGACAATCACTATAATAAGCTGAGTATTTTATTAATATACAACCACCATTTGACAAACACTATAATAAGCTGAGTGTTTTATTAATATATCTATCACAAACACTATAATAAGCTGAGTGTTTTATTAATATACAACCATCATTTGACAATCACTATAATAAGCTGAGTGTTTTATTAATATACAACCATCATTTGACAATCACTATAATAAAAGCTGAGTATTTTATTAATATACAACCACCATTTGACAATCACTATAATAAGCTGAGTATTTTATTAATATACAACCACCATTTGACAATCACTATAATAAAAGCTGAGTATTTTATTAATATACAACCACCATTTGACAATCACTATAATAAAAGCTGAGTATTTTATTAATATACAACCATCATTTGACAAACACTGTAATAAGCTGAGTGTTTTATTAATATACAACCATCATTTGACAATCACTACAATAAGCTGAGTGTTTTATTAATATACAACCATCATTTGACAAACACTATAATAAGCTGAGTATTGTATTAATATACAACCATCATTTGACAATCACTATAATAAGCTGAGTATTGTATTAATATACAACCATCATTTGACAATCACTATAATAAGCTGAGTATTGTATTAATATACAACCATCATTTGACAATCACTATAATAAGCTGAGTATTTTATTAATATACAACCATCATTTGACAAACACTATAATAAGCTGAGTATTGTATTAATATACAACCATCATTTGACAATCACTATAATAAGCTGAGTATATATACAACCACTATTTGACAATCACTATAATAAGCTGAGTATTTTATTAATATATCTATCACAAACACTATAATAAGCTGAGTATATATACAACCACTATTTGACAATCACTATAATAAAAGCTGAGTATTTTATTAATATACAACCACCATTTGACAATCACTATAATAAAAGCTGAGTATTTTATTAATATACAACCACCATTTGACAAACACTACAATAAGCTGAGTATTTTATTAATATACAACCACCATTTGACAAACACTACAATAAGCTGAGTATTTTATTAATATACAACCACCATTTGACAAACACTACAATAAGCTGAGTATTTTATTAATATACCTATCACAAACACTATAATAAGCTGAGTATTTTATTAATATACAACCACCATTTGACAATCACTATAATAAAAGCTGAGTATTTTATTAATATACAACCACCATTTGACAATCACTATAATAAAAGCTGAGTATTTTATTAATATACAACCATCATTTGACAATCACTATAATAAGCTGAGTATTTTATTAATATACAACCATCATTTGACAATCACTATAAATAAGCTGAGTATTTTATTAATATACCTATCACAAACACTATAATAAGCTGAGTATTTTATTAATATACAACCACCATTTGACAATCACTATAATAAAAGCTGAGTATTTTATTAATATACAACCATCATTTGACAATCACTATAATAAGCTGAGTGTTTTATTAATATACAACCATCATTTGACAATCACTATAATAAGCTGAGTATTTTATTAATATACAACCATCATTTGACAATCACTATAAATAAGCTGAGTATTTTATTAATATACCTATCACAAACACTATAATAAGCTGAGTATTTTATTAATATACAACCACCATTTGACAATCACTATAATAAGCTGAGTATATATACAACCATCATTTGACAATCACTATAATAAGCTGAGTATTTTATTAATATATCTATCACAAACACTATAATAAGCTGAGTATTTTATTAATATACAACCACCATTTGACAATCACTATAATAAGCTGAGTATTTTATTAATATACCTATCACAAACACTATAATAAGCTGAGTGTTTTATTAATATACAACCACCATTTGACAAACACTATAATAAGCTGAGTATTTTATTAATATACAACCATCATTTGACAATCACTATAATAAGCTGAGTGTTTTATTAATATACAACCATCATTTGACAATCACTATAATAAGCTGAGTATATATACAACCATCATTTGACAATCACTATAATAAGCTGAGTATTTTATTAATATACAACCATCATTTGACAAACACTGTAATAAGCTGAGTGTTTTATTAATATACAACCATCATTTGACAAACACTATAATAAGCTGAGTATTTTATTAATATACAACCATCATTTGACAAACACTATAATAAGCTGAGTATTTTATTAATATACAACCACCATTTGACAATCACTATAATAAAAGCTGAGTATTTTATTAATATACAACCACCATTTGACAATCACTATAATAAGCTGAGTATTTTATTAATATACAACCATCATTTGACAAACACTATAATAAGCTGAGTATTTTATTAATATACAACCATCATTTGACAAACACTATAATAAGCTGAGTATTTTATTAATATACAACCATCATTTGACAAACACTATAATAAAAGCTGAGTATTTTATTAATATACAACCATCATTTGACAAACACTATAATAAGCTGAGTATTTTATTAATATACAACCACTATTTGACAATCACTATAAAAAGCTGAGTATTTTATTAATATACCTATCACAAACATTATAATAAGCTGAATATTTTATTAATATACCTCTCACAAACACTATAATAAGCTTAGTATTTTATTAATATACCTATATATAACATACATACATAAAGTAAAGAAGGTGACAAAACAGAAACTCTTTTCGTTTCTTAACTGCCGAGAAATTTTCAGCGCGCGCGGCTTGCATCACACGGGACGCGATGTATCGTCTGATCCAACGGGACTAGTCCACCAAGCCAACCACCTTGAGCTAGGGAAAGATTAAAAGCCACCCGTAAGCTTTTTTTCGCCCCACCCCCCAGTTAGGATCGAACTTCGTCACTCGAGTGGGGACCCTCTGCGCCACGCTTGTCGCACACGACCATGAGTTGTCGTTAATAGTTGTATGGTAAAGATTACATGAAGACAGTTTTATTTGCATGTAGTAAATCTATAATCAGTGTACACAACTCAATCAGAATAGTGCAATGCTCAAAGTGTCAGTGCAGGTGTTCATAACTCGTCATATTATTATATTGCTTATTTAAAATGTCATCTCACATTTTCGAAGTATTTGCATAATGATTAATTTTAATATCGGAACAATTTTGCGTTATAATTTTTCAGGCTATCTGGCTTCGATATTAAACTGGAAAGGTTAATTGATATGGAGGTTAGGAAAAAACAAACACACAAGCACACAAGCACGCACGCACGCACGCACGCACGCACGCGCGAGTTCAAACAGTACTTTGAAAAAAAGAAAACCACAACTGCCTTAGTAGAAAATGTTTCTTCAATAACAGTAATCAAATGAAAAGTACAAATTTAACCAAGTCAGTTACAGGTTTGTGTTGAAATTTATTTTGTTAATGCGTATAAGACCGTTTATTCAAAAGTGAATTTCTTTTTTAGACACAGACAATTAAATTTCTTTTCTTAACACAGAAAATTGCAGCTGTCATGTCTTCATCCATTTCTGTATTTTTTTATATTTTAAAATCGAGATAAAATGTGAGCTCTCATGTCCGTTGTATTCAGCAATTCCTCCTCACTCAAATAAAGTTAATGTAAAAGTTTTACGGGTGTGGTTGTGGCTGCAGTAGGCCTACATAAATTCTTAATTGCCAGCGTTTGTGATCGACACTGCCCCATCTCTGAACTTGTGGAGAGAAATCAATAAAGCGAGGTCTATTTTTAGCAGACGTTACGGCGTCTTCGTGGCTTTGACGTCAAAGGTCCGGTGTCTGCCATCCCTAATATGGGCATAAACTGTACAATACTGTATTTGGGAAAAAGTAGATTTTCGTTTGATTTTAGGTCTCCTCATTAAGATTAGCGTCTACACAGCTCACAGTTTGTCGCCAGAGTTTGGATGCTCACTGTAGAGAGCAAGGCGTATGCACTAATTTGCTTTTGATCACTTCTTGTTTCCAAAGAAATATTTACTTATTGTTTCTTGCATTATTTTTTAAAATAGATAACTGTTGTCTATCATCAGTATGAGGTTACGGCATTCTGACATTTCTGCTTCCTGTGCGTTTGCACGTTTCTGTTTGGTAATATGTACGTGCGTGCGTGCGCGCGTGTGTGTGTGTGTGTGTGTGTGTCTGTGTGTCTGTGCGGGTCTTTGTGTGTGTCTGTGTGTGTCTCTATGTGTGTATGTGTGTGTGTGTCTGTGTGTGTCTCTGTGTGTGTGTGTGTGTGTGTGTGTGTGTGTGTGTGTGTGTGTGTGTTTGTGTGTATGAGAAAGGGTGTAGAAAATAATGACGTTTAGCACTGCTCTTTCATAATGTCTCTACAGACAACGTCGTCTTTGAAAGTTCGATGTCGTTCATGTTTTCATTACTGAATAAGTTAAGATTTAGAAAACAATTCTTTACAGCAGCATCGCAAAAGTGTCTGCGTGTGTGGTGGCTGGCTGGCCTGACATTGGAGTGAGGAGGGGGAATGAAGAGGTGGACTTGTCTTCTTCCAAAGGATTGCTGTAGATCATCGAATTACACTACAACTTAATTTCAGCCCCGTCCTCAAGACACTGATTTAAACATTTTATGCATCATGACGCTGAAAAGCCAATTTCATGGACATCTACAACTTAATTTCAGCCCCGTCCTCAAGACACCGATTTAAACATTTTATGCATCTTGACGCTGAAAAGCCGGATTCATGGACATCTACAACTTAATAAATTAAAAAAAAAAATAGTTTACTACTACTAATAAAAAAATGAGCTAGTAGATCCATAATATGTAAAATGTACTGTCATTGATTTAAACAAATCAATCGAACAAATCAATCAGCGCTGATTGATCCACGCATTATTATGCACTGTTCCCGCACCATGTAGAAGGGTTGAAATCTCCGTAGATAAGAAGGTTATTCACGTTTCTGAGAGTGGTAATAAATTGACTTCTCAGAAATTAATGTTATATATTATTGATTAGAATGTTGTGTGAAATGTTCGTATGTTTTTACTAATGATAATATTAGACTAATATAAAAATAGCAAGTGAAACCAGCAACTCATTACTTTTAATGAATGAAATAATTCCCGTGTTTACGATTGTATTTTTGTCACAACACCTACGCACAGTTTACGCCTACAATAGTCACAGGGTTGTTTGCCGTGACCATAGAACTTGTAAGCTGTAACCCAGAGCCTGAGAGCTCTTGACCAAATGACAGTAATTTTGTCAAGTCTCAAGTCTGCTTGACTGGAAGAAGTGTGTCAAGGTTGAACTAGAATGCACACATATGATAGGTAAAGTATAGAGATAGAGAGAGACAGAGAGAGAGACAGACAGAGACAGAGACAAAGAGAGACAGAGACAGACAGAGACAAAGACAAACAGAGAAACCCCCCCCCCACTCAGTAATCTAAAAATTTAATGATTTTAAAAAAATTAATCCGAACAACAAAAATAAATTTCATTCCAATTCAATAGTTGTTACTTTTCTTCACTAAAATTGATTGGGGGCGTGCGTGCGTGCGTGCGTGCGTGCGTGTGGTTGTATTTTCATCGTTCATCTTAGTTGTCCTGGTTAAGTTTATTGTATTGAAACCCCAACTGTTCTATCTGTTATGTGAATACATAAAACCCGATTTAGAATCAGAGAGAGAGAGAGTATTTGAATGAAGTACTTTGATAAGTCCTTCAGTTGTAATGCCCCCTCCCCCCCTTATTGAAAGTTTGAGCTGTCCAACTTACCCACTCTTCCTCATCTCAGCTGGAAAAGTAAAGTGATTGAAGATAAGATGAATGGTATCTATTTTCAGTCTTGAGCTACAGCGGTGTGGGTTTTTCTTTCGGCTCAGGCCGGGGTGTTTTATTAATAGCACACAACGCTGCATATCAATTAGAATGTTGCACTCTTTTTATACCGTCTGTTCAAAACAAGGTGCAACACCTTGATATGGCAAGCATAACTATATTGAACAAAGTGATACGAAACAAGTTCGGTTGAGTTATCTCCCCTTGAATATAGTATGTCATTAAATGGATAGGATATCACATATTATATACCCTGATGTAAAAACGAATTTGAAAGCACGAAAATGGATTTTACGTCTTAAATACAACTGTACAAGATGCAAAACCGGATATAACATCACAGGCATGAATATGAGGTCACTCGTGTGCGTGTGGTTGCGCGTGTGCTGGAAGAGACACCTTATCGAAAATTAAGTTGTGGGATTTTAAAAAATCACACTGGCATCCATGTAGACAATTTTACATTCTGACAGTTATTTTACGAGAACTGCGTTTAGGAATAATATCGCGTGCTGCATTGTGCTGTAGCTTGCCAACAAGTTTTTTCTGTCTTCCGAGATCTACCTAATAATTACTTATCTTTCAATAGCATTACAGATAATACTAATATTTTGTTTTCGTAATCTTGCTCAGGTGTCCACCTTTGCAGTTGGATTGAAACTGTGTGACATGCAGTGATACAGGAGAATTTTGAACCCGGATTCGTCTGACGTAATTATACAGGTGCGTTATTTTACTATTTCACTAAACCTACATAATGATGTAGGCCTAGTCAAAGCCATAATACTGACGTAATTATAGAGAAGGAAGCTTAAAATCGCGGTGCGGGTAAAAAAACCTCTGCTCAGACTGGTGTCACTATTAAACTAGCGTTCTGTGAATCTGTAAGAATCACGTTTACTGGCAAGGTGTGAGTAAAAACCTCTGCTCAGACTGGTGTCACTATTAAACTAGCGTTCTGTGAATCTGTAAGAATCACGTTTACTGGCAAGGTGTGAGTAAAAACCTCTGCTCAGACTGGTGTCACTATTAAACTAGCGTTCTGTGAATCTGTAAGAATCATGTTTACTGGCAAGATGACCACGTGCGGTCTTCAAGTCATTTGACAATCATAACGGTCCAAATAGATTTCGTTGCCAACGAGAAACATTTACTAACCTAGAGTACAGGTCAACAGAACCTCAAGGATAAAAACCCCAGTGGTTGTGGGGCAAAATAGTCCAATTGATTTTCCTCAAATCAGGTTTCAAACAAAGCGAACTAAAGCGATTTCAAACCAGTGTGTAAACAAAATCCGCAAGGATTTCTAACTACCACACGCTAGGGTAACTGATACAGAAAACAAATAAAGTAAAGAAGGAACTATTATGAACAGCTGTTGTTTTCCAGTAAAAGATGTCCCGCTATCTAACAAGTGCCTTGCATCCTGCATTCAGTGTTACTTCTATAGCATTTTTTTTTTATTTCGAAACATTTGGATCCGTTCTTCAGAAGGTTAATGGGTTTGTGTGATTGGGGTGGGTGTTTGGGGTGTGTGGGATTCGTGATATACACTCTTTCTTATTTGAGTTAGTGGGTTTCGTGGGGTGGGTGGAGGGGGGCGGAGAATGGGAGAGTTGTTAGTAAGAACGATGTGCAATGATTTATTCAATGTTTCCTTTATCATTTCTCTATGGAATGATGCAGTTAGCAAAATTAACAAAACAAATATTAATATGGCGACATCAACAGCAGTTTGAAACAGACGCAATTTTCTATTGCTTCTTTTTTACCCGCCCCATCTCCAAACAAAAGAAATAAAGAGCGAATGAGACAGAGCTTAAGCAGCCTGCACTGTAATCTTAACAATAAAAACGTAATTGTGCAGTGACCCCATGATTAGTCTCCCTTTTAAAAATGACGTCTAGTTATGAACGTATGCTAATGATCTGAAAAATTCAGGGCGAGAAAATGTTGCCGACATCGAGAAAAACCAAGCGAAAATATTTGTAACTATAATCAAACCTCGTTAGTGAGTGGATATGTATTATAATGTTTTAATCTTCTAACCCGCTGTTCTCATACAGTAAAGCATATATATATAGATTTGCCAGAAAGAGGGCTTCGATACTAAGCGGTCTGTATGGTGGTCGGGACCCCAGTTTATATAGAAAGAAACCAAGTCCCTCCAGAGCTACCCAAGGCCGAGAACTTCCTAAGACGAAGGTCCCACCCTACTCAACTTCTGGGGCAGAAGGAAGCTCACGCAAGCATCCCAACAACCATTGCCTCGTTCACGCGACATTTAAAATAAGTATATGCATTAATAAGTTAATTAAAAATGAAATAACATTTAAAGCAAGTGCGACGTAATTTCAGTTAGGGTAAGAAAAATAAATATGTTTCGCTGCGATCGATACATTCATCCGTACGTGAGAGCGGAATTCCTGTCACTCAGGTCAGCAGAGAAAAGGTTAAGTCTAAATGTGTGCCTTTCAGGTCAGCAGAGAAAAGGTTAAGTCTAAACGTGTGCCTTTCAGGTCAGCAGAGAAAAGGTTAAGTCTAAAGGCGTGCTATTCAGACACATACATACTTAAGATCCATGAATTTGGTTTAGGGCACAGGTCTATTCTTGCTCCTTGCTCTTTCGGCCTTTAAAAGATTATTGTGTTCATTCTTTGTTTTCCATTGTATAGGCAGATTCAGACCAATCAGACAAATTAATAAACTAGAGGTCGGTAGTGGACCAAACATCAGAGCCCATGTACTCTAGACTGTTGTTTAAAAAAAACAAGCCCTTTCACCACAGAAAGAAGCAAAGACAAAAGTGTGGTGTGAATCTCTTGAGAAGAGCAACCAACAGATTCGACTTTGAAACATTCAATTGAAGACGTTTGTGAATCTAATCTTTAGGGATTTTGCTCACATTTATTAAGATCGATGTCTTACCTTTGCTTTGAGAAATCATATAGACCACGTTTTCTTATTGTTAAAAATAATAGTGATCAGTATTTAATCCGCTTTGTAGCAATGCCCACATTTTCAAGTGGAAATTCTGATACTTTCTAAAATTTAACAAAGATAGACGAGAATTTGAAATAATTGTCTAAACGTTGTGGGATTCTCTATAGTCATTAGTGGGATTCTCTATAGTCATTAGTAGAATTCTCTATAGTCATTAGTGGGATTCTCTATAGTCAATAGTGGGATTCTTTATAGTCAATAGTGGGATTATAGGTTTAATTGATGTCAATTCCGTGTCCAAATTTAGCTGATCTGTCACATTCATTTATTTTTAGTTCTGAAAAAATGAGACATAGCACCGTAAGTTGGGGGGGGGGGTTAAGGTACGAGCATTTGGGTTGGATTTTGAACTGTGACCTTCTGTCTTGTCAGAATGTCACAGTTAAAGATCCACCCCAAATATTGCCAAGACAGAGGTCGGCTTCTTATATTTTCAGATTTTTACCTGCCATGTGTGCCAGTCAAATAGCACACGGAACGTGCTTAATCATTCCCTTCAGAAAAAATAGAATCTTTAATTTCTACTTTCAGCTAAGGAGAGGTGAGTCGTTCGTATGGTTTTAATCCTGGCGGAATCCAGCCATGGACATCTTAAGTAAGAGATTAGTACCCCACCAGCATGACACTTTTTGAGGATTTTTTAAAATTTAGGTTTCTTGTTAAGAGTTCCCTACATTTGTTTAATTTGGGGTTTCACGTCTGCTTCCATCTTTTGCTTATGTCGCAGACAGACTCTGGCACCAATGGAGACGGTTATCAACTGGTTATCTGGAAACGTGATAGTTTACTATGTCTTGAAAAATTGACGGTATACGTGGATTTTGGATGGACGGTCTGCGTGCAGGTTTTGTTTTTGTTTGCAGCGGTTAACGGCCCACTCCGAATTTTAACCGTTGAAAAATCTTTAGAGTGTCACGGCCTGTAGCTCTATGCCCTGATTTATTGGCTCATCCGGTAGAAAACGACACTAAGCCCACTATCTTAAGCTAGGGAGTGGTTAAAGATCAACTTTAAATTTTCCACCTGAACTGAAGTCGAACCCATGCCACTTGAGCGAGAGAATAGTGCTCTACCTTCTGCTTATCGCCTGCCCCTCTTCTGCCTTCCACTGACTTGGCGAGATGCTATTCTTTTCTCTCTGCACTACCGCTTAACCACCTACCACCGAACCCCATTCCCGAAAGTTTAAGCAAAGTGACCTTGAAATGCAATGATTATTGTGTCAGCGCAAATCCAAAGCAACACCGCAGTGACATAATGATCTAGTGTTCTGAAAATGTAGCTATTACACATGACTCTGAAATAAACAAGCCTGAAGGTTAGGTCACGGAAGGCACAATGTATTCAAAATTGTCCTTACCGTTCAAAAGTGTCAAAACATCTCGGTGGTATCTTGTTTTCGACCGTCTGACAGATTTACGGGCAACTTTGCACGACCTATCACAACCTTCAAATGCTAATCAAAGACCTTTTCCCTTGTCTGTCATTTAAATAATGTAAAGTGCTTTCTGTTTTTCTTTGTTTCTCATCTGCACACACAAAAAATAAGTATATGAGCAAAAAGCACACTCTCGCACACACACGCACACAAATCCAAACGAGCGGGCATATAAAACAATAAACAACAACACAACAATAAATAAATAAAATTGTTTTACAAATTCCACAGATCCTGTTACGGAGATTTCACTTAAGACATTCTTATCAGTTTAAATTTGTGTTGTGCAAAGTTAATATTTCACTTTCTTTGTTTGATGTTTTTCATGATATTTTGGGTTTCTTTTCTTTCTTTTCTTTTCTTTTTTTTTATTTTTTTTTTAGCGATATTTATAAATTGTAAGCTATCAAAGATAAAAATAGTTCTTTCCATTTATGGAAACTTACATCGCTTTCTTTGCAGTGTCGCGGTTTTCATCATTGTCTTTGTAAAATGTGACAGTTGATTAAAATGATATATTACTTTGATCGCTAATTGCACACATAAAATTACATTTTTAAAAAAAACAACAACAACAACCCCCTCAAAAAAAAACCAAAAAACCAAACCCACACCGTTTAAAAAAAATTATATACTCACTTCCGTGTTTGATATTGTAACCCCCTTAATTAAAACATGAGACGTAGATTTATCGTATCGTAAAATATATAAATTTTGTATCGTAAGAAACAAGTTCTACACAAAAAGAGTTTGTGGAATTTGCTTTTCTCATGGAAATGGTTTGTAATTGTATTATTTAATTTGGGTTTAATATCCGCTTACAACTTTAGCTGTTATCACGATCGGTAAATGGGTTTAGGTAACTAGTTTTTCTTTAAAGTATACATTTATATAGTTGTGTTTCGTACATTTACTGGGTTTGTATAACTAGTTTGTCTTCAAAGTAATATTTATACAAAAGCTTATTACGTTAAAATATTTACACAAAGTCATATCTTGTAATCTGTCAGCAAACTAACTCTTTAGTTTTGAAGTTAAATTTGACATACTGATATATTGGTTCTAGGAGCTGCCAGTTTAAATCGAAAATCGTTACCAGTGCATTCTGACTTTTTATCCAGCATTATTTTGTGTGTCTTCTTTTCGCGATCCATAAACTTTTCTTCTAAAACGACCACTTCACTAACATGCATAGTACAATCTTCACTAATATACACATTACACATTACAGTAACACACACATTACTCACTACACTAATACGCATTATACACTACACTAACACGCACATTACACATTACACTAACACGCACATTCCACACTACACTAACACGCACATTCCACACTACACTAACACGCACATTCCACACTACACTAACACGCACATTCCACACTACACTAACACGCACATTCCACACTACACTAACACGCACATTCCACACTAAGCTAACACGCACATTACACACACACTAAGCTAACACGCACATTACACACTACACTAACACGCACATTACACACTACACTAACACGTACATTCCACACTAAGCTAACACGCACATTCCACACTAAACTAACACGCACAATACCCACATTTACTGCCCATCTGTTACATTTCATCTTTGTACGCACGCATCACGTCCATGCTTAATTCACATACATTACACTCGTACCAATTTCTCGAAATATACTCTGGCCTAATGCAAATGTAACATAAATTGAACTCGTGTATTATAAGAACTCGTGCATTATAAGAACTCGTGTTTTATAAGAACACTTTGTGCAAGTTCATAGTTCAATTACTTCATCCGTTGTCGACATTATAGTATTCGCATATTCATACACTATGCTCGAACGGTAATACATGTACATCATATTCGTATACAAGTTTATATGGCAATATACAACGTGTTCCTACAACACACTTACATCTTAAATAATATCCAATAATTATACTTGTACAATATAACCATTAGTCGTGCTGATATGCTATACATGTACTATTCAATAAAAAAGCCAGTTCTTTTGCAATAATGACCCCTTAAATCATTATGTTCTCCATCGCAGCATGTTCACCAAAATGTGCTCCAATAAATAATTTACCTTGCAATTTAGGAATGAATATCTCACACAAAATATATGCCAAAATATAAGTAAACATCTAGTGAATATATCTTATTTAAATAATATTAAAAAATCCCCGGCAACACATATAAAGTTATATATATTTTTCCTGTTGCTAAAACACATAGTAGTCTTTCTTCTTGACTGAAAATATTTCTCCTCTAAGGCTCTTTGTTACTCAACTGTAAATGTCTTTACAAGTTGTATGCAATCATATTTATCTAGATCAACAACAGTAATGGCTTATCAGAGTTCCATCTTGCTGGGTGCAGTACCGTTCTTACATTGTTTATTTTTAGATTTTCATCAACTGATTTATTAGGAGTTCGTCTGCTTCCAGGATGGAAAAGTGGGTGTGGTGCCTAGATCGTTAAGATGACTTTTTAGGCTAAAGTGGCGCTGTATATCGAGCTAAGTATAATTACATCGGACTAATGATTAATCTGTGCTTAACGTTCTGGAACGAGTACCGAAGCGTTTCGCTGAGGACGCAATTTGTGAACGGTTAGGGGCTTAAGTTGACGGTAAAGGGCAGATCACGCTTGTGACAGCTGTGTGATCTTATTCTGTGGAAATGTAAATTAGCATTACTGACTAAAAACACGCACACACACACACACACACACACACACACACACACACACACACACACACACACACACATGGAGAGATACTTAGCTAGCTAGATAGATAGACAGACAGATAGATAGATAGACAGACAAACAGACAGACAGATAAATAGATAGACAGACAGATAGATAGACAGATAAATAGATAGACAGACAGATAGATAGATAGACAGAGAGACAGACAGACAGATAGATAGATAGATAGATAGATAGATAGATAGATAGATAGATAGATAAACAGACAGATAGACAGATAAATAGATAGACAGACAGATAGACAGATAGACAAATAAATAGATAGACAGACAGATATATAGACAGACAGACAGACAGATAGATAGATAGATAGATAGATAGATAGATAGATAGATAGATATTTCTGTAACTTTCAATAGAACAGAATGCTGAGTTATGTAGCAAAACTGGTCACACGATATCTGACCCTCATACAAAAGTATTAGTGTCCATCTAGTATCATGCTAATATATACGTGACGCCAACATCACCTAGTTAAGAGTTATGATGATTATTAATTAATCATCCATAACTAATTACAAGTGATGAAAATCTTAATTTATGCTATTAATAATTCTCCAGAAGAACACCACTCGTCTCTCTCACTTGGCGGATATGCGGGTGCTGTAAACGTGTTCTTTCTTCGACAACATTAAACACAAACATTTACCATCACACAATATTTCCGTAGGTAGAAAACTTCTTACTAAAGGAGAAGACAATCCGTCTTTTAATCTATATTTAGCAAGCCCCCATTCACCCATTTTCTTCTGCAACATAAGGTTATCAGTTGCAGTAAGAAGGTCAATAAATTTAACAATAAACTTATTAAATCAACAATCAAATATACATATAACAAATACAATGAAAAATATTTCTTGATATCAATATTTCCATGAAACCACATTCGAATAATTTGAATACATATAGTCTAAAACACACTTCAATAGATTAGTGTCAATACAAATCACAGGATAGTTCTTATCAGAGAACAGAAATGGAGTTATTGGAGATAAGCAATAATAGTTTGTACCTTGTCTAAGTGAAGCTGCAATAGTCGTTTTGGCAGGCTTTTCATAATAAAGTCACAAGTTTATTGTTCACATTATTACTGTCAATTCCACATGTTTCCTTTCTTATGTTGTAGAACACTGACTAGCCACTATTCTCTCAAGGCCATCTGGTGCTCGCTGTATTAGTTCTTTCAGGCAGAACAACAATTATAGCAATTTCCAGTAACTTCCTTGTACCAGAAATTACTCAATAGACATGGCATACTTTGCCACCATACATCAATGGAGTGCAGTGTATTCCTTACACTTACACACTGTGGTAGATACTACCATGGTCATAGTGCCAAAGACCTCACCTGTAACTGTAAGTAAGCTGTCCTATGTGTATATGAACACGCAAATGAATGAGAGGTACTGTTGCCCATTGAAGGCAAACTCTGCTGTGAATGGCATTGACGTGAGTTGATTGTGAATGAAAACATAAACATAAATGTGAAGGTGATGTTTGTTTGCAAGTGGTAAGTATGGAACATAAATGTGATGTTGTTATCAAATGATAAGTATGGAACATAAATGTGATGTTGTTATCAAGTGATAAGTATGGAACATAAATGTGATGTTGTTATCAAGTGGTAAGTATGGAACATAAATGTGATGTTGTTATCAAGTGGTAAGTATGGAACATAAATGTGATGTTCTTATCAAGTGATAAGTATGGAACATAAATGCGATGTTGTTATCAAGTGGTAAGTATGATTTCAGTCTTTCCATCGTCCATCTACATCAGGGGTCGGCGAACTTTTGGGGGTAATACCCAAAATATATTAGTGCTAAATGAAATTCCCCCCCCCCCGACTCCAAAGTAAACAAACAACAAGCTAAATGTTCGTAAAATGAAAGAATAACTGCTCTCAAAGTCAAGAATTTAAAAAAGACTTCAAAAGTGACACTTGCTGTCTCTATTTCTGTGAAATCATAATTGAAGAACTCTGCCGGGCATTTCCTTTTCCTGTTTGATGCCATCTGAAAGATAAAAGTGAAAATGATTAAAAACTGGAAAATTTAACCACAATATTGTTATACCTTTGGCCGATAGAGAACAATAAAGGGTTATTATTAAATCCTTAACTCTTTATGAACACACAATGCAATTTGACAAGATCTGTCAAATGTCACACTCCCAAGACAGTATAATTGTGATATTAGTTATGAGTGGAGTGTGTTGCCATAATTAAAACTGAATTTATGATGTAAAAAAGGTATCTGCTCGAGTCGCAACAATTGTGGTTTCAAATTTTTGTGTGTGCTTTATATATGAAGTATCAATGAAAATCTCACAAAAGATTTGTGCTTTATATATGAAGTATCAATGAAAATCTCACAAAAGATTTGTGCTTTATATATGAAGTATCAATGAAAATCTCACATAAGATTTGTGCTTTATATATGAAGTATCAATGAAAATCTCACATAAGATTTGTGCTTTATATATGAAGTATCAATGAAAATCTCACATACAATTTGTGCTGTAGGTTCAGTAGTTTTGAATAGAAACAAATATTACTGTTGTTTTCTAAAATGTTCACAAATTATCTGACATAAAATAGTATAAAAATGTATATACTGTCATAGCTTTGGATTACTATTTACTGGAACAACACATAATTAAAATATCCCTAGTTTAATTCCTAAGAATTTAAAAAGTTATTGAATTGGAACAATTCGCCATAGAAAATAACAACACATCTACAACTCTCAGTTGACAGGAGAAAAGGATTGAAAAAAAACAACAGAATAATAGCAGCAGTTGTAATATGTCTCAAAGTACATTCATAAAAGTATATGTAATGGAGTCTAGGGCAAATTATGCCTGTCTTACTAACAATTTAATCTCCAATCATTTATTAAGCTCTTTGATGTTGTCATCTTATGTATAATACATTTCTTTACACTGGCGATCACAGCCGGGTTACGTAATTACATGCATTGAGCCGTAGATGATTACTGACAATTAGAAAGTCCTGTGCATGTTAAAAGTGATGTCAGCCACTATAAACAGATTACGTGCTATGCTCGAATGATTGTAGGGAAAGGGGAGAGAAGTTGTTATTGAAACCTGATGCTGATAACCTTGATTGACAGAGTTTTCCTGCCACCGATTCATTGATAGCATGAGACCAAAATTAGGAATTTGTTCACAAGGAAACTTTGCCTAAACTCATCTATTTCCGTGAATCGAAAGATTAACCTGCCAAATACTCAGACAAGGTAACACATCAATTTCTTTATGCTTATTAACTATATTTTATTAAGGATGTTGTAGCGTGGTTCTGTGTATTTTATTGTGATTGATATGAATATATTGCTATTTTCTCCTGATGTGTGGGGCCAGAGAATAGATTGACTAAGTTAACAAGTGTTTCGTAATTGTAATCATTTATTGTAAAACGCTGTGTGCATTAGAAACATTTTGTCTAGCATAATAATTATAACCCACACGTGCGTGGCAGATTTTATTCTTATTATAAAATGCATGTGCATGGTTTAAACCTATGTTTTAAAAGGAGAATATTTGCCTCTTACGTATGCCTTAATATCTCACGAGTATATTTCTCTCGTACCAATGTCTAAATATCTCAGTAGTATAATTATTCACTTTTATCTAGGTCTTAATATCCCAGGAGAATATTTGTTTCTTGCCTATGTCTTAATGTCTCAGGAGCATATTTACCTTTTACCTATGTCTTAATGTCTCAGGAGTATATTTACCTTTTATGTATGTCTTAATTTCTCAGGAACATATTTACCTTTTACCTATGTCGTAATGTGTTTACATCAAATGAACATCCTTACCTTTCAATAGCTACTCAGTGCTTTGGATAGTAGTATTAATTTGCTCCAAATATCCAGATGTGTTGATTTGAGTGTCGCCAGCAGAATGTTAGACAATGACCTAAGATCTTTGAGAGAGAGGTTTGTACAATGGAGGAATAGGTCTGGCCCTGGAGCAGAACCCTGTGGAACATCAAACGTTAAGGTGAGCTGTGCTGAAGTTCTTTTTGCCGATGACAGATATTCTCTGTAAGTTGAACCACAATAGATGATTTGTTTTCTTTGATTAAAATCAATCATGGCGAGATTCTATCACTTTTCAGTAATAATGAATAATAAGATATTCGTCGATGTAGTAGTCATTATATTATTGCTATTGCACTACTTCATTGTGATGAGGTGAAAAAAAAATGTAGGTTATATCTCGCTTTGGAAAGACAACAAAGAATACCGCAAAAATACTTCTCACAGATCTTATTTAATATTTATTATTGTTAGCTGTCGTTTATCAAAGTATTATAAATGAAAATTATTCATTTCGTTCTGCGTTAGCTTTAGGTTTGAAATCCTCTTGGTGTAGTGTACTATTCTGTACAATAAGAAATGTCTCTTATTGTCCCGACCATAATAATAGTAATTTTACATTTTCAAATCTAAGAAACGGAAAATTAAAGCTATTATTTGGAACCATCGATTAATTCGAATCAAATTTCAACTTTTGGTTCGTGTGTGTGTTCTCGTTTGCGAGAATTGCTCGAATACACATATTTATAACTAATCGCAATCCGCTCTATAACTGACAGTTCTTATCGTGTCAGTTTAAGCCAAATGGAGCTAGGGATACACTCGAAGCCTACTTATTTCACACAAATAACTTTAACCCTTTAGGTACACGAGGTTTGTTTTTTTGTTTTTTTTTTGGGGTGGTGGTGTTTTGTTTTGTGGGGAAGGTTAGTAGTGTGTGACACGGACGACATAATAATCTATCAGGTGTCGTGTTCTTTTCTCGAGTCGGTTCCCATTAAGTTCGCACGTGTACGGTGGAATAAAGTGGGATACGGGGTGGGTGGGTGGGTGGGTGTTGAAGTTTTTTAATTTTAATTTTAACATGTGCCGCTACCTTTGTTTGATACTTATGACACTGAGTGACAATCAAATATCCCTCTATTTCCGCTTGTCTGCGCGTCATTAAAATCCTTCAATGCGACGTCTAAAAAGGACTTGTCTGAGTTTAGTCCTGGTGCAGACAAATGCAGCGAGCGATAAGAGCGTAGCCGGTGATTAAGTGAGCGTATCATGTTCACGTGTCAAATGAATTTTACAGTTCGCGATTAACAGTGAATATTGTAAGTGCTGTCTAAGGTTGGAATGTAAAGTTACTCGTAGTTTCCAATAGGAGATTATAATATTAACTGATTACGTATACGCTTTCAGTCACGTGGGGTGCTTACTGCTCCTTTCCGGAGTGTAGATTATTGTAGCAAACACATCTTGCAGCTGTACACATTGGCTACATTTATTTTATTAATTTTTAAAAAGAATAATTATTTATATCTCGCTTTACTTGAAGTGCTTTTGGTTTGTTTTGCTTCTTTTCTTTTTTTTTTTTGGGGGGGAGGTAATTTGCGCCCGTGCCTCTGTTGTGTATGTGTGTGTGTGCGTGCGTGCATGAGTTTGAGTTTGTGTATGCGTTTGTGCGTGCTAACTTTCGGTAAGATAAATGTACTTTATTACGTCGATATCTTCAGTTATTGCTTCTGGTTGCTTTTTCGTAAGGGAGATAATTCACAGGCTAATATGTGAAAGTCGACACCACAAAAAATAAATTTAAATTATTCCACCCAACAGAACATAATGGAAATATATGAGTGCTTTGCGAATGCACAACCTGTCAGTTATATCGGGTCATGGGACACTGACTGATATATCATTAAAATGCCGACTCGAAATATAAATTTACTCTTCATAGCTGCGTTTTCTGCACAAGCATTTATTTTATTTCATTTTATTTTTTTTGTGGGGGAGGTAGGTGGGTGAGATAGCGATATTTTTCACAATACAAATAATTTAAAGTAATTTATTTGCATGTGTCATTCTAGTAATTATAGTAACAGAACGAATGTAAGAGATTCGACTTTTAATTGAGTTTCTACATATGCTTTTGATGGATCAGTTACATTTGAAAATTTCTGACTTGCAGCACTGGATGGATACTTTTGATTTCTTTTTTCTTTTCGATAGCTTACGACTGGAGCCAAAAAAGCCATCTGTGTCCAAAATGTTCAAGCAATATTTAATTAAGGTTAGTGTACCGTGGTAAAACGATCACAAAGGTTGATCAAAGTTCTGATTTAGATTATATTAAGTATGTAACATGACCGCATTTGATCATTTAACAATTAATAAAATTCACTCTCTTTAACTGATGGATTATCTAACAGTATACCACTAAAACTTCTTTCCGCAAAAATTCCTAACTTAGATGAGTGATCTCCCCTAAACAAAATCGCGTTCGATCGACTAAAGTTTTAAATAAGAAAAAAAACAAATCAGGTTTAAAGTAGTAGATATTCCTGGAGTAAAGTGTTGAGAGTCTATTTCAGTGGACTCGAACCAAAGGACACCAAAGGATTTTCTTTTCGTCTCCATTGCAACAATGAAACGTGTACCATGCAAGCATTGTCGTATGAATGAAAAATGTATCAACACGCCTACACTATGGGATTTGATGATCAAGGATGTGAAGTTAAGCAGCATCACCAAATTCCCTCCTTCACAAGCACGCATGCACACACACACGCGCGCGCGCACAACTTTACTTTATCGATTATCCATTTCAATTTTTGTAGTCATCCATCTCAATTTTGGTGGTCAACACCAGTTACGGTATCATTAAGAAAGTTACCCACTAAGGCGGAGTGCAGTCTGATAATTATAATTAATTCATTTGGTGTATTTGTTCTTATAAAATCTAAGCAACTCATTCTCAAGCGGAATATTTTTTCCCCACTAAATTAAGTATTCAAATGCGAAAGTTAAAATCTTGCATCAGTGACATGAAAGACAGTTATGTACGTGTGATAAGCGGGGTTAATACAGTAACAATTCACCTAATCAATCTCCTTAAAGCCACCCGCAAAAATGTTTGTAACTGCGGACTAGAAATTTCGGTCAAGCCTGAGAGCGTCTTTATTGAACAGTTACCGGACTCAAACCACATATTAGCTTGTTCGCTTTAAGCCACACTGTTGCCGAACCTGGTTTGACCCGTACGCATCTTTCATTGGCAGGACACTTACTAAGGGTATGAGAGCTGCCCGACTTTACAAATAATTAATTAATTTTAGCCCCCCCCCCCCCCCGCCCACACGCCAATCAGTACATCAGTTTCTTTATGTGCTGCTAAGTGTTAAAAATAAGTTAGACAATTATTTTGTAAACACATTAAAAATAATAAATTTTTTAATAAATTTAAATTGAGTAAAAAAAAGTAAGGTTTATGATACACACGAAAAACAACTGACACTCTGAGTAAAACACTAATTATTATAAGTCGGTTCAGTAAATTTGGTGCGTGCTGGATACATAGCATGTCATGAACAAAATGAAGACAGTGTTGTTCGCACAAGTCATTGTATGTTCTAACTCCTACAGTTTTGGTTTGGTCTTTTCACTTCTCTAATGATATAATTATATATATTTAAAATGACGTGATACAAGAAATTAATACCAATGGAGTCAGAAAAGAAATCATAGAGACAAATTTACGAGAGGAAGGATTTATCTCTTTGACCTTTGTCTCCCATGATTTTAAATTCTTTCGTTTTATGACAGATGTAAGGGCCTTTCTCACTCCCTGAATATGTACACAGACCTTATTAAGAAATAGCACCTGGTACTCCAGTACAAGCTAGTGCCACATTTGCAGATGAAGGAATACATCTTCACCTGGGAAGTAACAGTCCAATTGTATTGTCTAGAAAACACTATTCTCCTGAATAGATAATGGTGCCAGGACGCGGATCCAATCAACATGGCAAATGTGAAGAAACAAAGAAAATGGGGGGAAAAAGGGCTGGCCTGCAATGTTGAAGAAATAGGATGTCAACATAAGAATATTCGTGTAAGGTTTAAGTGTCTATTGTTTATTCCTTCCATCAGTTTCTCTCTCTCTGATACACATTTAAATAATACTTCTGAAGATCATAATTTGTATTGCTAACATATAGAATAAATGTTCATAAAACAAATTGGAACATAATTAATTCTGTAAAGATGAATTTCAGTCCATCACTGTCCAAACTTACTGCTGCAATGACAGTCTCAAGACCTTGGAAACAATGGGACCTCCAATAGACTAATTCAAATAGAAAATATGGCCATTGAATGTTTCTAGTTTCTCATCCTATTTGCACGCAGTTTTCAAATAAGCTGATTTGGAATCTTGACTGATTGTTTAATTCAAAGACTATACATAAGAAAGTTTCATGCACTAGGCGTCTAAAGTATAAAGGTGAATTCAGGTGATTTTGTGCCCCAGTCTTACATATGTGGTGCTATTGAGATGGAGTGGACAGTTGAAGAACTGCAGGAGAAATGGGTTTATTCAAGTAGGATGAGTAGTCTTTTAGACAACTAAGGTGATATTTTTTTGCCAAAAGTGGTCGTTCCTAATATATGGGACACTAAAGAGCAATAGAAAATATAATCTATCTTGATTTCACTTTTCTGTACGCTCGCACACCTGAGCTCAACCACGTGACTCCTAACAGAGCTGGACTGTCTGTTATCACCCATGGCTAACTTAACTTTACACTAGGACCAATATTCACACAGTTTTATCTTTAAGAAAATACAGCACAAGAAGAGCTAATTAACAATAACCATTAACTAAGTAGCGTTGGCGTCCCAGCATGTAATAGTTTTGTAAGTCAAGTGAATACGGCTTTGAAATAACTCATAACCATTCACATAGGGTTTAGGGATATTTCAATAATATATTTTTTGCAACATTTTAAAGTTTTATCATGTAATTTTCTCAAAATTAAAAAATATACGACTGACCTTTTTTCATTTGGAGAGGGTTACTGGGAGTAAGAGGTGATCATCTCTTCGAGATGTTGCAGACTAATATCTTTAATATAATGATTAGAAACGTTGTTTAATTTCATGAAGAAATTATGGATTTTCAGATGTCTTCAGATACCAGAAGAATTTTATAAGAATCCAGACAGTCTTTCTAACTATTCTTTTTCATTAATATTATTTTATTCTATTAGTTTCAAGAAAAGTTTCTTGTCGTTTTTTGGAATCAACAAATCTCTCAGAAATATTCTTGGCTTCATCTGTGGAATCTCGAAGAAACCTTAACGCAGAGAGACAACTTTGAATTTCATTCCGTTTTAATTTATTTCATATAGTTCGTTTCTAAAATCTAGTTCCTAACGTCTTCACGCACGTATTCATTTACTCATACACACAAACAGACCCATACACATTCTAACACAAACAGACCCATACACATTCACACACAGACAAACTCATACACATTCACACACGAACAGACACATACAAATTCAACACGAACAGACACATACACATTCACACACGAACAGACACATACACATTTACACATATACACACATTCTAACACATAGACACACATTCACACACAGACAGACACATGTAATTGGATTTTTTTCTTTTATTAATTCTCTCTTGTCGCTTTTTTTCTTATACTGAGCTAATTATACTTTTTTAAAATGCCTTAGTCCTTTTAGAGTTTTGAATTTTAGTTTTTTAAAAATATATTATTCACAATAAAACTAGGTCAACCTCTTGTTTAAGTACCGCTGTAGCAACTCCTACTAATCTGCTTTGTGTCGCTGTTGGCTATGATGTTGGAGGGGGAGAAAAAAGAAAAATCCTTTATAAATGAAATGTATTAGTTGTGAGTCACGTCTCAGAAATTAGAGCAAAGAAAATATAGCTTATTAGTAGGTAATTGTTTGCTTTCATGAATCTGCTTGCCTGAACCCTCGTATGTGCCTTTGATCAGTGCCTCAAGCTACACCACTGATAACACATCAATGAAGAAAGCTGTGGATAGGTTAATTGCCAAGAAATAACGTCTTACGTCACAACAAAATTTTACGTCACGTCAAAAGCCTGGGTATGAATTCGTAGTCAGGTCTGTCTAAAACAGTCCTTGCCTGTAAGTAATCCATTTGTCCATTCGTTTGTCATTTTTCATTTATGTTACCACAGTCACCTGTACTCTTTGATCTTCGTTCATATCTGTTTCTTTGCATTGATCTAAATCCAAAAGGGGTGTGCGTGTGTGTTTAATTAACATGAAAAACTGATCTTGTTTGCATTGTTTTTGAGTAAACTATTTATCAGACTGTTTAACATACAAAATCTCAACTTGAATTGTTGTTGAGTTGTTTATCTGACTAGGTTTCAGATATTTGTGTACCATTGAAAGGGTGTCACATAATGGCTTATGTAGCCCACACCCACCCATCCTCTGAAAAATAGACTACACATAAATCTAGCTTCTAGAAAGGATGAACCTTACCCCCAGGCTGGAAACATATCTGAATGTTCCAGACAAATCACTAAAGTAAGCAATCAAAGCGCAGCTCAGACACGGTTAGAAGCATATGAAAACAGCCATTGGCTTTGTTGACGGCAAATAGAGTTCACCTTTAAACAATATATAATTTTCGTTAACATTTTTGATTTCTTTTTAGGCAGATTCCTATTCAAAGAATTTTTTATGAAAAGAACCATACATATATTGCTGTAAGCTTTCAACGTAGAAGTACTACCAAAAGTGTGATTTTATCAAAGAAGCCGACTTAAAATGTAATGGAAAGTGTCTGTGTTTTCTCACTCACAGAGTGCTATTCACTATCATGGGCTTAAAAGTTTGTGTCTGTCTTTTCTCACAGACTGATCCGCTATCGTGGGCTTACACTTTGCACATGTTTTCTTTTCCTTTTGGGTAATTCATCCATAAAAATCTCGTGTTTATGCGGAAATGAAACAAACATAACCTGCTGTGCGGGGGAGTAAGAAAAAAGATATTTGATTCTATAATGTCGTACCACCACGACTTAACGGCTTGCTCTTGCGGTTTGACCTAAAAGTGTGACAATAAAGCCCTCGTGTGTATGCTGAGTCTATCATAACGTTTACGGTCTTCTCCAGGGGTGGTAAGTGGGATGGTTAAGTGGTTTAAGGTATTCTGTTTTTCTCTTCAATAAAAAGTTGACAGTGCTTCACACGCTTTATCAAATCCTTGTCTCTGTCTCTCTCTCTCTCTCTCTCTCTCTCTGCTTAAATTATCTTTTTGTCTGCCTTTTCTCCCCATCTCTCTCTCTTCTGTTTACATACTCTTTGTATCTTTCACCTCTCTTTCTCTCTTGCTGGTGTTTGCATACTCTTCATTTCTTTCATTTGTCTCTCTCTCCCCCTCTCTCTCTGTCTGCCGATTTATTAGCGACCATTAAGAAGAAAAAATAACTAAAGAAAGCATTGCAAGTATAATGAGGTCACACTCTGAAATGACATAGCTTAATGAGGATATGCTTGAAATAATAACGTAGCTTTAATGAGAACACGCTCTGAAATAGTAACGTAGTTTTAATGACATGCTTTGAAATAATGATGTAGCTTAATGAGGACATGCTTGAAATAATTATCTAGCTTTCATGAGGACACGCTCTGAAATAATGATACAGCTTAATGAGGACATGCTTGAAAGAATGACCTAGCTTTAATGAGATCACGCTCTAAAATAATGACGTAGTTTTAATGAGGACATGCTCTGAAATAATGTGCCTTTAATAAGGACACGCTCTGAAATAATAACGTAGTATTAATGAGGACATGCTTGAAATAATGACGTAGCGTTAATGCGGTCACGCTCTGAAATAATGACATAGCTTTAATGAGGACGTGCTCTGAAATAACGTGATTTTAAAGAGGATACGCTATGAAATGATGACGTAGCTTTAATGAGGACATGCTTGAAATAATGTAAACATTAATGAAGGCACGTTTCGAAAGAAAACCGTTTACACGAAAAGCCAGATTTAATTGATGAATGAACAAAGCATCAATTCAGTAATAAAGAATGCTTGTTTTGATGACACGGATATTGTTACAGTAGATTTAAATCAGCACCTATTTGCTGCGGTCCTGATTGAACGAGATCCTTATACAACTTTCAGCTTGAACTACGTTTAACAATGAGTGTCCACTTATAAGAACTTATGATGCTCAGTTTTAAAAAAAAAATGTTTAAATAAATAAGTTAACGTATAAATATCATGGCCAAAGAACGGATGTGGACATACGCTCTAGGTTAATATAATCTTCTCATAACTATTTCACGAAGTAAGACGTCAATAAAGCGGTCATTAAACAGAAATTATTCAAGCAATCAACTCATGTCATTTGTCGAGGACTGTCACTACGTCACCCGTATAAGGTGTAAGGGCGGGCTATGGCACATTTTTTTGTTGTTGTTGTACAGGAAGTTAATGGTTTAAAGGCAATGATGGAAAGGCAGAACAACCTGAACATTAAGAAAAAACACTTTAGGGCAGCTTTAACTTCTTGTCTCAAACTGGTGAGATGGGGAATGGGAAGATACAAGATTACAAGCGGGTCCTGTCACGCAGGCCGTGCACACTAAGTATTCCTTAGCACTTGCAGATCGGACGAGGGAGGTGGTGGCTACCATCGACCGCGGGACGTGCAGACGTATTCTACCTTTCTCCACATCTACTCACACCTTTACCACCCCTACCCTGGGTAGGCCTACAGTGTTGCCCAAGAACTAGTGCTTGCTTTGAAATCGCTGAGACTGCTCATTTTTTTCTCGCTCCTTTTGATCCATCGTGGACCCGCTAGGTTAGTTGCAGGCTTTGTACCATCCATTTATATGTGTGTGTGTGTGTGTGTGTGTGTGTGTGTGTGTGTGTGTGTGTGTGTGTGTGTGTGTGTGTTATCGATTTGGTGAACCAGTGGAATGTATGTATTACTTTGAAGATTTTTAGACTGTTTGAACTTGTATTGTTTGGCATGGAATTAATAACACATAATTGCTGAAGATCAAAAGTGTGGGGGGGGATGGCGAAGGAAGAGTGCTGAAGGAGAGGAAGGGAAGATCCATAAAGGTACCCCAAAACTTTTATTGAACTTCGAAACGTTTTCTTTGTGTAGTTTAATTAATTAACCACACCCAGCAGAACGCCTGCTGGGTTTTGTTCAGACATGAAAGAGGCCATGCAGTCCGCTTGGCTTTTCCGCCACAATGTATACCTTTGCAGTTTAGGTCCAGCTCGAGAGAATTCGGGTGGGAAAGTTGTCTAACCCTTCCTCCACTTTGCCGTTTTATCGTGTGTCATTCACATCAAAGGTTTTTATTTTTTTTAAAGGGTGCATATCGGACTTTGAAGTATGACTGCTTAGAACCGAATTAGCGACCCGGATGACCTTATTTGAGGTAATGTTATCACCTATCCAAAAACTACAACGATGCGATCGCAGCATCGTACAACGTCACTGTTAATATTGTTTATTTTTAACATGCTTTATGTTATAAACCACTGCTGTCACGTCATTCCCAAACTTCCCCACCCCCCCCCAACCAACCAATCAACTTGCAGGTGTCAAAGCGAACAGCGTTCAGAGCGATTTTAGATTTCTTATCTCCCTTGTTTATTTCTCGTGTTGAAGCCGAGTCGCTAGCAGAATACGCATGCGCCAGATATCTTAAAGTGACGTGTGCAGAATTGTTTATGTGCTTACCATTTGTTGCTTTCTCTAACAATATTCATGGAATAGGCAATACAAATAATGGTACACATGATTCTTTTGAGGTTTGGTGTACCTGCGGTAGTGTGAGGCTTTTCACTGATATTGATTTGGGAGGGGGGGGGGGGGAGGGAAGCGGGTGCGATAAAATGGAAAATCTGAAAACGGCTTTTTATAAATTAAATAAAATATTTCTGATGTCCAAAGCAGTTTCTCTCTATTTTTTTTTTTTAATTTTTCGCGACTACTTTTTAGTGGCATGTTGTGAATGACGCTGTTTTGATCAAAGTAATATCAATCAAAAAGAACAATTAATGACTTCAGTATCACTTTTTATGTCCACGACATTTCACTGAAAATCCAGTTGATCGACCTATATAGAATGCAGTGACATGTATTCTAATGTAGATTTATTGACATTATCACAGTGACATGTATTCTAATGTAGATTTATTGACATTATCACAGTGACATGTATTCTAATGTAGATTTATTGACATTATCACAGTGACATGTATTCTAATGTAGATTTATTGACATTATCACAGTGACATGTATTCTAATGTAGATTTATTGACATTATCACAGTTAGAGCTTATACTCGTTTGAGAAAGAAATATATGTCGCTTTGTAACATACTCGTTTGAGAAAGAAATATATGTCGCTTTGTAACACACTCGTTTGAGAAAGAAATATATGTCGCTTTGTAACACACTCGTTTGAGAAAGAAATATATGTCGCTTTGTAACATACTCGTTTGAGAAAGAAATATAATTTTGTCGCTTTGTAATATATATGTGACACCGTAGAAGGTCAAAATATTTAACACTTTTGAGATTGGCTAGACTGATGTAAGGTTATCAGAACTAAACATTAAGTAGGCAGCAAGTGCCACAAGCAAATACTCTATTCGATTCATTTCTATTTTGATATGTTCGCGTATTGGAGACATTGTCTTCAAACAGGACTGCCAGACTAAAGTGTCGAATTCCTGAGTCGTAATGCTGATTTCTCACTGGAGTATTCCACAATATATTTAAGTACGTGCGTTTTGAGAGGGTACGAGGTTTGTAAGGGGACTTAAACATACAGCATAGTGAACGAGAATGTAAAAAATGTCATTTTACACACACACACACACACACACACACACACACACACACACACACACACACACACACACACACACACACACACATACACAAACACACACATACACAAACACACACACAAACACACAAACACACACACACACAAACACACACACACACAAACACACACAAACACACACATACACACACACACAAACACACACATACACAAACACACACACACACACAAACACACACATAAACACACACACATCGCGCCCCCCTATATTGCTCGATTTTAATATATACATCTATAGGCTGTGGAGGGTGGAGAGAGGTGAATGTGTGCTGATTACAGTTATCTTGAACACAAGCGACGAAAACGTGTTTCATTCCAACAACGCGGTGTTTGTGGAGAATTCCCATGGTTCTTAAAGCAATCGTACTAGCTGCGCGGTTGTAAACACAAGATGGAAGTGCCAGGATGTCAGTGTCCCCTGGATGTGATCACTCATCCCTTTCCTTCCTCCTGATTCTATCGAGCACGCACAGTTCTGGTATAGTTAGTTATCTTCGGGCCCAACAGTGACAAGATACATACATAAGTATTCGAATCTGCACACATATGTTGTGACACATATGTTCTCGTAGTGACAAGATGCATATATAAGTATTTGAATCTGCACACATATGTTGTGACACATATGTTCTCGTAGTGACAAGATGCATACATAAGTATTTGAATCTGCACACATATGTTGTGACACATATGTTCTCGTAGTGACAAGATGCATACATAAGTATTTGAATCTGCACATATGTTGTGACACATGCTCCCGTAGTGACAAGATACATACACAAGCACTTGGAACTGCACATTCATGATGAAACTTATGTCATTATAGTTTAACCCTAATTAACCCTAATGACCACACTCGAAAGGTGTACATTATTTTAGACTAATTGTTACAAGTAATTTTCAACATAGTTTTAAAAAAGCGCTAGCTTGTGAATAGGATTGTGGTTTGCAAATGTTAAACGATTAATTGCTCCCCTTTGTCGCTGTTTTGAGATGTTGGTAGGGAGCACCCACAGATAAAAACCTGGAGGTTCAATTAGAATAAATCGTGAGAAAGTGGAGAATCTACTTACCGGCATAACCTAACATGAAAATATTTAACAGCTAAACATTAAATCCTACCCACCCGGCTTTGCTGGAGTGGGGGTGGTGAGAACTTATACATACTTTGCAGCAAGACGTTGTTAAGAGTTTTGGCGTTTCCCTAACTTGATATATCATTGTATATACTTGTTACTTTATTGGTCGTGATTGTCATGTTTTTAAAATAATAGCTTTGGAAAGGTGCAGAATATAGGTTTAATTTAAATACAAAATGATTCAAGGTCGCGAGACAAAGTGCAACGCGAGTGGTGCACTGTCATAAGTGAAATATTTTTGGGTAGGTGACATTCTGTTCGCTTACTAGAAGTCTGTGAGTCTCAGACTTTTCTATTCCATTTACGTTCCTTTGTTTGGAGATATGGAAAGGGGAAAGAACTCTGGCGTGCAGATTACAGATGGACGTACTATTTCTTACATGTGATTATTGTCCATTTTTGTCAGTCTCCATTGTTACCCTTTCGATCACAATTAGTATAAACACAAATGAAATATAATAATAAAATGAAGGTGTTGTTTTGTTTTCTGGGCCTCACCAAAAATACAAGACATAATGTCGATTAACGACATGCTGACAATAAAATGACACCATGACGAGAAATGACATACTGACAGTGTATGACAAAACCTCTGAAGATGACGAAGCTTGATGGAACATGTCAAGGTCGACAAACACACAAATGTATGCGATATATGTTTATAAATAAATAACTTGGTTGGACTGTAAAAATTTAAATAATAAAAGCAACATTTCTTCAGGAAATTAATTCTCTCCCCCTCCCCCACACACACACCTCCCGAAGCCCTTAACTAGAATTAGAGTAGCCTTACCAATTTTGAGTGAGTTAGACTGTTACTCAGATTTGATGAGACTGATCTCTTCATGAGAAAATTAATTCCGTTTAGGTCTTCTGATGGCATCTACTGTTCACATCTCAGGCCATGAAGGTGATCCTGGGGCTTTTGCAATTGTCTTTGGGTTTTTCTTTTCTCGAAGACGCGAATTAATTTTGCACATTCGAACTGCCAGGTAGCAAAACATTTGCAATTCTGCTTCCTTCAAGCTTTTCACCGGAATAGCAGGTAGGTGAACATGAATAGTAAAAATTATGGTGACATTCTATGTTATAAACTACAACAAAAACAGCAAAATCATAAGCAAGCAAACAACCCACGCACAACTGGTGACAACTATCGTTTTGTTTACCTGATTGCCCAACTACACATGACATGAATTTCTTTGTCTACAACATTGCTCAGTAGTTTTATAAAACTTTGTAACTGATTAATCAGAATATGAATTATTATTATTATTAATAAAATAACTTGCGAGTTCGGACAAATCTTTCTCTTAAACCTTACCTATGCACATGCTGTTAATATATTCATATCACGCGCGCGCGAGAACGAGAACGAGAAAGACAGATAGAGAATCCGGTTTACGAAGCCTTTGTTCTACACATTCTTTGTTTACAAAAGAAAAGAATGTTAGTTTCACGCCCTAGCAAACACACCAGAGGGCAATACAGTTTTTCTTTATTGTCACATGATTTGCTTATTTAATTCCTTTCATGTGACGTTCTTAGAGCGTTCCTGTACTTTCAAAAGATGAATGGCCTCTTGCGTATTGAGGGCGGGATCAGTCCATGAAGAAAAAATGTGATAAATTGAGGGATGATGTTTGTTGTTGGGAACTGCTGTGTTGGTAATTAAACCTGTTGCCGCAGCTAGAATTCGTTGTGAATAATAAATCAGAATATGTATAGTAATGGATGCATTCTACTACCGCGACAGGTACAGCTACCTATTATCATCACTGAAATGTGTAATGTGCTCTACTAAACTGTAGCTGTTCATAGCAATGACATTCAGTAAATGGTGTGTGGAGCTGGGGACGTGAGCAACCAGGTTGGGTGTGGCATATCAGCTGCAGGACCTTATCCATGAATATTAACGACTTTGTTGTGGGGATGATGGTGGGGGTAGGGCTGTCACTGTGAATCTGATCAGATACACTTTGTAAGGCAGCATGCACCTATTAAAATGTGGACAACTTGCTGTATTTACCACTATACCTCAAACCCACTGATCACCCAAATATTGTAACTGAGAATTTATACAATTGTAAAAGTAAATTCATTGTTATCCACTTATAAATATTTTATTGAATTTTGAATTGTATGTTTGCGTGTAGCTAACAAGTTGTAATGAATTTGTAAAGAGTAGTCTATCCCTGTCACCACAAAGCCCAAATGATTGTTCATGTTAATAGGTTGTGATGAATTTGTAAAGAGTAGTCTATCCCTGTCACCACAAAGCCCAAATGATTATTCATGGTAATAGGTTGCTATAGAAGAATGTTGTTATTCATTACAGCCAGTTCCAGACCTAGACTAAGGCAAACTTAGGAGCCTTTGACGACAACGCCTAGCGTACCTATTTGACGCAGTCCAATCCTAGAATATGGACTCTGCCTGTAACTCTAGTTAATTCAGAAAGGGGAGGGGTGCATTCACACTAACTACCATTTATTACGTCATAAAGCACTTATTCTAAGTTCCAAGCACTTTACAATTATAACACATAAAACGTGCCACACGTCTTTATGACCTTAGTGCAAATTACTTAACTTTTAAAAAAATAAAGATAATTAAAAAAGTATGCCTCTTCATGCAGAGTGACAATATATAACAATAACTGTATTTACAAGCAAAATCACAGGTAGTATGAATTTATAAACTATTTTTGGCTTGAATAAACAATGACAGAGGTAGCATGAATTTGTACACTTTCTTTGGCTTGAATAAACAATGACACAGGGAAAAAAAATATTAATAACGCTGAAGGAAAAAAATGTTATGCCTTGAGAGCCCTTTTTCGTGTCTCAGTTCAAACACACCACATTCCAAGTGGAGGTGCCGCAATAAGCCAATAAACGTCGACCGTATAACTTATATTGCATGCAAATGTATTCTTTTATTTCAAAGCAGTCAATCTGTCAACCTTTCTTTCGGTGCATATTAGTTTTATTGCAATGTTTCTCATTCGACATCTAACCTGTCACAAACAAAACAAATAATAATATTACATGCTTGCAGATAGGCAAAATGGACTTGTCTTCTGTGCAAAGGTTTTTAATCGGTTACCATGGCTAGGTGGTATTTTTAGAGCTTTTGTGAAGAACGTAAGTTCAAGAATTCCAGGAACATTTTAATCGCCACGTCAGAGAGCTGCTGATTGAATCCTTCTCGCAGAAACATGGTAACTTTTGCAGCACAACTGTTGTGGAGAACAGGTTCTGTTCGGACAATAGGAAAATAATGTAGACTAGTCAGTAAGCTTTGTTAGCTAGTCAGTCAGTAAGTTTTATTAGCTAATCAGTAAGGTTCATCAGCTAGTAGTAAGCTTTATTAGCTAGTCAATAAGTTTTATCAGCTAGTCAGTAAGCTTTATCTGCTAATCACTAAGTTTTAATTAATATCTAAACCGAGAGAATTAATTAAGGAGACTGAAGGGTGAGTCTTGCAACCAGTCTGTCGTCAGCATAGGTGTAACGTTAAAAATTAACAATCTTTAAATCCTCATGCTGAGACAGGGTCTCTAAACAAACACTGGAATATAACATGTACGGCTAATTATGCATAACTGCTTAAGTATGATTTATTACGTATTGCTTATTATGAATGGTCTATTATTTTTAATTTATTACAAATGGCTTATTGTGCGTGGATTATTATGCAAGGTTTGTTATTTCGGTTCTGCAAAATGGTTTCAACCGGGCTGAATTTGTTTACAAGACATTTTTCAGGCCTTGTTTTAGTAGTCTTCGCTACTGAACTTTATTTGTAATGCAAATCCAGTGTGTGCATGTTTGCCATCGTGTGAGTGTGTGTGTGTGTGTGTGTGTGTGTGTGTGTGTGTGTGTGTGTGTGTGTGTGTGTGTGTGTGTGTGTGTGTACGTACGTGTTCTACAAGGTTTTTATTTTTGAAAGATACTGTAAATATTTGTTGACACTACTGTAAATTTTACCTCAACCTACGCTTTACTGCAAACGTTTCCTGATTGTACGTGTTATTGTAAATGTTTTCTGATTTCATGTGTTACTGTAAACGTCAAACGATGTTGACCATTTTGTCATGACTATTCTGTCGCTGACTGCTTCTGCTGCTTTGAATCGCTGTCGTCGACATAAACAAATTTCGTTACCTTTTAACATTTCTAAAAAAAAAAAAAAAGAAAAAAAAAGGAAAAGCAAATGCCATAGAGCAATTGATCATATCGAGACTAATTTTCTCAATGCGTACATATAACCAAGATTTGTCTGTGTGTATGTTCGTGTGTTTAAAGCCAAAATTTAATTCGCACCTACGAATGTCAGTTTCCTGTGATTTAGTAAACCAGAAAATGTATTCACTAAAGTGTCAAAAGTATGGTTTACAGCCTTATCACACTTATCTCATAGGTTAAAGTCACTGAAAGATCTACTCCGTAAATCGCTACGGGAACTCTGCTCTCTTCTGTTTTGCTTTCTGTGACGCGGCAACCTCTTTATCAATGACAGTTGAGGGGCAGCTAGATTTAATGGCGAGATGTTGAATAGTCCTGCTCACCACTGTGCGAGCAATGTACTCGGCTTTGTAGGCATTATTACATGTATATTGATTTAACTTATGGTTACTGTTATCTCACTTGTACGTTGACAACGGCTGAGATTTTTGTGGAAGGTAAACTGCCATTATGTCCTTTGTGTGAATGGGATGGGTTATTTTATTTTATTTTTTTACACCCTTACATTGCAAACTTATTATTTATGAATTTATTTTAATGTGTATGTGCGGGTGAGCTTAGTGGGGTCGTAAAACATTCTAACGCACTTTACGTTAACTTTTTAATGCGTTATGGTGTGTGAATGAATTCAAGTCAGTGTCTTATGCAGAATGAATCAGATTTGTCTTCTCCCTGGGAATATTTAAATCAGCAAATGCTAGTAATGAAAAAAAGAATCCTACCAGAATTATCTCTACTTATGCCTTACTATAAAGTACAACTGATGGATTAACTTCTAAACATGTAAAAATTCGGAATTGGGACACATGAAAAAAATAAATATACTATCACTGTTTTAAAAACCAACAAATTCTGAATTATTCTCAGAGTAATATTCGAATGATACCAGAGGTAAAATATTTTAATGCACAGTTCTTAAGAATTATTTTGGGTCAACGAGAGGCTAAAATCTTGTAAATTTAAAACAATTGATTGTTTTAGTCATCAGTAAATCACATACTAAAAATCATAAAGTCCATAATTATTGTGTACGTTGCACTTTCAGAGACTATTAAAATGATGTACTCAATTATGTCGTGCGTTACATTTTCAGAGACTGTATTCAAAATAATGAAGCATTAATTATAGTGTATATTACCCTTTCGTGATTAATAAATATAATGAAGTCATAATTGTGGTGTACGTTTTACACTTTAATACAACCATAATTATGGTGTAGATTCTACGTTTTCAGAGATTGCATTAAAAATAATGAAATCATTATGGTGTACGTTTTACGCTTTCAGAGACTGTATTAAAATAATTGTCATAATTATGGCGTACGCTACGCTTTCAGAGACTATTTCAAAATAATGACGTCATAAATATAGTGTACGTAACGCTTTCAAGGACTATTAAAAATAATACAGTCATAATTATGGTGAACATTTTACATTTTCAGAGATTGTATGTAATTCAAATAATGAAATAATAATTATGGCGTACGTTACGTTTCCAGAGACAATATTCAAAATAATGACGTCATAAATATGGTGTACGTAACGCTTTCAAGGACTATTAAAAATAATGAGGTAATAATTATGGCGTACATTACGCTTTAAGAGACGGTATTAAAAATAATGAAGTCATAAATATAATAAATATAGTGTACGTTACACTTTCGGGGACTAATAAAAATATTGAAGTCATTATTATAGCGTTATAGCGCACGTTACGCTTTCAGAGACTTATTATTAAAAATAATGCAGTTATAATTACGGCGTACATTTTACGTTTTCGGAGACTGAAATGTATTGAGAACTACGGAAACTGCACAGTGTTTTAAGGACACTGAATTCCGTCCCCCATCTCTTTTATTAAAAAAAATATATATAAGGGTTATCTTACTAGGTGAGAAAAAAAGTTGAAAGTAAATGAAAAAAAAAATCACCAACAATAAATCAAACCGGCAAATACTCATCCCAACATTTATTTAAAGCTACTTCACAGGTGCCAAGAGGTGACTCGGAAAGTAATATACAGAAGATAAACAGACGAAAGAAGAGAGAAAAAAAAGTGTTTGAAAAAGAGAAGGCCCGACGAGTACTGCAGTATACAACCCTCTGGCCTTATTGAGAGGTGCAACCTCTTTTTTTTTTTAAAGGTTAGCATGGAAAAGAATGAAGTACAGATATTGTAGTTTGTACTTAGAAAGAAACTGGGAAACGGCCGCACATTTCGTTTCGAGCCCACCTTCAAAACGATTTTCACCCCTGCCTGCGACAAGAGTGGGTAAGGCGGATGTACTCGTTGACCCGGACGCTCGTGATAAACACTACAGATTACTGGACAAGCTGTTTCTACTGTATTAGACTGTGACCCTGACCTGGCAAAAACACTAGATGGGCTCTCATGTTTACTTACTACAACGAAGAAATATTACTACAAGGTCATATGTGTGTGTGTGTGTGTGTGTGTGTGTGTGTGTGTGTGTGTGTGTGTGTATGTGTGTGTTGAATATGTTCAGTACGCAATGAGCTATTGCTATGGTTACTTGACACGTGTGGTATGAGGAATTCATGAATTTATGGTATGATGATGTGGTATCTGAAATTAGGACTTGCAATTTTGATCTGCATAAGTAGCAGCAAACAAATAATAGTGAAACAAATTTAATTGTTTAAAACCAACTTGAGAATATCAACATAAAAATGGTGAAAGCTTTATATTAACATAAAAATGGTGAAAGCTTTATATTAACATAAAAATGGTGAAAGCTTTATATTAACCAAATAAATGGTGAAAGCTTTATATTAACAACAACAAAAAAAAATGGCATAAATGGAAAAGAAGACGAGCACAAACTGCCACCATAAACTATTCGTAATGAAACAGAATGGATGGGACAACTTGGAAAAAAAGAGCTTGAAAATCTAATCTAACGGTGTGGTGTTTAATGGGAACATTTCAAACCTGCTTACTCAATCCGTACATTAATTCTGCTATAAAACAACTGTCGAGATGCTCATAAGAGCGCTTTGAACTGACCGTACGAGCCCGCCCTTTAATCGATCTTCTGAAACACAGGGATCGATTCGGTAATCAAGGAAAAACAGTGTTGTTGTCCACTCTGCCTCCTTATCTCCCTTGTGTCTCGGTTTTCTGCCACTCTACAATCATAAACTGAACTACGTTCCCATGTCTGTTAAAGCGATCACAAGCAGTTGTGAAGAGGACTGCGAGTGTAATTTTTCAAAGTTTACGGTTTAAAAATCAGCGTAAATATGTAACAGGCAAACACATACTTGTGCAAGACAGACATCAACCCATGACTCTGCTGTTTGAGTGTGTTTGTTCTCACCAAAGTCGCTCACCCCCACCCCTCTCAACTTCTATATCACATACACTACGAATGAGGAGAGAATTAATCCTACACAAGTGGGCAAACGACTGCAGCCGAAGACGCACCACTGATCATTAATGCTGTTAAGGATTGCGATATGTGATTCAGATCTTGCCCCTTCTCTCTCTTCCCCCTCCCCCCAATCTCTCTCTTCTCTCTCTCTCTCCTTTCTTTGCCTTTCACAAACAAAAGATTATGGTTCCTTACAACCCCTCCCCTTCTTTTTCTTTTTCATCTTCTTCAGCTTCTCTATCTATAAATGTGGTAGGTTTATCTGAAAGTGTAAACAAAATCTTTACATATTTTAGGATTTATTTGATGAAGCTAATTTAACAAACTATTAAAACTTTAATTTTTTATTTCTATATATGTATTACATTTACAATGTCAATAATACCTTCCTGGGTCAAGGTTTCTAAACGTTTGCCTTTATGTCTGTGGATCTATTCAGTGACGGCATATAATTTTGCGATCCGGTGACTGCTGCTCCCACCCACCCCCAGTGTTCCCCATTTCGTTCATGCCATAGCTATACAACACTGCATCCGAAGATCGAAGCCGCAAAATCAGTAAATGTCTCCCATGCTTTATTTTTAGCGCGCTTCCATGACTTCTTTTCGCCCGTGAACTGAGTCTGCGTTACTTCCGGTCTGTTAGTAAACCTTGTTTCGTCATAACCCTTCACTATGACCGTTAAGGAATGCTTTCTTCTGTCTAAGCAACAACTGCACTTATGCATGATTATAATCTAGGCGAAGATATGCATATACCTCTTGATTACAACGCAGAGTGACGAAACAAGGCTGGGTATTGGTGTGTGTGTGTGTGTGTGTGGGGGGGGGGGATGAATTTCAGTTGTCGTTCTTTCTTTTGTCAGAATTCCATTACTGCGAAACAATAACTTAATTATCTGCTCCAAATGCCATGTTCTTAGACTGCTACTTTGAAGCTGTCAAGCCATGGCGATAATCAGCTGAGAATAGTTTTATTCTTTCCTTTTTGGATAAAATTAAACTTTGTGGAAAAATAAAACAAATATAAATACTCTCTTGTTTAGGAAATATAAAAACAGACAACGGAAAATTCAAATTAACTAAATTTATTAATAAAAAAGAGAAACAATTTCTGGGCCGAATTTGGTAAATGTATGCAAGTAGAAGCTAGAGGTATCTGACAGAACTCTGACATTTCACTGAACTACACATCTCAGATTTTAGACAGACACAGGTGTCCATTCCAAACATCTGGTCAATTTCTAACCAGATGTCGTTGGGGTCGCTCTATACTTTACAATGCATGCTTTCTTTCATTACATGGTCAGCGGGGCAGAAGAGTTAGGGTTCTTAGAGGCCGTTACAGATTGCAAATACTGACAGGCGACAAGGAATCTTAATCGTTTTGTAGCTCAAAATATTGAGATCAGTGTAAGTTTTGTCGGATGCAAATGACGAAACGCCTTATTTTGCATGCCACAAATTCCCAGGAAATTGAAATCGGAATGGAGATACATTGGTGGTGGGGTTGGGGCGTGATTGCACGCAGCAAAAAAAAAAAAAAAATTTCACTCCATACACTTCGCATCCACGATCGATACTTTCTCTCACGCACATCAATACATTATCTCCCCTTGCAAGGACGTAAATCCCTCCCTAGCTACTCGCTCTCGTGTACTACAATCAGCGAAAGTACAGAAACGAAATGAAAGTCTAATGAAACAAAAAAGCAAGGCAATCTTTCGTTCACTCTTTCATATATTTAAAACGACTCATTACTTCTTAAACTATATATTTGTAATGGGAGAAAATCTACGTGATTTAGGTCCTCGTCTATTAAATCACTTCCGTGGGACCACCACGACACTTCTGAATGTAGCTTCAAACCAAAAGACTGTTCATCAAGCTGCAACACTCCCTGGGTGGCATGCACGCAACTACCACCAATGGACTCGAGCCTTGACAAGTAAAAGGGAGATAATGCCCTTGGTTGGAATAATGATAGCGACATAATCATTTATGCAAAAAGTCCCATGTTAGAAAAAAATTATTTTTATTTTTTATTCGGCCATGCAGAAACAAGAAGACATTTCATGAAACGCTAGAAATAAGTTCTGATATTAATTTTTCCTTTAAGTGCGAGTCCAACATGCCGAAAAGATCCTTTCATGGATAGAGTTGTCTGTACCTACAAAGACACTAAATTTGTTCCTCATGATTATATCGTTCAATAGTGTGTCTTCAGGAAGATATTTTCAATTATTATTTTCCGTTTTTCTGAAGGACTTCCCCCCCCCCCCCCGCTTATTGGGTCTGCCCACTATGCATGTTCTCATTAATTGTAGATCTGCTTACTATTTTGAAAAGCTCATTATGTTCTCATTTACGAGGTCCTCTGTTCAGTCTTCAGAACGAAAACGTCATAACAAATATTCACTACGTAATAAAATGACGTTCGAATTATGACAGCGACAGGGTTTGTCAGTCATAATCTGGAAGAAAGCATAACTCGTCATCCAATCTTACTTGCGCCAAGCATCTGTATAAAACGGTATCGGGGTCGCCCCGACGACCATTTATATGGGTGTTATTTTTAGAATCAACTGTAGAAGCCTAAGATCACGTGAGCGTAATTTAATTCTCACCTATCGACAGTGTGTGCGTGTCTGGTATGGCTACTGTATTGTCTGTGGCTGACGAAATTAACGGCTCTCGGGTCTGGCATTTCTTCAGTACTCTTTAAAACGCTGCTGTAACCCCCCCCCCCCTTCTTCTTCACCCCCATCCAAAAGAGAGAAACAGTAAAGATATCTTCAGTACAGTTAAAAAAAACGAAACTGATTTAAAATAATTACACCAGCTTATTGGACATTTGTCATGACTGGGAGAAAATTGAAAACGAAAATATATGACAATACAAAACCATAAATGATGTGTTATTTTTATTAATTATATTTCTCTTTAATTACATAAACCATTTTAATTATATATATTTATCGTTATGATGGAGCGCATAGTAGTAATGCCTAGAAGAAAGTTTTACCAAGGTAATGTCTTCAGGACGGTCCAGCTATCTTAAATATCCTTCTCTGCCTTAAATGTCACTTTTCTGAATTAAATGTTTTTTCTGAATGCAAGTGTGTGTAGTAACATGGCTCAGAGCCATGATGTAAAGTATATCTCTTTTTTTGTATTTAGACAATAGTAACATGGCTCAGAGCCATAATGTAAAGTATATCTCTTTTTTGTATTTAGACAATAGTAACATGGGTCAAGACCATGATGTAAAATATGTCTCTTTTTTTATATTTAGACAATAGTAACATGGGTCAAGACCATGATGTAAAATATGTCTCTTTTTTTTGTATTTAGACAATAGTAACATGGGTCAAGACCATGATGTAAAATATGTCTCTTTTTTTGTATTTAGACAATAGTAACATGGGTTAAGACCATGATGTAAAATATGTCTCTATTTTTGTAATTAGATAAAAGTAATATGGCTAACGGTCAAGAGGTAAACTATGTGTCTACCTTTGTAATTAGATAAAAGTAACATAGCTAAGGGTCAAGAGGTAAGCTATGTGTCTACCTTTGTAATTAGATAAAAGTAACATAGCTAAGGGTCAAGAGGAAAACTGTGTCTACCTTTGTAATTAGACAAAAGTAATATAGCTCAGGGCCATGATGTACACGAGTATTTACAAATAGTTTTTGAATTACGATTCCCGCAGCTTGCAATTTGTAAATAAATATGGTGAAAGACTAGAAAAAATGTACTGGTCTTTTTTTCTATGTATGAACAGGTAATGTTGGTGGTCCTGTCAATTTAGGGGCTTGAGGCAGTCAGAGGATGGGGGCAACAAGCGTGCAAACCTTTTTATTTTTGTTTTACCCCTGTTGCTATTTTCTTCGTTCTGTATCCATGGTGATTCTGGCTTCGGCAAAGGGACTGAGCCCATATCATGGCGCCATTATCTACTCCAGGAGAATTGCGTTTCCCCAGACAAAACAATTGGACTGTGGCCTACCCAGGTCCGTATTCCTTCATCTGCGACTACGGCATCGGCTGGAACAATCTGAGTGTCTGCCTTCCGGGTGCTAGAGTTTAGTGACGTTTGTCTCCGTATTCATGGGCAGAAAGCTTTGTCACTGATAGCTAAAAATCTACTTTTATAATTTCAATTTTATTTTGTTTAAATACTTTTAAAGGAAATATTGCTAACGCTTACGTTTTTCAGTTTAAAACGATTGATGGTATGTGGATTGGCAAGATAGAGAGAGAGAGATAGATAGATAGATAGATAGATAGATAGATAGATAGATAGATAGATAGATAGATAGATAGATTGATAGATAGACAGACAGACAGACAGACAGATATATACAAAAACAGATTTGTCTGATAGATTGATAGATAGACAGACAGACAGATATATACAAAAACAGATTTGTCTCTTGATTATTACTGCAGGAGGCATCTAAAGACGAACTATAATGTAAGGTCTGTATGGGTTTGTGTATGCGTTGAGGATGCATGTTAGTATGTTTTGGATGCCGGGTGAACTTATCTATTTGCTGGTGTTTCTCACGGCTCGTGTATGGGTGACCATAGCTCTGAGGCGTCTTGGAAAAGAACTGTTTATGTCGCAGACTTTTCTTTCCAAATTGGTCCGTGTACTACATGGCTAAGTGTGTGCGTGAATGCGCGTGTGTGTATACACTTTCTAAACAGGGTAGGCTATCGGTTATATTTTTATTTGGTGACAGTTTGATCCAAACAGAGATTAAAAAAAATAAAATAATAAGTAATTAATAATAAATCCTGCACTTTTAAGTGCAATTTTTTTTTAAAGGTGTGGTTTGGGAATGGGGGGTTAAAACCCGGTTTTATACTTTAGTAAGAAAAAAACTAACCCTTTCTTTATTTTCACATAAGACGGTCCTGGCCTTAAGCGTGTACTTAATAACATTTGTTCTCATAGAGTGACTGCAGTCAATGTAACTATGTAAACTGAATACAGACAGTGAAAGGTAACTCTGTCCAAATTCATACAGCAAAGAAAGACGGTGTATTTTACCTATTGACATTTCTTGTTTGGCACGTTACGCTTCCGAAGCAAGAACGGAGGAAAGAATTAAAAAAAAAAAAAGAGGACTAGAGCGAACGTATTACACCTGCTGAACTTTTCTCTTTTATTTTCTCGATTAGAATTAAGAAAAATAATGTTAGATGGTTCAGTGGAGATGTTATACACTTTGCATATGCTAAATTTTCTCTGGTATTTTTGTGGGAATCTGTCTCTTCAATTGCCCCGCTCATCCCCTTACCATCTCTTCTTCTCCCCCATCCTCAACTCCCAATACCTCCTGAAGCATTTTACATTTTGTGCGCGTATGTGTGCGTGTGTGTTTGTGTGTGTGAGCGCGCGAATGTTTGTTTGTGTGTATGTGTGTTTTTGTGTGTATGTGTGTGTGATCTAGTTACAAGAGTTAGGCCGTGCTGGGAGTGGATAGGACACAAGTATATCTGTGTTCAGCAAAATAAACTAGCAAACACGACCAGCCACCTATTTTGTGGTGTGTGTGTGTGTGTGTGTGTGTGTGTGTGTGTGTGTGTGTGTGTGTGTGTGTGTGTGTGTGTGTGTGTGCTTGTGAGTGTCTGTGTGATGTTCGAAACTGGAACATACCCACAAGGGCTTATCTTTGATTCTTCTAGAACAACACGTGCAAGGAAAGGATTATTATACTGAGGTAATAGGTCACAGGTGTGTGAAGAGACAGGTATATGCAGCATTTTCCACCTATGGTGCCAGCAGGAGAAGAATATGGGAGTTTAACATACGAGGAGGGCATTTCTGACATAACATACATATTCCTTAGATGCTAGACAGAAACTGTTAGTTTATTTTAAATTAATTTTCTTCTTTCTCTTCTGTCATTAAGAGTGTCAAATGGTTTGTCAGGACCCAATCGAGATTACGTAGTTTTCTTATTCTCTCTCTCTCCCTCCCCCCGTAAATTACAACACTCATGTCTGAATTGGAGCTTGGGACATGAATTTTAAAAAATAACTCACTCTCTATAGCTGTTTGTAGTAGAGTATCCGGCCATGAATTTAAAAAACAACAACAACTCACTATCTATAGCTGTTTGTAGTAGAGTATCCGACCATGAATTTTTAAAAAACACCTCACAATCTATAGCTGTTTGTAGTAGTCTCCTTTGCAGACAGCGTACGAAACCGAACTACTGAAAACTAAAGCCCGGTATAAATTAGGCCTATGTTTCTAAATGGCCAGCTGAGATGGTTAACATTCATTAAAATAAATGAATAATAATCAGTTTTCAAAGTTTGAAACTGCATAACTGATCTGTTTAAAAACTTAGAACCGTTAAACGTTCATTGTCACAGATATTTAGGTGTGTTCAAGTACGAGTTTCTCTTGTTCTCCCGCCCTCTTTGGTCAAAGAAACTTTTCAGATCTAATCGCTACCTCTTTGAAATAGAAGCTCGTTTAACATTACGCTGTCGTGTGTATATGGTTACTTTCTCAGTTCACTAGCGGAGATCTGTTCCTATATTCATGAACATGACAGAACAAATTCTGCCTTCTGTGACTTTCAAGAACTGTCCAATAGTGTTGGGTGTGACTGATTGGAATGGTGATAGCACACAGATATAACCGTTAAGTAACAATGCATTGGCGTGCTGCGCAAACCACTCTAATCAAAATATCTGACTTTCAACGTTAGCTCCTCTGAGAGCAGGAGCTGAGCCAATGGGGCTCATGACATCAGATCACGGTAAACACGTAAAATATGACACTGATGTCAAAATGTCTACGTTTAAATGCCAGATGAGATCAAACCTCTGTATTAATAAATGTCAGTCACGCAACCATGATCAATTGCAAACCAAGCCATTCTTAAACTTCACTTGTACTTCCCCACCCCATACATTACAACCCAAGGTCAAATCTGAATCTATGCAAATCCAATTCGATCCAGTCTTATGCTGTGGAATCTCTGGAGACCAGTTCGGTTAGTCTAGTCTATTTATAAGTGACAATATCATGCAGTCCAATTCATTCTAGATCTATCATAAAACTCGGTAAGTATTTTATCAGATATTATTATTATTATTATTATATTTCCTGAAGCCTGTAAAAAGACAATCCAGTCTTATAGCGGACTGACCCAAGTCCGGTTTCTTGCGTAACTGCTATCCAATTGGGTAGGTCGAGTTCTTTGTCAACTTGCTGCTGACCTGAAGTTTTTAAAGTCCATTATGGCTTGAAGGATTCGCAGTGATCAAAACAAGAAAGATCGTGGCCCATTTCAGTGTCACTCACTTTAACAGAGTTGACTTGTCAAGCGTTTAAATATCGGCACTAGTTGGTATTGTACTCAACAGACTCCCCAGTGGGAACATTTGCCAGTTAATTTTGAAACTAAGAGTAGTCGTTCTTGTTTAATGTTTTTTGTTTTGTGTGCTGCAGAATACATGAGCCAGATTATTTCAATATTGAAATGGTAAATCGCGAAATATAATATGAGAGAGATTATTTCACGCGATTTTGTTTAAAGAAAGCGTTTCTAATTAGGTAAATCGCTTAGGCCTTCTTTATAGGGTAAAAGATACTGTGTTCCATTTCTAATGTTTTCAAGAACTTAATCGAAATGGGGTTTTAAAAAAATGCATGCCAGGCAGACTTCTTTGCTGACAGATAAAGAATCAGACTGAGATGTATAAAATGGGGGTGTGAGGGCTGCTGTCTGTCCCCAGGTGAAGGTCAAACATAAAAATATTTTTCTTTGTTTTAAATGTCAAAATTATTTAGTGGAGGTGGGCGGGGATGGGGAGGAATGCCAAAGAATCCGTCTCTGGAGTTAAAAAATCTGTTCCGGGTGCCAAATACTTTAGGTAAGCCTCTGGGCCAGAGATGACAATAGTCTGACGTTTGCAATACTCTGTGTAGGAGCATCCAGAAAATGACGTCATTTGAGCTCATATTATAATGTTATCATCACTCAATTATGTCGACTATAAATTAAGCTCATACCCCCACTTCACTCCCCTCCCTAGAAAGAAAACCAACCAAAGAACAAAACAACCCCACCACCAAACCCTCCACCCGATTTCGTTATCATTATGCATGCGCAGTAAAATTACTATAGATAGATAGATAGACAGATAGAGTTTTTATTTTTTTATAAATCTTACTGAACATACATAACAAAGGCAACAAAGGAAGGAGTAGATGGTTGTTTATTAAAAGTCCCACCCCTTGTCCTATACACACCAACCCTAAATCATTAGTGATATATTTAATTCTAAATATCTTTCATTTAAGCTGAATAACAACAACGAGAAATACAGGAATCATTATTTTTTATATTTATTTTGTTAATTAATGAAAATCCCGTTCCGACATATAACTATCTTTTGGTGGTGAAGTATTTCCTTTTTGCAATGCAATTTTCAGTTTTGCTGCTATTCCTAATCGTAATTATACCTTCCAGTTATACAAAATAAACTAAAGCCGTTTATTGGCAATAAATTTCAATTTCGTTCCTTTTCAGAACAGACCATAACTTACTAGCATATTTCTATACCTTTAAGCCTTTTAATTTTTTAATTTGAACAAGCATAATGCTATTTTAAACTTCCCCAGAATATGAAGTGTTTACTTCTTGGCAACTCAATATTTTATTAATTTCTTTCACACTGAAGTAATTCTATAACATTAGATTTGATGACAACATTTCTTTTTTTTATTTATGTAAATGATCATTAATTTAAGTTCATGAAATCTTATCTTTCAAAGCGGCCGATGATTCCAATGCGCCCGAATTCACCCTACGCACCGATTCAGTTAAAAGGAGACGAATCTTGTGTTACCCAACACACCAAAAATAGTTTTATTAAAAAGATATTAATTAACTTACTTTTTATTGGTTTAGTTTTAAATTTCTTTTTTTTATTTTGATGGCTGCCTATCTTTCGCAGCACCACACTATATCAATGACGGCGCCCAATCTCTAGTTCTGTCCTAAACAAAGGCTGCACTTGTCGTCCCATTAATCTAGATTAAAGGTTTACTCAGAGATCTAGTTCATTCAGACAACGACACAGGAATGACCGTTTTTATCTACTTGAAACTGAAATCTTGGTTAGAAGTGAGGTAAATAGCAGAAGGGATCTTAGTTTAACAAAAATATTACTGTGCTAAAAATTATTTGATTTATTTATTTATTTTTTTTTTTTTAGCGCAAAAAGTTTGGAAGACGACCACTTCGTGTTTTAGAATATTTGCCGTTGAGCGTTTTCATGTGACGTTTGCGCAACATGTTATTGGATAAATTATTGGATAAACTGTTAACCGATACTGAATAATTTATAACAATTAAATGAAATAAAGCACACGCATACAATTACATCTTTTAAACTTTGCCTACCAGTCTGGCACCAAACACATATCGTGAAGTGCGTTTATCCTGACAGTCTGAACGCACGTCCACATTTACACACACACACACACACACACACACACACACAAAGTAGACTACATTTATAAATAAAATATTCGGTTGAAAGATTCAAAAGTACACCGACTAGATATAGTTTACCTGTTCTCACTATCTTGTAATGACTTGAAACAAATACTGAACTAACAGGAACATCTGTACTTACGTAAGTACACATATACCAAAGGAAAAAAAAAAGCAAACACGAGCATCTATATTCTATACAAATATATTTATAAAAACTAAACAAACACGAAAATCTTTGCAAGGATATATATACTAAACAAACTTTAACATCTATACAAGGATACATTCACACACACACACACACACACACACACACACAAACAGAACCTTCGTATGAGAGGAACGCTGACTCAGAATCAACTAAGAGCACGACACCGTGTGACTGTCATCATCTGTGTAGAACTTTTTCCACCCTTGATTCAGATGAGTCATAAAGGAGAAAAGACTCAGAACTACTGTGCATTGAAATTACGCAAATGAGTAGTGTGGTGGTCATAGCGTGTTCGCATTTAACTGACTGTAACTTGTAATTTTTATTTTATTTTATCATTAAATTATTGTTATCTTTCTCCACTTCTTAATTAATTCTTTGAAAAACTGCTAATTGAGGTCAACTACAGCAAGCCATGTATTGGACAATTGAATGTCAAGTTAATTAAGAGGGGGAGATTCTATTTATGATCCCAAAGGCAATGTTAAACTAGTTTGCTCGTCACTGTGTTAAGTTGAATTATCTCCCCAATAGAACATTGCAACAAGAGTTGACTAGTCTGCTCATCACTGTTTTAAGTTGAATTATCTCCCCGCTAGAATATTGCAACAAGAGTTAACTTGTCTGCTCATCACTGTGTTAAGTTGAATTATCTCCCCACTAGAATATTGCAACAAGAGTTAACTAGTCTGCTCATCATTGTGTTAAGTTGAATTATCTCCCCACTAGAATATTGCAACAAGAGTTAACTAGTCTGCTCATCACTGTGTTAAGTTGAATCATCTCCCCACTAGATTATTGCAACATGAGTTAATATAGTGATAGGAGGAGTAGCAAAACCATTGGGCTATTGTTAGTATTGATGCTGAATTTCAAATAACATAGTCAAGATGATTAATACTCTAATAGGGGTTGTACACAAACCCAAAACGTAACAGTCATGAATTCGACATCACTGATCATAGGTTTGGGAAAGAGGTGAGAAAATCACGTGATGTCACGAATTCTACAATACTGAGCATGAGTTCGTTATTTCAATTTTATTTGTAAAAAAAAAAGTTTTAAAATACCCTTGAGACGTTTTGTGTAAAATTGCATTTCACAATTGTTTTCAATAACATTTTTATTGACCTAATTGAGAGTAAGTTGTTAATTTATTATCCATGTCTGTAGCCAGTGCTACTGTCAATAGATGACGGGAGATATATTATAAAAGCCGTAGAACATACACATTAATTAATGTAACCCCATTTGTAATACATATGATAATGTTTGACAGAGAAATGAATGTGGTGTTTTATTCTACATTTGTTAAGTTAGTCTTACAGATACATTATTCCTAGTCTGTATGCCAGCAAGCCTAGCACATGCGGCTAGCATCAAGACTGGGACGTTTGCTAGTACCAGAATTTTGATCCCATTTATGTTTAGAAATTAACATTTTTTCATTACACTTTTCATCTTTTGTTTTCCCATTTATTATATCCTGTATTTAATTAAATTGCTTAATTTGTACTATCTTGTTGTTTCGATCTGTTGTGTGACTTCGATTTGCATCATGGTATTCACTTGACATGTTTCTCCGATACGATCATCGAGTAATGTTTGGTTGCATCTTCCTTGTAGTATTGCCTAGAGGGGATGGGGGCTGAGCCACAAGTGACTTTTAGACAGACATAGGAAGAGGACATCACCCACACACACCCGTTAGAAAGTGGCTAGCCCATAAGTCGGGGATTTTAGAAATTATTATTAAAAGATAATAATTAATTGCAAAATCCTTTTGCAATGAGGCAACTTGCAAGCCTAGTAATTACCTCCAGGCATAGGTTTACATATTGAAACACTGTTACTAAAGAGTAGAGCAATGAATTTCTATATGTAGTAATACTGTGACTTTTTGCTGGAATTGAGCAAGATGTTAATTTTCCACCACCCGGCCGCCCATAACCTTACACGGGTGTTCCACGGTAAATCATTTTCATCAGATACTTGAACAACATTTGCATAGTGCAATGTCACATGGATCAAGCAGCACAAATCCAAATTTGGTGGTATGTAAATTTTCATCACGTGAACAGGTTGTCATATGACAAAAACTCTTGACATTCCACAAAATGGCCACGAAATACGAAATTTCTGACAGTAAGCTATCATCAGAGCTGACATTACTTCATCAGCAATAATAAAAATCTGGCACCAAAATTACAATATCTTTCATGTCTTGGGTTCCAAAGAATCTCTCGATCCCTGTACGTGATAATTTTTTCCATTTCATCTCTATAAATCCTTGAAGCAGGCATTGAGTTGTTGGCGAAAACTGCCATCTTGGAATGACGGCTGATCGCGTGATTAAAAGGCAACCTGTGATTGGTGTGCTTGATGGCTTTGCTTGATTGAAATAGAACCGGGCCTATTCCGCCAAGCAAAAAAAAAAAAACTGCTTTGCATGATGAAAGTGTTGAACAGCAATGATGTTTACATAACCTTGGGAACTGGAATGATTGACTGTGGCTGCCACATGTGCTAGAAAGATGAATGATAAATAATGTAGAATAGAGGAGTGCTAGAAAGATGAATGATAGATAATGTAGAATAGAAGAGTGCTAGAAAGATGAATGATAGATAATGTAGAATAGAGGAGTGCTAGAAAGATGAATGATAGATAATGTAGAATAGAAGGGAGATAGGTCTAGAAGATAGCCCTCTCCCCGCCTAAAACATAGAGCCAGGATAGTAAGTAAATGCAGGTGACAGACTACAACATATAACACATAAGTGAGTCACACTAACCCGAGTGGTCTATGTATCAACAATAATTGTATTCAAGAAGAAATAATAAGACAGTATTGTTACATATAGCAAATAGTTCAACAGTTACAATTAGTGTTTATATATATATATTATTTAAGTTCATAATCATGACCATGTCATAAGAGAATGTCCGTTTGAGTCCTATGGCCGTGTAGTAACTATTTAGTTTGTTTGTTTGAGCAAACTAAAAATGAGTTTATAAGAGAACAGTGAATGTTTCTGAATGAAGTCTACAGTAATTTGGTAAAGTTTGTTTACAATTTGACTGAAGCTGTGCAGTTGTTGACTTTATAAATACATAACTTTAGGTACACCTGATGTAAAGTGTAGGGTCCCAGTAAGGGTCATTAGCAGGTGTACACGTTGCTTGATGACCCTTGGCCTGTGGGTCATTCTGCTCTGTTTTGCTTTGCGGTGCAATACTCATTAAAGTCAACATCCAAGATAAAGTACTTCTGTTCTAGCATCGTTTTGCAGCTCGACACTCGTTGATCAACATCTCAGATAAAGACTCAGATAGAATCTCTGATAAAGTCTTAGATAAAGTGCAGATCTTCAGCAGTAATATATAGAGAGAATGGTTTCCTGCTGCGTTGATAATCAGCAATAAGGTTAGTAGTAAGATTATACTTTATTAATACCGGAAGCCAAAATATGTATGGCTTCAATGATGAGCTGCATTCGACTAACGATTTACAGGTGAGTTTTTGGTACATTCGTTCACGTGGCTTAGCTAAGCATTGATTGGTTAATTAGTGAGTTGTCTGAAACATTCAAGCATGTTTCCAGCCTGGGAATAAGGGTCAGCCTTTCTAGAAGGTAGGTTTACGTGTAGTCTATTTTTAGAGAGGGGTGGGTGTAAACTACATAAGCCATTATATAACAAACACCCCTAATAAATAGTAAAACAGTGAGTTTCTATTTACTGCAACATCGCTACCAAAGAGTGGAACAGTGAGTTTCTGTTTACTGCAACATCGCTACCAAAGAGTGGAACAGTGAGTTTCTGTTTACTGCAACATCGCTACCAAAGAGTGGAACAGTGAGTTTCTGTTTACTGCAACATCGCTACCAAAGAGTGGAACAGTGAGTTTCTGTTTACTGCAACATCGCTACCAAATGAGTTTCTCTTTATTTAAATACCGCTACCGAAGAGTAGAACAATGTTATTTACTTCATAAGAACATTCAGTGTACTAAAAACGTGTTTATTTATGCTCTAGAAAGTGCCAAGAACAGACAGCAAGTTCAAAGATTCAATTAGAAAACTGAGTGTGTTCACTGACTCTGCAATCGAGGGTTGGGGAGAAGTGGGGAAATAGAGGAGCCAATTCTTAAATACACGTGAGTCGAATTTGCTTTGGGCAATCTGTCTAATATCCTCGTTTCTCAGCATTAAACACGTGTCGACAAATATTTAAATGGAATCACGGCAGCGAAAGAAAGATAGTGCTTATCGATTTCTTTAAACTGCTAATATGCATTTCCGTTCAAAAAGCAATTCCCCACCCCAGGCGAGTTCTATCAAGAACATCTCTAGTTCTTCCATGATAGAAATCAACAAGGCACAACAGCTCAGCAGACAGTGATAGCATCTGTCTGATACCTAAGACCAGGAAGTTGCCCGAGAAAGAGGAAATAGCTACTAGAAATGTCTTCTTTTGATCTTTTTCTTCGCAGCAAAGATGTCCAAAGGTGAATAACTCGTGTGGCAAAAGTCTTTGCTGAATGATGGTATGTTTGTACTGCTGGTGTTTTAGAAAAGTTACTGCCCCTTTGTGTTCACCCTTCCTCCTCCCTTTTATGCCATGAGGACCTACTTTTCTTACTAGAGCTTTTATCCACAAGAAAACAGTGCATCTTGAATTATTATTCGTTTCATGCCATGATGACCTACTTTTCTTACTAGAACTTTTATCCACAAGAAAAAAGTGCATCTTGTATTATTATTCGTTTCCTAATGATTTTTAAAAAAAATAAACAGTGATATTTAATTTCGACCATTTCTGTTTCTTAGTGCTGAAGTAGCAACGACGGTTTTTTTTCTTATTTTTTCCTTCCGTTGAAATCTGATTTTTATTACAATATCACAGCCTACCTATCTTCATTTATTGCATTTTCGAATATATTGGTCCCTAAGCCTCTAGAGCAGAAAAATGTACGGGATAAGCTGATTTACCGTATCGAATCAAACAGTACTCGACTTTTTAATGTGCCTCCTGCCAGTGGAATCCGCGGGTTTGAACCCCTTGAAAATTCTGCACTATCTGAACATTGCAGCTATTTTATGACGTCGGAATGTTTTATAGATCTACTCGCTAATATAGAGTTAATCATGATTAAATGTTCAACTAATAATACACGTCTTTACAGAAATTACTCTTTTAACAGTGCAATTTTTCTTTTAGCTGATTGCGGATTTACAATGAAAGATAACCAAGATAAACAGCTGACTTAATGTTTTAGACTGACAGAAAACAAACAAACACACATAGATAGATAAATAAATATATAGATAGATAGACAGATAGATAGGTGGATGGATGGATGGACGGACAGACGGACAGACACACAGACAGACAGACAGACAAACAGATAGATAGATAGATAGATAGAGAATAAATAGATAGATAGATAGATAAATAGATAGATA